>VDFB02179234.1:104235644-104519074 GCA_007258455.2 Sequoia sempervirens
AGCAAAACATCGAAGATTCAAGATAGGTGCTCCAAAAAGTCCTAAGATTTCGAGAGAGATTGGAATGATGAAGACGAGATCAATTTATAGAAAATTGATTATTCAAACGACAGGCCAGGATTGAAAGATCAATGGACGGTTGAGATTGACTGATTAGTCATGCATTCTGATAATAGTTAGTAATGACATGAGTGATATAAATTAGAAATAGAATTAAAGATTAAATAAATGATTTAATCTTCCAGTTTGGTATTCGAAAACAAAAGAATTATCTGTGCATGACAAAGATGAAGATGGATTAAAGCAACTCTCTATTTGAATGCACGCACAAGGTTTAATTAATTAAATAGGAATATTTAATTAATTTGCATGTACACACAATTGAGTTAGAACTAGATGACTGAATGATATGACAAATAGATTACTCGTGAAATCCATTCAGACATTAATCCAAAGTTAACTAACTGATTAAAATAGATGTCAAGTAAAAGTGAATACTTAGATAACTCACACAATTATCTAAATATAGAAGAATGCGTTAAAATAGAATTCATGAATTAAATAATTCATTTAATTCAAGATTTGATATTTGAAGACTAATTAAATAAATAAAATTTATTTAATTAAGTGATGAAGGGATTTAAATGAATAATTAAATAAATAAAGAATTTATTTAATTATAGTTGAAGTATGATAAAGAGTAAATTAAATAAGAACTTATTTAATTTGACAAGAAGGATAAGGTTAATTAGTAACATAATTAAATAAAAAGCGTTTATTTAATTAATCAGATAGAATAAAGAAAAGTGTGAATTAATTAAATAATTTAGGATTATTTAATTAATAGAAGAATTAACAGACTATAGAGAATAATTAAATAATTGACATTATTTAATCATGACCATGAAGAATACGAATTATGAAGAAATGTTGAAGTCACAAGCTTAAACCAGATTTCGGTGTCTATAGGAACCATTATACATAAATTTTATCAAGCATTATTTTATGGTTATATTGTTGTGTGTGCTATATATTCTCTCTTATGTATTGATTGACATGAGTTATGAAATTCTTGTTGTGTGCATTGAATTGGTGTAAGTGTTGTCATGTACTCCTTATTTGTGTGATTATCATTAGTACCCAATTTGATCATCTACTAGGATAGTGGGGTGGAGCTAAGGGTTCTACATTGTTAGGTGGCATTATACCACCATTGGGGCTAATTGTTTGACTTGGAGGATTCTCATTTGAGACCATGTTGGAATGTTATGGCATTATGTTTATTGTATCTCTCTTCTTGTTGTATTTTATAAACATTGTAACTAGGTCCTTGAGACCATTGTAATAAGAGTGTAGTTGTGCATTATTGTATCCTCTTATGTGGGTTATAATCCATCCATGTTTAGGATGAGACCCTTTAATTCTAGTAATTATATGGTATCATTTTTTATATTTTCATACTTCATCTTGTTAGAGTGTTAACATGATTTATTAGCATGTTTTCTTCAAATAATCAAATGTTGCATTTGTGATTATGGATGATTTTGTGTTAGATTACATTTTTCCAATATAGGTGGCAATGATCTCATCCTTATTTTTACCACATGTAAACAATAGTGTTGAATGTGCATGGCATTCCATATTGTTTTATCATACTTTCCTATGTAGAGGTGAATTTGGTTAGAGTAACTAGTTTCATATTTTGGTAAAATGAATATGTGACTAGAGTAGATGGATTTTATGATTGGTTTAAGGTAATTGAATTGAATCTTGGTATCCCTAGGGTGGTTGTACCTCTAGTTCATTTATCATTTGTATTACATATATGTCTCCATGTGAGTAGGAGGATATTGTTGGTGGATGAGGAATTCTAACAAGTATTGTCAACATTCCTCATGTTCTTCCAAGAGTTTCAAGTGTTATTTGGAGTGTTGGACACTATTTTATGTTTGAATATTGTGCCTTTTATTAGGAAATTTGGTCTAATTTGAGTTGGGTGTCCCTTGATTATGTCTAATTTCTCTAGCTCTTTTAACATGTTAACTTTGTGCCACGTGATGATTCACATCCTTATTGTTGAGTTCTCCTATCAAGAGTGTTGATTGGAGTCTTGAACAAGTTGAAACTTTTTTCTTAGTTTCCAAAACTTGTTCAATCATTCTTTCGATTCATTCTTGGTCCTAAAGTAATTTCTTGGTAGGATATTTGTCAATGAAGTAAGGAAATCAATTATGCAATATTTGTTCTAGAAAAAAATCATTTAAACACTTTTATAGGACTACAATGTAAGAATTGGAATTATTTGTAATTTTAGGAATACAACATAGAAATGGATTTATTGCATATTTTTGGAATTACACCATAATGTGCTAGATTCCTTCTTTCAAATTAAAGCCCCTGTAGTGTGTTGGACTTTATTTGGTACAATTTCATCCTCATATATACCTTTATTCTTGGGTCATCATACAACAATATTTTTCCAACCTTTTTTGAGAAATTTCTTAAAGAAAGGTGGTCTCCTTGGTCTATCAATTCTTCAAATTTTCTCACTTTATCAAAAAGTTTCATACCTAGATATTTATTCCCTCTTTTGCTTTATTAAAATTCTCTTTGCATTAAATTAACTAGTTATCATCTCAATTGATCGAGGCCTTGAACCTCAATTCATCCACCTCTTGTGTAGGTTTCTTCGTGTGCTTAGATGTTTGTCATATCTAAATGGTGATGAGGTAGGTGCCACTCTTATCACACTCCATGTGTTTTTGAGAGAATGAGGTTGTGGGCTAGTACTTGATCATGATTGTGGAGGAAGTTTCATATTCTCGTATGGTCATCATAGCAACTTCATTATAAAAATAGCGAGGTATTTCACTTCATACCACCATGCTTGGTACATTAGTTATGTTATCTTGCATGTCATTGTGCTTATCATGACACATTGTGTGCATTTGAGTGCAATGTTACATGTAAATATTACACTTATAAACACACACAAAAGTTCATTTGATGTTCAAGAAAAAATATTGGGGCATTATATTTTGTATCAAAGCCCATGGTGTAGCATTGGGAGCTCTAGGTTTGAGCATGTGGGGGGTCTCAATGTGGTTGTGCATGTTGTGGGAAACATGCATTGTCCTCGATATGTTTTCCTTACATGTGGATATTTGAGGAATGCATTGTTAATGGGATTAGTTAGACCCATGTCCTTACCAAGAAGTCTCTTTTGTATGAATTGCCTTCTTGATGTCCTAAATGCTTGGAAATAATTCTTGCTTGTGTGAGTAATTGAGTGGCCTTTTTCGGGTCCTAATTATACAATTGTAACCAATTTTAATATTGTGATTGTGAAAACCTTTTTATGGAAATGAATGTTGATGTTCTTAGAATTTTAGTTGAAGATTGTTAGCTCTCTTGTGAGTTATGCATTTTGTTTTGAAATTATTGTGCAACCTTGTGTTATCTACCCTTGTTGTATGTATATTTTATTGCAATAGTAGCATACCTTCTTACCAACTTTATCATATTGTAGAAATTTTATTTCCTCTCTTTCTTGGAAACTAGAAATGATTGTATGAAGTGCATATTGTATTAGTTTTCTTGAGTGTATTCCATGTATGAATTGACTATGTAGGTGAACAAGTATTTTAAAATTGTTGATATCATTTGGGTAATACCTTAGGTCCCCAAATTGTATTCTTCCCTAGGATTCATGTGGAAACATATGTGTGCTATTGCATAATGATATTTGAAAGGTTAAATAAAAATGGTTGTATTTAGGTGATATGCATAGAGATTGTGTTGAATGTGTAGAGATAGTGAAATAATTAGTGAATCTTGCTTCTTGTGACTCAATTTTATTTTCCTCTATTGCATAGTGTGTGTATTGGTTTGTAAAAATGAATTATACATTGAAATAATTATTGGGTTGACTAGGGCTACAATCCTCAACTAGTTTTCCTTCCTTGTGGAGCATGACAAATATTATGACTTGTTCTATAGAAAACATGTTTGTGGTTTTGTTCTTATGTAAAATTCCCCATAAAATGAAGCTAAACTTTGCACTCTTATTATGTGTTCATGTCTTTCTATATTTTTTATCGTAATGTACTAGAATGTTTTTAGCATTGTCAAAATAGAATGTTAGGTAAGGGCTTAAGTCCCAACCAAATTCTTTCCCTTTTTATGCAACTATGTGTTTAAATATTATTATAGTAGGCATGTATTAACCACCTTTTAGTGAACCTTAATATGATGTTGAATGTTAATTACTCAATAATGTGTGTAGATGTGATGAGAAATAGTAGTGTGTGAGTCAAATTATGTCAACTTAATCTTCAATTGTTAAATATTTGCTAGTGTGTGATAACTAGCATAATTTCATTGAACTTTCCTTGAATGTGATATTTTGGTGAAATGTCATTCATGTGTCGAAAGGTAAATTGTAATGGATGCTTTAGGTATATTTCATATATTTAGCCTTGTTATGATTTAATTTCATTATGATATGTGAGAAAATTTGTATAAATAAATAACCAATGAAGGGAACTTGAGTACTTGTGTTGTGTGTTCCTTTGGGTTGGTGCACCTTAGGAATTATTTGTAATTGGATAGAGTTATCAATTTTTGAAAGTATTCTTGTGTTGCAATGGTGTGATGAAGCTTTACTTTCCTAATAACTTGAATTATGGTTAGCATTAGATAGGTGAAATTTATGATCTCATGCTTTATGACACGATTCAAGTCTTAGAAAACTCATTTTCTTGGTTTTTCTTGAGTATGTTATCTTATGAGCACCATTGATTTTAGAAATCTAGGTGTAGTGTAGGTTTTTAATTCCTTTCTTGTCACTAGAATTATCCATGTAGTGTATGTAATGTGTGCATTCTAAATTTAAATATTTATTATCTTGAGAATTTTATGGTCACACTTGATTCACTATTGAAATTGATCTTTGTTCCACTTTAGAGTTATTTTTATTATTGTGGTGGCTAAGTTAAAATAATAATTGTTGGTCATGTATCATGTAATTGTCTTATCTATCATTTCCAAGATGAACCTTTGGTGGATTTTATGAGAGAGTGGATTGTAGAGAATGCACTAGTTCATGATGTTGTGTTATTTGAACTAGGGTAGTGTGAATTCTTTGTTCTCTACTATGCAAGTTAATATTATATGAAGTGTTTGAAAGATATATGAATTATGTTTGTAATCATATGGATCTCTTGTTATGAGTAAACTTGTTGGTTGGTGTGTATGTTGTGCTTAAATATCAATGAATGATGTATATTTGAATTTGTGTATGAACTTAATTGTTATTCTTTATATATTTGAACATGAAGAGATCTGTTGAAATGCTTGCATGGATTACATCTTTCTTTAAGTATAATATAGTAAGTGGTTGGGTGTTTTCTTAGTCTACTAACGATGGTTGTTCACGCTCATCTCATTATTGTATTTTCATATCATATTACCATGCTTCATAATATTCCAACACTAGTAGTGTATGATGTTGTGTTTTAGACACAAAGACCATGTTATTAAGTAACATGAAGGTGAACATCATGTAATTTAGAGATGAATTCCATAGATACACTTATGTTCCAACATAGTGTAGGTTTTGATGGTGTATTAGTAAGTGTATATGAACATATTAATTATAGTTGTTACATAATAATTATCTACATGTTCTTATTGTTTTATAAATTTTTTAAATCTAGTTATTGTAGGAGTTTGTCCTTGGTAGTTTGAAGGTTTCATGATGTGGTGCTAGATGTGATGCAATTCTTGTGTAGAATTTTCTATCTTGTATATTATTTTAAATAGAGGCTAATTTATTTTAAAAAAAAAATTGGACCTAACACCTTATACATTCTAGTTATATATATAATTTTCTATTTTTTAAATTCCTCATGTGTAAGGGGGTTGTGACCTACCAGCCATGACACCATCGGCTAGGGCCTAACAAGGGCTCGATGGGGGTTGACACACCCATTCTAATCCTAATAGTTGTCAACTATAAATACTCATAAGTACCAAAGAAATATATGGGTTTGCAGACCTCGTATCACCTTAACTCATTTTTTTTATTTTTTACTAAAATGTGCAAGAAAATATTTTGAAATAATTTTTAATTATGCACATTATAACTATGCAACCAAGAAAGGGGGGAATTTTTTTCTCTTCCAAGCCTTGATGTGTGGAAGTAGTCGCTTATTATACCTCCCCAGTAGAACGAGGAATTTATGGTGACATCTTCATTCCCGCAGAGGATCTGTGCGACCTCCACCTGGAAAAAATAGATTGAATTTTATGTCAATCTTCATCTCTTGGGCCTTCTAGATCCATTGATGAGGGCTATTTTGTTTCAGGAGGTCATTTCTAAAAATTTGTTAGGTCCCTAATATTCTATCTAATGTTATGACCCTAATATCATATATTCCTAAGAATAAAATATATTCCTAAGTACATAATAAGATAAGAACTTGTGGCATGCTTAACCTTAATATTAGTTTTAGTTAATACCTTCAATAGTCTTTATTAAGATGAAGGGGTATGTCCCTACATAGTTAAGCCTATAAATAAAGGGGAGATGTTCCTCCCAAATCATCATAGATCATTAATTATTGAATTCTTATCATATTATTTGATTATTGGAGGTAACCCCCTTGAAGTATTTTGCTATATTTCTAATTTTTTACAAATATTTCTAAGAAACATCATAACAAGTGGTATTAGAGCTACAATTTGGGCCAACATTTTTGTTTCCACAATAACTTCCAAACCAATACAAATTTGAATTACATTTTTTTGGGGGTTTTGAGGTATGTATTAGATAGGTTCTCCAAAAAAATTCAAACTTTGAAGGTATGTTTTCTTAAAGTTATTGAGATTTTACTTTTCTCATTAATTTGCTCCATAGGTTGAAATATTTTGAATTTTCTTTAAAAAAATTACATTTTTGGAAAGCCTATAAAAATAGGTAGGGTTAGTTCTTTGTAATTTACTATTCAAAATAAAATAAATTCTTTAATTTAGTGGTCAAAGTTTAGTCAATTTTTTTTATTATTTTGCTTTACAAATTGTAATTTTTGGAAAAAATAAATGAAATCTTATAAAAAATTAGGTAGGGTTAATTCTTTGTAAATTACCATTAGACATAAAATAATCTCCTTAATTTAGTGGTCAATTTTTTAGTCAAACCATACATTTGAAACCTAACTTAGCATATGTTCTAAATTTTTAAGGTTACAACCCGCACTAGATACTATCCTCCCTTAATTAATAAAGAGGAATCTATAGTTCAAAATAAAAATAAACTTGAATCCATGCCATCTTTCGTACCAAAGGGCTCTTCTATGAATGTGGAAATGAATGACCATATTTATTGTCCGCCACCAAAAATTTAGGGAATAATTCCACTAGATAGTGAAAAAGTAGTACACTTCATTAAGATAAATTATTTGATCCATTTACAACATCCTTAAATGAGGGATTATGTAGGTTTGAAAAAGTAATAATATTAGAATTGAGGGGTTCAAAAAGCCACCAAGGTGGGTACAACACTAATAGACAAAATCAAGGAATAGGACAACCTTTTCAAGGTCAAAAATTAAACCTACCCAAAATAGATGTATGCAAGTTTGATGGTACAAATGTAACTTCAAGGATGTCTCATGGAACAATATTTTAAACTCCATAATATATCAGATGATGGAATGGTTGACATAGTTTCACTACATTGAGAATTTGAACCTTATCAATGATACCAATGGATGATGTGTATTTCTTTGATTACAACCTTATAAACAAATTTCCCTTAAGAAACATGAAAACATGAAGCTAACACTTAAATTTTGTTGGAATATGAAGTCAATTTTATTGTTATTCCACCAATGACAGATAGTCGACATTGATAATGGGGGGTTCCAAGGGGGTTGTCATAGCCCCCTAGATGCCAAAGGCAACAACACCAAAGGTATTTTCAATAAAGGATTTTTTTGGGACTCTATTTTTGGTAGTTTTGACAAATGTTCGACATGTAGTTGTATGAGTCACACTTTCTATTTTTGAAAAGTTTTGTTCGAAAAGGACTCTATAACCTAAATTTCTTATACTATGTTGAAGTCATGTTTTCTATAACTTTTGAAGATTGTTGTAATTGTGAATTTCCTAAGAAATAAAATACGAAAGATTTTTTCCGGTGGTCTTTACCTAGTATAATTTTACCAAGTTTTCCATGTAAATACTATGTTAAAGTTGTGTTTATTATTTTTCTCTATTTTCTACATTGGAAATTTTCTTACAATTGGTATCAGAGCAAAGGTTGTTTGTGCAAAAGTTGTGTTTTTTGAGAAGTAAACAATGATAGGAAGCACAATTACCATATTTGAGGTGCAAAAGTTTGATGGTTCTAGTTTTTCTTTATGGAAGCTAAAGATTCAAGCTTTGTTGGTGAAGGATGGATGTGCCCTAGCTCTCAAAGGGGTAGCGTTAAAATGTGCAACCATGATCAAGGTGGATTGGAATGAATAAGATAGCATGGCTAGAGCAACAATATAATTATCTCCAGCAAATTTACTACTATTCAATGTTGCAGAGAAGAAAACTACACATGATTATTGACTAAGCTTGCAAAGTTGTATGAGATGACGTCATTGGCAAATGAAATTCTATTACACATGAAACTATATAATTCAAGAATGTGTGACAATTCATCTATCATTGATCATTTGAATGATTTCAACCACCGACAAGCAAGTTGGCTTTAGTAGGGGTGAAAATTGAAGAGGATAAGGCATCAATTTTATTGTGCTCATTGCCTAAACCTTGGGATCAATTGGTTATGGCTCTTAGTAACTCAAATTTGAGTGCAAAATTGGTCTTTGAAGATGTGGTGGTTGTTGTAATTTATGAAGATTCTAGGTGGAAGACATCTCACGGAACTTCTTCTAATGAAGCCCTAATTGCAAGAGGCAAAAATCAAGAAAGAGGAAATATAGAGCATGGAAAAATTAGGTCCAAATCAAAGGAGCAAAAAAGAGTAAAATGTTGGAATTGTGCAGAAATGGACATGCCAAAAAGGATTGCAAGTTGCCTAAAGCAAGCAAAGAAAATTCTACTTCGTAGGCATCTAATGCAAACATAGTAGAGGTTCAAACACAATTGGAAGATAAAGAGGTATTAATTGCTAACCTGAGATACTCTTTAATTCATGTTTGGATTCTTGATTTTGGTGCCTCCTTTCACATGACTCCATACAGAGATTGGTTTTCTTCTTATCAATCATGACATAAGAATCAAGATGTTTGATGGAATGGTAAGGACTATTCAACATGTTAGACATGTACTAGGAATAAAGAAAAATATGTTGTCACTTGGAATTTTTGATGAACAAGGTTACCGATTCAGTGGTGAAAATAGTTGTCTTAAGGTAACAAAGGGTGTGTTGGTTGTGCTAAAGGGAGAAAAAGTAGGCAATCTCTACTAGTTGGTTGGGGAAACTATCAGTGGAGAACCTACAGTGGCGTCTGATGTAGAAATAAACTCAATATCAACTTGGAATCAATGACTAGGACATATGAGTGAAAGTGGTCTCAAGGTACTACTAGATAGAAATCTTCTCCCAAGTGCCAAATGTAAAAATCTAAATTTTTGTGAACATTGTTTGTTTGGAAAACAAAATAGACCAAGTTTTTTTGGAAGTACTACTAGAAGTAAGGATGTTTTAGAATTAATTCATTTAGATACTTGGGAATCTCTTATCACATCTATTGCGGGCTTGTCATATTTTATTTCATTTATAGATGATTATTCTCGTAAGATGTGGACTTATCTTAAGAAGAAGTTTGAAGTGTTTTCTTATTTTAAGAAGTGTAAAGCTTTGGTAGAGAATCATAAGGGTAATACTATAAAATGTTTGAGAATAGACAATAGAGGATAAATTTTTTTAGGAGAGTTTAACCAATTTTGTAGTGAGTTTGGTATTGCGAGGAAATTGTCGATTGCTAGGACACCACAACAAAATGGTGTTGTTGAATGCATGAACCATATAATTATGGAGCGAGCCAAATGGATGTTGAGCACTACTAGTTTAGAGCAAAATTTTTGGGTAAAGGTTGTTTGTACAACCTGTTTCTTGATCAATAGATCACCCACTACAACTCTTGATAATAAAATCCCTGAAGATGTATGGACAAGTAAACCTATTGATTATTCCTTTCTTCATGTATTTGGTTCTGATGCTTATGCTCATATTCCTAAAGAGAATAGAAATAAGTTGGATGTGAAGTCCACAAAGTGTATTTTTCTTGGCTATGTAGAAGGTACAAAGGGTATAGATTGTGAGATATTGTTGTCCACAAGGTTATAGTTAGTTGAAATATTTATTTTAATGAAAAACCAATGCAAAAAGGTAAAGAACAACAAAGTACAAAAGTTATTCCGATCAAGGTGGAAAGTTATGATGGTAATATGCATGCACCAAATGAAAATCAACAAGGTGAACAACAACCAAATATGCCACAGGGTGATATATTACTCCTTGTAAGGAGATCCACTAGAGTATCCAAAGCACCTGAAAGGTACTTTCCTACTTGTAATTTTGCTTATGCATTACTAATTGATGTTGGTGAACCTATTTCATATTAGGAAGCTTGTGAATTTGAATGTGCAAGCAAGTGGAGAGTTGCCATGGAAGAGATGGAAGCTCTTCATAAGAACAAAACATGGTAGCTTGTACCATTGCCTAAGGGGTGAAAAGCTATTGGGAACAAGTGGGTCTTCAAATTGAAAAGGGACATAAATGATAATTTGGAGAGGTATAAAGCTTGATTCATGGCCAAGGGTTATGCACAAAAGTTTGGTATTGATTTTTATGAATTTTTTTCACCTATTGTATAGTTAAGTACTATTAGAGTTGTTTTAGCTCTAGTTGCTAGTCTTGATTAGGAGTTAGAAAAACTATATGTAAAAATGACCTTACATGGTGATCTCTTAGAGGAGATTTATATGCAACAACTAGAAGGTTTTGAGGAAAGAGACAAGGGTAATCTTGTTTGTAGGTTGAGAAAATCAGTATATGGTTTAAAATATACACCAAGGTGTTGGTACAAGCGGTTTGATTCCTTCATGATGAGTTTGGGTTTTAGCAAATGTGAGGCTGATCATTGTGCCTATTTTCATAGGTATGATGATGGTAGTTTTATTATTTTTCTTCTATATGTTTCAATGATATTTGGTAACATGCCCCAGTATGAATAAAATCATCCATTTGAAAGCTCAGTTTGTTAAGGAGTTTGAGATGAAGGACTTAGGAAAAGCAAATCAGATTCTTGGTATGAGGATACACAGAGACAACAATAATAGGAAAATATGGTTGTCACAGAAAAATTGTGTGGAGAAGGTTCTACAATGCTTCAATATGCAAAATGCATAACCAATTAGTACTCCATTTCCTATTCATATTAAATTGTCTTCAAAATAGTGTCCTAGCACAAAACAGAGAAGACACAGATGTCTCATGTATCATACTTATCAATAGTTGGTAGTCTTATGTTTGTCATGGTGTGCACTAGACCAAACATTGCACAAGCAATAGAAGTAGTTAGTCGTTACATGGAAAATCCAAGTCCTAAGCATTGGATGGTTGTGAAGTGGATTCTTAGGTACTTGAGAGGCACTTTTGATGTTGTTATTTGTTACAGTGGGAGTAATCTTTAGGTTAATGGGTATGTGGATGTAGATTTTGGTGGAGATAGAGATAAGAGAAAGTCCAATATAGGTTACATTTTCTCCTTAATTAAAGGTGTTATTTGCTAGGTATCAAATTTGTAGATAGTGGTGGAATTGTCTACTATTGACTTTGAATATATGGCAGCAATATAGGCTAGCAAGGAGGCAATTTGGCTTCATAGAATTTTGGGTGAATTACAGGTAAAGCAAGAAAACATGGTGTTACATTGTGATATCCAAAGTGCTTTATATTGAGCATGGAACTCAACATATCATGCCAAAACAAAGCATATTGATATTCAATATCACTTCGTACGTGAGGTGGTGGAAGGAGGACAAATATATTTGCCCAAGATACACACTGATATAAACCCAACATATATTTTGATGAAGCTTATTGGTAGAGAGAATTTTATCTGGTGCAAAACTTCTCTAGGCTTGTATGTTACTTGGTGATTAGCAACATAGGCATCAGTCTTTAGTATGAGGATTTATTCGCAAGAGAGAAATTTGACTTCAAGTGAGAGATTGTTGGAATACGAAGTCAATTTTATTGTTATTCCAACAATGATGGATAATCGATATTGATATCTAGCTAGTGCTTTAGGTACGTGCCCGATGCAATCAAAAGCCTACTATACAACTAAAGGTTGTAATATTCTATCAAAGGTTGATGTGACAAGGGGTCCTAGGGGGTCTCCCCTAGATGTTGAAGCCAACCACATTGAAGGTGTTTCTGACAAAGCCAAAAAAAAAATTGGGAATCTCTATTTTTGGAAATTTTTGTTCAACAAGGACTTTGTAACTCGCATTTCTTATACTCTATTGAAGTCATTTTTTTGTAACTTTTGAAGATTGTTGTAATTGTGAATTTCCTAAGAGATAAAATATAGAAGATATTTTCCTGTGGTTTTTTCCTAGAATAATTTTACCAAGTTTTCCACATAAATACTGTGTTAAAGTTGTGCTTATTATTTTTCTCTATTTTCTACACTATAAATTTTCTTACAAATTTTATGGTCCCTATAAGCTTCTCCATCGAATAAGAAATGCATCTTATAAGTTACAACTTCCACCCTCTTCCAAAATTCATCCTATCTTCCATGTCTATTGTTTAAAGAAAGTAATAGGTAACAATATTCTAGTCCAATTAGAATTGCTAGAGTTAGATGAAGAAGGAAAGTTTATTTTAGAACTTGAGAAAATTATTGATAAAAGAGTGAAACAATTACGAAATAGAGCTATCTATGAGTTCCTAATCAAGTGGAAGAATATGCCAAATGGGAAGATGAACAATTCATACTAAAGCATCTAGATTTTTTTTTTATTCATAAGGAGTGATCTTGTATTATATTTTTAAAAAAGATTACATTTATGCCGTACTGGTAAAAAGATAGTAGACCCACCCAGACACCATACATTTAGCACAACAAACCCTAGTCCCTAGAAACCTTTACTTTCAGAGCACCACTATAATTTTTTTACAAAACTATCACATAGGCCAAAGTATTCCATCCCACTATCAGCTTTTACATAGAGCTTCACATTGAAAAGCCAAACCTAACTTGGACTTTGCAACCATTACATCTTACAAAAAAAAAAAAAAACTTGTAGATTATACATCATCGACTTCTTGCACGTAGTTTATGAAATCATTCACCCACTAGAAATCCTATACATGAACCAAATGGAGTGGTTTCTTCAAGAAATTTGCACCCACAACTGCTCGTTCGCGATGACCAAGCAAATCCACCTTGCTAATGTCTAGGAGGAATGGGTAGAATTTTACTACTTCCCTAGGAATGTCCAATAATTATAGGTTGTGGGGACAAGGCACTCCAACACCCATTATTGCAGCAGCCAGCACCTCTTCAAGCTCACTTAGTAGGTTCGCCTTAAACATCTTGCAAGCCATAATTTTTACATCAACTTTTGAAATGCCCAAGTCCAAGAGTGAAGCAATGAACCTAGATGAAATATCAGTGTCAACATGACAACACTCACCATTCTCTAGAAAATCCCTACCCAAAATCAACTTTCTTGCTCCAATAGAGAGAAAAAACATTTTCCAACAAAATTTGCTTAAGCTCGAGCTCATAAACATCTCCAAGGAAATCCATTTGATGCATAGGACTCACCAAGCATATGAGAGAGTCCATACTACCATAGGTAATGCACTTTGCAAACATAAACACTACAAATTTTGACCTCTTTACCATTAAAATCCAACACATATATGATGATTTAATGAAATGGAAGGAACCAAAACACCCAGATATACTTATTGATCTCAGCCACGTAATTAACCATCGATTATTGTGAATGGCCTTAGCTTTCCCACATGTGAGTCCTTTGAATAATGCAACTAGTGCCAAAAATTAATAAACCGATCCCATGATGCCAAATGGGCACCTTTGCTAGCTTGTTTAATGATTACCATATGTCCCATCCAAAATGTGATGATTTGAGAGGACAACCTAGTTTAGTGATGGATGGGAATGATTTAGAAGAAATTATGTCTAAAACCATATGCCCACTACAACACAATTTTATTACAATCATGGGTAGTCAAGTTCGAAACTAAGAGCCACATACAATTGTGAAACCAATGCTTGTGAAAATTCAAATCACAAGCTTTTCACACCAACGATGTGGAAAGCTTGAAATCCCACCAAATGAATTGATTGAACTTTCAAAATTGCCCTTGAGCAATTTGCACTTGCATGACTATCTGCACTCAAACAAACAACAAAATTCATGCTTGAGTCAGGCATCAATGCCCACATTCCTTAAATGAATTACCATTAGCTCTCTTATTTTCTAGATCATCTACTCCCCTATTCCCTTCCTTATATGTGTGGTTTAACATGAAGCTTTTGAGACTCACTAAGCACTGCATTGCCACTTCTAGAATGTCTAGTTTCTAATGTTGAAGATTGTTGGACCTTAGGGAATTTATTAGCAATGTTGAATCCCCTTCTATTACCACCTTGTCCATCTTAATCTCATGGGGTAGATTGATTCCTAGCAAAAGTGCTTGAAATTTCGTAGCATTATTAGTGCCAATTGGCAATGAGGCCACCATTTTACCTATCACTTTGCCATTCAAATCCCTTATTATGCATCCAACACCTGAGGCACCCAGATTACCCTAAACAACCCCATCAAAGTTTAATTTATACCATCCATGGGTTGGGGCCAACCATTTAATGTTATCCCTTGTAATTTGAGATTTTTCCCCCTTCCCTTATGAAGGGAGGAACCTTTAAACCATGCCATGAATTCCTCATTAAAGCATCCCATTTTGTAAAAATCACATTCTTCAAATTCTAATCATTTTCTTTGCAATTCACCACTTCCACAATAGTTTCCTCCAACTTGTTCAACATCGAAGAGGTAGACATGTCCTCTTGAAAAATTCTTCTATTCCTCTCTTTCCATAACTCCTAGATCAACAAGGGTGGGTTGACCACCCATAGAATGGAGAATAATGTAGATTTGTTAAGCATAGGCCAAGAATGAAATAGACTCAAGATATCTCTTGGAAGAGCACTTTTCCATCCTAGTTTGGCACACAACCATTGCCAACATTCTTGTGTGAAGGGGCAGTTCAATAAAATATGATTTTCATTTTCTTCTTCCTTTTTACAAAGAATGCACCTAAATGGTCCATTATAACCCATTTTTAGAAATTTGTCCATAACTAGTATCCTATTTTGAACTGCAACCCATGTAAAGGATCCAACCTTGGGTAAACAATATTTACTCCAACAAAGCTTAACTGGAATTTGAGACGAGGCTTCCAAACCTTTTGAAAAGATTCTATAGCCATCCTTAACATTATACTCACCTAATTTTGCACCATGCCACCTTAGCCTATCTTTTCCTTCTCTTATGAAAGAACTTCTCTCTAACACCACAACCTCATTCACTTTAGCCAATTCATTGGATATTCCTAACTCTCTCACATCCTGTAAATGCCATTGAGAGATCCTAGCAGTTGTGGATTCTTGAAGGTAATCTCACATGAAAGCCCCAAATTTGTTTAGTAGCCACCCTCACTTGATCCAATTTCATTCTCTTTTCCAACCTAGGGTATCCTCCCCAATAATCTTCCCAAAATAAGGCAGCTTTGTCATCCTTTGTATCCCATGTTAAGTGATTCATGATTAGATCCTTGAAACTTCTCAAAAAATTCCATATTCTTGACCCAATCGGAAGGGATCTTGACTTGAAAATGCTTGTATCCCCTTCATCTAAATACTTCACCTTCATTATCTTTACCCACTTTATATTCCTAGTTTGCATATAACTTCCATACAAGTTTTGCACCTAGAGCTTTATTCTATAGAAGTTATTTTTTCAAACCTACTCCATCTACTTGCTTTGCCTTGCAAACTTTATTCCATTTGATGAGTGGATGCGTGTTTTGATCACCATTCACTTACCAAAAGAATTTTTGCATTTTTTGATTAATTTTTGCACTTGCATCAACTTGAAAGGGAAAACATGGCATCATGTATGTAAGGCAGATATCACAACTTTCAACATTGTTATCCTACCAACCCATGAAATCCATCTTCCTTTCCAAGAGGCCAACCTATCCCCACCATTTCCACCAATGTTATGCAAAGTTCACCTGACTCTTGCCCTGTTGCAAAAGGGAGACCAAAATATTTGCATGGCATACAAATCCTTTTTTAAAGTTTAGAACTCTCAGAATGTGAGTTTCAATTCTTGGATCTTGAAGAAGAAAAAAACTTTTGATTTTTCCTTACTTAACTCTTGTCCAAAGCTGTCGTGTAATCATCCAATATCCTCTTGTAACTTCATGCTTCTTTTACATGTGCTACCCTAAACAACATTGTGTCATCAACAAATTGTTGATACATTATTGCAAGCAATTCCCTTGTGACTTGAATTTCAATCACTTTTCCCTCCACCGAAGCTTTACTTAGAGACCTTCCCAAAGCTTCCACCATTATTATGAATAAGAAGGGAGATATGGATCCCCCTTCCTTAAAACCCTTGAAGCCCCAAAAAAATCCTTTGAGGATCCATTGATGAGAATAAAAAATCTTGGCCTAACAACACAATTGAAAATCAAGTCCAACCACTTCTTATTGAACTTTGAATAGGAACCACCAATCAACCCTATCAGAAGCTTTTTTGATGTCCAATTTTATCACCATATTATGTTTCTTTAGTTTTTGTGTGGATTGAATGGCCTCCTCAGCAATAATAACCCCATCTAATATCAACCTCCCAGGCACAAACCCAATTCATTCTGTTGATATATATTTGAGAGGACCTTCTTTAATTTGTTTGTTGTTTCCTTGGCCATTATTTTGTATATTATGTTGCAAAGTGCTATTGTCCTGAATTCATCTGGATAACTTGGTTTTTCCTTTTTTGGTATCAAAGTTATGAATGTATTTTTAATCTCTTCTAACACTTTAATTGAGCTCTGTAACAACCCGAATGTTCTTCACAATAAAATTTCCCATGTTTTCACCTTAAATGAATAAATCATGACACCATGACATAGCAATAATTTTTTTTCTTCCCATAATGTAAATTACATGCATATTTGAAATAACACAAATTCCAATTTGTCATTGCATTCCAAAGTAATTTTACAAATCTTCCCAAAACATAGCTATCATATTGAATGAACTCAAATATATCATTCATGATTACATCCCTTCATGTGTAGACACTCAAAATATCTTGATCAACATCAAGCACATGATTCACTAACACCGATTCTTCCTTAATAATTTCTACACTAACCAATTAATTGAATAATCTTTATTTAATTAATTTAATTCCTCCTAAAATCGGATAATACACTTTATCAGATTATTTCATCATATTCTTCATTTAATTAAATAAATCAATTTTATTTAATTAAATCTTGTGCAAAGAGTACAACACCCTCTTTCCTAACATATTCCACTATTTTATGTGTATTATTGAGTTTTTTTAAGCTTTTAAAGGCTTGAAGTAGTATGCACCATTCAATCTACCAATTCATTTTTATCTAATAGCAGAGAGAGATTAAGGCTTGACACAAGGAATTTCTCAAGGAAAAGCCCAAACACCATGAAACATCAATAGTGATGGGTCCCAAAAGTATTTTATGCCTTTATAGTAAAGACATTTGGCAACATGTTCATTCCTCAATGAAAACAAAAAAAATGGTCTAACAACTAATGCGTATCTTTGCTTCATGAGTTAAGACTCTGAATATCAATTTTTTTTATCAATGTTAACTATTGATGTAGAGCCAATTTTTAGCACTAAAGGGAGGAATTCTTCATTACTAGTGAGGCCCAATTTTCTTTCTTTATTAGTTTTTCTGACTCAACCTCCTAATAGTATGCCACATGGCATTCTCCTATGATTCAATAAAAAAGGTAGAGGTATTTCATTGAGAAGTAATGAGATGGATTTGTTTTATCATGTTAGCTTTGATCTAATGGGCAATAATGAATGAATTTTCTCAACAATGTTTAGCACAATAAGGCTCACTAACATAATTTTTAACCCAAAGTATTCAAAGGAGGATTGAAAGGCATTTGTTAGGTCATTTTGCATTCAAAAAACTTCCCCATGTCAATTTAACTAACTTTAGTTGTAGAATTTCAAATCACGTGGGAATTGGTCCACTAATTATTCATGAATTTCAAATTCAATAATGTTGCATGCACATCATTATAGGTTACAACCACTCCTTTGGATACAAAATTCAAGGCATTCAATCAATCCTCTTTATCCAATTATGAATTGCTTATGGTACATCATGAGTATCTAATGGAAGTTCTCCATCTATATTTCATCTTGAGTTTTGTGCTTCTTAAAGGTATCCTAACTTGGTTGACAAGGAATTCATTGCAATTATCTTCCTTAGTCATAGTCTATTTTCCATGATGCAACATTTAAAAAATATTTTTCCTCTATGTAATTCAAAATTTGAATCTTAGATGTTTTGTGGGGAAATTTTATTAGTGTTTGTGGGGTTCTTCTATAAATAAAGGTCCATGTGCTCAATTGCTCCTAGATTTCTATTTGTATACATGATATCAATGAGCATCAAATATAATTTAATTTCTTAGTGTCTTTGTTACAAAGCCCTAGAAGAACCTTTATGTACATTTGCTTAGAGGCATTTGAATTTTCATTATATGTAGCTATAAAAACATATT
The DNA here is from genome assembly GCA_007258455.2 of Sequoia sempervirens. Classification (NCBI taxonomy): domain Eukaryota; kingdom Viridiplantae; phylum Streptophyta; class Pinopsida; order Cupressales; family Cupressaceae; genus Sequoia; species Sequoia sempervirens. Next base: position 104,254,583 of record VDFB02179234.1, read on the forward strand.
TTGAAGTATTCAATATAAGGAGTTGAGATATTTGCAATCCTATTTCTAATTATTTATTACCTAATGTATTTTATGATCACTCTTCAATTTAATTCATGTTGATTATTACTTAGTGTGTTTAATATATTTGTGAGAGGTTAACAAAGGAATGTCTATTTTGGTGCATTGTCTTTTGAGTATTAATAATTTTCTTTGTATATATGTCTCCTTTTTTCCTTGGATAGTTTTAGGCTTAGCTAGAATGGATAAAGGGTTCACCTTTCAATTTTGGAGGTTGCTTTGTTGATTGGTTCCACATCTATAAGGTTTTCCATACTTTGATGCCTTCATAACACATGTTTTTGATAATATAAGCATCATTTACAATGTACCCTTATCACAAAGTGCCACAAAGGAAAAAGGTTCAACAATACATATTTAACAAAAAATCGACAATAAATACAACAAACAAATAATAGAGAAACCAAAAAATTGCCAAAGGGAGTGGGCAGGAGCTAACCCCCATACCCCTACTTAGAAATGTTTTCCCATTCCTCCATGAGGAACTTGAAAAAATCCTACTTGGCATGATTGGAGTTAGGATCAGTGGCGAGGTCATGTTTCTTTATCTCCTCCTACAACATGGACACCAAAGTAACAACAAAGTGATGGATCACCTTAATAGTGAAGAAGGTGAGGCGATTCAACTTCCTTTCTAGCGTGTTGACTCGAGCCAACAAAGCATTGCAATCATTAGCAATATCATGGTCGAGATGGCTAGTATCCTTCTTCCATGATGATTGAGAGAGGAGTTTGGGGTGGAGTCCTACATGTTGTAAGACGAGTTTGGGAATTAACATTATATATTGCAAAATTTCAAATTACAACATTTTTTATTGTTAGGATATATTTGGAGCCTAGGTATATTCAAGACCATGAATTCGTCCCAAATCTATGAACTTGTCCTTTGAATAGGAAATGATCTAATGTAACACTTTACTTAGCTCACTCTAAAAGAGGCATTGTTTCTAGGTCTAAAATTAGAGAAATTTCAAAATCTTATCCATTGGGCATCATACTTTTATATATTATTCTAAGTATCATCCTCTTCTACATTTAATTCCCTAACATAGGATTAAATTATTCTATCTCTGTAACCAAATCTCTTTAATCTAAGACAATTTATGCTTATGTGTATGCATTTTATTGGATTGGTCTAGATTTTTCCACTGGTAGACTTGGGTTAGGAACCTAGGGGCCACAAAAAGGCACGAAAGTGCAAGATTTTAGTAACCTAGAGTACACCAAATCTTGTAATTTTAAAGAGGTTTATTCCTCACAATTTTAACAACTAAATCAAAAGTTGACCCAAACATAATTTACTTCAAAATATAGGATCTTCAAGTCATTAGATGTATATTTCTAAAAAATATATGTTTTATTCTTCATCATCTCAATCTAGACTTGCTCCATAGGAGCTTAAGTTGAAACCTCCATCAAGATAATTGGATGTTTAACAATGTTTTTAGATCCTTCCAATATTATGTCTACCATTACCTTGACATGCTCTAAAATTGATAACTGAACTGCACCTTTGTGAAACAAAGAAACATACATAAATTAGAATTATTAAGAAAAATCACAATATCACAATATCAAAATGTCATTATTACTTTTTATTTAAGGGGTAAACACTTTTGACCTAGAGCTATGAACCAGTGAGGTCACAAACGAGGGACCTCATCCCCAATACAACCACTCAACAATACCACCCCAATGGGGTTTGAACCTTGGTGGCAAGAACAACAATACCACCTTTAAACCATCACACCATGCCAATATTGGCAACTTCAAAACATTATTTTAATAGAGCTTTAAATGTGAAATATTTCTTATTTAACTAATATAAAATACACAAAAAAATAATATCATTCTCCGTAATAACATCACCTCAAGTTAAATTATATTTTTTTAAAAATAAACAAATATTTGTCTTGGCCTGATAACTCCCTTTCAATTAATATTAACAAAAAGATACAAAAGTGGACCTTGCTTAGTCCAAACAAAGGAAGAGAGTTCTCAACCGCTCAATTACAACTCGAAGTCTCTCCAATTGGGCAAGGGAAAAGAGAGTATTATCGTGAGACATGTAGAATGCATATGTAGACATGTTGTTTCTTACTAGTCCTTCATGCATGAGTGTGATTTCTTGTTTCATTTCCTCATTTTTTTGGGAAATTTCAATGCATATTGCATCCCCAACTAGGCTAGTTTTGGGGTCCTTGCTTAAGGTGGAAAGTGCATTCTTGGTCATTGCTTGGTATTTATTGTTGAAAAATTTCTCCATCGCTCTTTCCCCCACTTCAAGCTACCTAAGGCTTGCACAATATTATACAACAACCTCTCTAGTAGTTATACATTGTGTGTGTGAACCCTCTACAACAAATTCCTACCAATCATTGCATTGATGCCTTCCTCCTCTACCTTTAATTTGAGTTTGAAAGCTTCCTTCATTCAACTCTTTGTAGTCATAGTGAATGTTTGGGATTGTAGGCATGTTCGCAATTCCAATGATGAATAAGAAACTAATGGTTGTTACTACTTTATAGCCAAAAAGTTAAACATGTGATCAACATTTCTCATTTAGGGCCATAATCCCAATTCAATCATTTGATATATTTCATGGCCTTTGATTTTAACTTTTTAGGATTGTCTTGTAGTGCTCAAGATGTGGAGATTGTTCTATAGTTTCTTAAAATTTTATGCAGTCACTTAGATGTCGCCATTTGTAATATATGAAAGTCAGCCCCTCTCTGCACTCAGTATTGTGTTTTAACTCATATTTTCCAAGTTGTTCATGATTTTCATCTTGTTCACAAGTTTTAAGGGACTATAAAAAAGATTATGAGTCCTAGTTGTCATCCTTTTTGATGTGCCACTATGTTGTTTGATTGATACCCAACTCACAGGAAGAATAATGATAACTGAATATAATTTGTCTTGAAAAGTGTGTTAATGTCCACGAAAAATGCAATTGAGATTTAATAGTTGAAAAGTCAAATCCATATGTTAAGATAATTTTTTTAATATTTATAATAAACTTTCTTAAAAAAAAACAACATAAAACAAAAAATACACTTTACTTCTTTACAAATAAACCATGAGATCTATTAAAAAAAACTCTAAAAGACAAAAACAAAAAGAATAATTGTTATTTTTAACAAAATTTGGAAAAATTATTTAGGCTAAAGATTAGATTAAATAGCATAAAAGAAAACTAGACCATCCAAATCAATAACTTTAAAAAAAAATAAAAATAGCCACAATAGATAGATCTAAAGTCTTATATATAAAAGAAAGAGTTCAAGTGGAGTTTCATATATTATGAGGTTTAGCATTTGCAAGTTTGCTTTACTATATTTTTAAAATAAATAAATTAATAAAATAGAATTTTTGTATTGTGTTATATTATGATATTTTATTCTGATTTACTTGTATAATTTTTTAGTTAGATTTATTAATTTATATTTTATTTGTAATTATTTTTTTCTATTAATTTTATCAATCTATAATTATATTTATAAATAGTCACTTTTTATGAATGTAAATAGGTCATAAAATATAATATTTTATGAAGGTTTTACAAATGAGGTAGTAAATTAAAATAATTTGGTTTTGAAGGAAATTTTGTTATTAAATATATTTGAATTAGAGCGGTATTAGAATAATGATTCAAGTGTTTTATGCACCATTCATAGTCATAAGAGATGGGTTCACATGAAACATTACATATAAAACATCATAATTTTTATTAAGATTAAATATTTGAATTAAAATAGAATAAATACACGTCTTTACACCTTGTTTTATACATATACTATGATTTTTTTTGGTGTTTTAAATTTTTTCATCACTTTTACAAAAGAATAGGGTTGGTTAGATGAATGAATACGAATTTATAAAATTCTCATTTTTTTGTTATGCTCATTTTTGTGGTTGTAGAATCAATTTTATGAGTGCAAATTTGAATTGGACTTGCTAATATAATCTCTACCAGTGGATATGATCTCTACTAATTTAAAAAAATTGCTATTGTTATACGACTTTTTCCTCAAGAGAAAAGAAAGTTATGAAATAAGCCTTTAGAATTAAAATTGAGATATAGAAATAGAGAGTATTATGATCCTTTGGTTAAGATAGATATTAACAAAGAATATTATTAAAATCCTTTTAAAAAGGGAGGAATAAATGTATGTATTTTAAATAATTAAAAGACAACCTTTGTAAAAGTGTGCAATGATTTGAAAACAATCCCTCAAGGCTTATATAAAGCATTTATGTGAGACTTAGAAATGAGACACGACGATCACTCAAAATAAGAAGAAGGTGGTTTGGTTGGCTATGGGTATTGGAGAAGGGGCACACATAATGTGTCCAACTCGAGGTACAAAGTACACTAGGGATTGTCCTGGCTAGGGCTTTGTGCTTGTTGAGTGATTACTTTGGAGAATCTTGTGTTGTACATGTTGAATAATTACTCTCAAAGTATGTTGTACATGTTGAGTGATTACTTTAGCACATGCTATATTATACATGTTGAGTGGCTACTCTAGACCATGTTATGCATCTTGAATGATTCCTCTGGAGCATTTTATATGTGGATATTGAGTAATTACTTTGGATCATGTAGTGTTAATCAATTTATACATACTAAGCTTTAAATAAGAATGATTTCTCTTGGAGTGTGCCCTAACTATGAGAGCCAAAACAACTAAAATATTTTTAAGGTGAAAGTGGTCTTTCTAAGTGCATGATTCAGATAAGTAATGAAAACCATTAATGTGAAAAAATATTGGGAATATTAAATATAATTTTGATGTTAATTTGGTTGAATTATGTGATTGTGTAATTCAATTTATTATGTTATTTTTTTGGTAGCTCAGAGGTGTCTAGCTCAACACTTGTGATTCACAATTCAATAGGTCGATCTAACTAATCCTTTGGGCCACATGATTACCCAAGGATGCCCCACTCCTAATGCAACTAGTTGAATTAGGTTTCAAACCTGCGTTGATTGTTTGTACCTTTCAACAATTGAACCAACTAGTCTATGCCTAGGGGCTCAATTTATTGTGTTAATTATTTACTTTAGAATTCTATTAAACTATCTATATTGTAATTCACATTTGTTATTTACATCTAATTTGATAACATACATATTTGAAATTATCTTCTCTAATATTTACTATATTAAATCCACTTCAAATGCTTAAACAACTTTGAGAGAAAAATGACATTATAGTTATTTGCTTGCCTTGAAATATTTGTTTGTTATTGTATAAAAAATGGTTCTTATATTTCTTGGTTTTTACATGGTGAGGATAACTACTCCCTTATATCAAATCTTGTAAGAGATTTGAAGTCAATTATTTTTTAACAAGATCAAGGAAAACAAACAATTGTGCATGCATGTCTTAGGATGGTAAAGCAACGTTGATTATTTTAGGTCCGTGATGTGTGCTAGGAGGTGTTCAAATCATGTGTTTGCTAGATGTCTTAAATGAATAAGGGATTGTTCTTAAATACCACATTCTAAAATGCAATTCAACTAGTTTGTACTTCAAATCAACTTATAATGGTTAATTGAAGGGAAAATAAGATACTCGTATTTAAATTTTACTTTTGAAACAAAGAGATCAATTCTATAAAAAATATGATCCACGATAATAAATGAATAATAAAAAGATCAAATTTAGATTCTTAAAATAAATATGATGATAACAAAATCATTGATCAATATATTTACCAAGTTCTACACTATTTAAATAAAAAATCTAATTTAGATTTTCAAAATAAATACAGATAAAGAGAAAACCCGTAATTTAAATATTTACAACTTCCACACAAAAGTTTATCATTTAATAAGACAAATAAAAGTGAATCTTAATTTGAATGAATAAGAAGACCTTTTCAATAAATTAAGACCGCTAGCTAGACCTTCAACAAAAAGTGTTTTAACTTAGAATGGGATTAAAATTAAGGAACAAACGGCGGTAAGTATCACTTTATTTTAATTAATTAAAAAAAAAAAAACGGAGAAAAACTTGGGGGGTTTCGAAACCCTTACATGAAGGCTGTTTGTTGAAGCAAACCCCCCTGGATTCGATGTCGAGATCGATGGCCGACCATTAGCTTTGCCTCTGAAATCGCCCAAAAACAAAATCAAAATCAATCATGTAACACAAAGAGCAGTAAAAACTTGATTAAATCATATAATCTGTATTCAAAACGGTGTAGAGAATCACCATTGCCATGGAAAATATTTGACAGAGTTTTTACCTTACTTTTCACTGGTTTTAGTTATGGACGCCATCGTAGCTGCTGCGTTGAACGAAATTTCTGCCCGGGGAGAGCAGGGGTGTTTGTTGCAGCATCTATGGAGCGGCCTTCAGAGAGCCGCAGCTTCTGCAGGTTTACATTTATGTGATGGAGTGAAGCACACGATATGGCAGGCTCTTCTGAAGGTCCCAGGGCTTAGCTTTGGAGCTCCGGGATCGTCAATGGACCGTATATTTCCTAATTCGCACCCTTCCATACAGTCCGTGGAGGGCGCAGAGCGGCTTGGCCTTAACATTGTGGCGCCTGAGCATTTGAGAGATAGCTGCGTTGGTCTCTACGATTTGAAGTTCTCGGACGCCGGTCTTTCTGCCGATCAGAGATTTGCTCTGGAGCGATTGGCTACAGCCAGGTCGGTTTTGCTAAGATTCATCTTTTTTTCCTCTCTATATATATTGTGCTCGAGTAGCCTCGTATTAAAATATCACGATCTGTTTGCTTACTTCGCATTGCTGTTTTGACTTTACTCAACATAATTTAGTATTGAATTGTCACTGAAAACTTATTTGATTGTTTGTTTGCGTTTCATGAAGTTTTGAACTCAGTGAGAGACTGTTGAAACCTTAAACATATAAATATCACAACCATCTCGATTCCTCTCAGAATAATTTAGCATAAAATTGTCACTCAAAACTTATATGAATGTTTGTTTGCATCTCAATTTTGAACTTAGCCAGAAAGTGACAAAACCTTAAATAATTGTATATCACAACTATTTTGATTCTGTTTAGGATAATTTAGTTTTAAATTGTCACTGAAAACTTGTTTCGATGTTTTTTGCATTTCAACATGTTTCGAACTTAAAAAGGTTTAAAACCTTAAATATTTAAATATCACAACTGTCTCGAATCCTTTCAGAGTAATTTAGCTTTAAATTGTCACTGGAAACTTAATTGGATGTTTGTTTTCATTTCAAGATGTTTTTAGCTCAGTCAGAAAATGTCGAAACTTAAATATTTAAATACCACAAGCTAGTTGCTCCCCTTTGTACACCTGTGTGGAATCCACTTGGCGTGATTTAGCCTTTAAGTTGTCACAGAAAATTTGTCTGAATGTTTGTTTGCAATTTGCATTATAAGACGGTTCAAAGTTGCCAATGCAAGAGCAAGTATTTCATCTTCCATATTGGTTCTTTTTTCCTTCCGTGGCATTGCATTTACATAATTTTGCACACGGCTGGAAAGATAGGAAGAAGAAAGAAGAAATGATAGGTAGACATTCATCTCTTTCAAGGGAATACCATGCTTGGAATTTTCAATTAATAAATTCCGTTACAATTCTAAATCTTTTGTATGTCTCAGTCGTAAACGCCATTTCTACTTCTGAATTCTTGTATAATATTTATTTCTTTATTTAAAGAATTTGAATTCTAGTAATTAAAGTGTTGTCCACTGGATATTTCCTAGCATCTAATTAATCAATCTATCATCCAAAAATATCAGAGGTGAGCCATAGTAATTCCAATTCACCACTTTGAAGGTGTCATATATGATGAAAATAGTCAAAAATTATCAATTTTTTCTACTACAAGCTAATTGCTAGATTGAGAATTTGCCCCTGTCCTTAAAAGTTATCTAGAATTCTTATCGATACTATCAATCTTCAGCAGTGCATTTCAACTCTGTAGCATAAGATCTTAAGTAATGCCACGTATGCAGATTCTACACTATTGTTTAGTGAAAGAGAGGGGGTAAAGTCAATCTTTTGTAATCTGACATCATTTTTCACGTGAACAACTAAGTATATACTATATTATCTTGCAACAGAGAAAAACCATCAAGCACCCTTGAATTGATAGGGATCAATTTTAAGCTGAAAAGCCTTGATCACAAGTTGTCATATAGCAGAATTTCCCACACTCTTGTGTCACAGGCCGATGAAAAGCAAGTCACAATTCTAGTCTGCACAGAAGGATTTCATATACCATATTATAAGCAGTACGTGAATCTGTAATTCAATATTCAAATAGAGAATAAGCTACAATATTTCTAATATAGTCATCATTCAATGCAAAGTTATTTTAACAGGGGAATATTTATAACTTTGACATTCATTTTATAGTAATAATACCAATCCATATAGCTCATAACATCATCTGTCTTTGGCAGATTCACTCCCAACTCATTATAAGAGTGCAAAAATAATGTCTAACTACAACCCAACAACAACTAACAAGCATAATTTGACATGAGCTGATTGCCATCAGCAGTAAATTCAAACCAGTGGTTGGCTTTCATTGCTAGGCTTATACTTAGTGAAGTGTTAATAAACGTGTAGCATTGTAGAATAACTATAGACAAAATTAAGTCTAGAATATTTTAGGACTCTAAGGATTAACCAATAATAGACTGAAAAAGTCCTTACGCATGGCACACCCACCACACAAAACATGGCTTCATGCAAAATTCAAATAAGTGAGTATGTTTGTGATACTTGCTTCTCCTCTATTCATTGTTGGTGTTTGGTGAGATTCGTTGTAGAAACCCTAGTTTCCCCCTAATTCTGCTTCTGATTGTTTTTGTGACGTTTTTGAAGGTTTTTGGTGTTTTTATAATTTTTTTGGGTTTTTGCATAAAATATGAAGATGGCGATTTTGCAAGAAAATAAGAAATAAATTCTATAAAAATTATCTAACTCCGTAAATATCAAACCCTAATACAAATACTGAAACCAGATCATCTATTATTCTTCTGAGACAGTTACAAAGAAGATCTTATTACATGCAAAGCAAAAAGCGATGATATTCAATGAAAACCTGGTATTTGCAGCTTGCTGGTAAATGATTTGAAATGGTACGGCTGCTATGAAAACTTGTTTCTCCTTCTGTCTGATGATCTCTAATGATGCCAGGAAGGTGTGCACCCAAACTGGTGATGGCAAACTGACCTCAATGCAAGCGATTTACTCCCAAGAGAAAATACGCCCTTATTTATGATGGTACGGCCTGGTACAGCTGGTACGGCCTGAGTACAGCTGCAGCAATGAATAAAAATGTACGGCTCCCTCTGTGGTCTACTAATATGCATAAAAAATAGGCGCCTCAATGTCTAAACCCTCTGAATGAATTATTAATTGAAACTCTGAATGCAGATAATCTCTGAAAGCTCTGTAATTTCTTCTGGATGAAGAAATCTCTCAATTGGCAATAAATCAGGTGATATCTCACACCCTCTGAACTGCTTTCAATGGAGATGGCTCGTTCCCCAATGAATTCGAGACTGAAACCCTAAAGCTTCTTGCTTAGACTAAGCTTGATCAATTTCCAAATTCAATAATCACATAATGGCTCGAATCCCAAGGCAAATTGCTTAATACCCTCAAAAGTGCGAATTCCACAATAATAGGGTTCATTAAAATTCGACTTGAATAATTTATTAATATTTCAATAGTCTCAGCAGTAATTTTTGATTATAAAATATAATTGTCAATTGGCCCCCTTCTGATGATGGCGACCCCCTTAACAGAAATCACTTAAGTTATAATTAAATATTATAACTTTATATTATAATCTCCATTTAATTAATATTTAATTAATTCAATTAAATATTAATATTAATATCTCTCTCATTATTCATCCGATGCTTGATCCGTCTGAAGCTGACGAACACTGAAGTGATTCTGCCAAACCATACTACTAAAAATAGCAGGGGTCCCACGCTGACTGCCAAGAACTGCTAAAAATAGCAACTTCTGCAAGAAGTGTCCGTCCGAGCCAAGCAGAAAGCCAGTGATCAAACTCATGGCGAAGGTGACCAAGCTCCAAGCGTGACCCTCTATCAGGTCTATCGACCTCACGAGGGTGGTATGATGGAAAGCTAATCTTATGCTCAAGAGATGTCGAGAGGGGACATGACAGTCAACCCTCTGAAATTGCTTGTCCTCAAGAAGCAATCTCAATCTTTGGATGTTCTGGAATATCCTCGCTCTCCCATGTAGCATCCTCAACAGGCAAATCTCTCCATTTCACTAGATATTCCCTGATAGTCCTCCGACGCAACTGTCTCTCCCTGTACTCTAGGATGGACTCAGGTACTAAGATCAACTTTCCCTCATCATCTAAGGGAGGTAAGACTGCAGACGGTACCACACGATGACCCAACGCCTTCTTGAGGTGTGATACATGAAACACATTGTGTACCCTGCTCTTCGTTGGAAGCTCAAGCTCGTAAGCCACCTCGCCAACTCTCCTCAGGATCCTGAAAGGACCGTAATAACGTGGCTTAAGCTTCTTTGACCCACTCTTCCTAAGAGTGGACTGACGGTAGGGCTGCAGCATGAGGTAAACCATGTCACCAACCTCGAAATGCCTCTTCGTCCTCTTTTGATCCGCATACTGCTTTTGCTGATTCTGTGCCTTTGCGATATTCTCCTTGAGAGCCTTCAGAGTATCCTGACTCCCCTGCAATAAGTCTCCAGTACTCGGCACTCTACTGTCGCTCAGTAGCAGATCTAGAAAACTCGGCGCCTCATACCCATACAACGCCATAAAAGGAGACATCTGGATAGTCATGTGGTATGTCGTATTATAGCAATACTCGCACAAGTGAATCCACTTGACCCATGCCTTCTGCTGCCCTGCAATATAATTTCGGAGGTAACCTTCCACCCACTTGTTTACAATCTTCGTCTGCCCATCAGTCTGCGGGTGGTAACTAGTGCTCGGAGTGAGCCGGTCCCGCGAAGTCTGGCGAACACCTCTTGCCGAAATGACTCAAGAGCGGTATCACGTAAACTAACAATACTCCAAGGCAATCCATGTAATCTAAACACCTCACGAAAGAATACCTCTGCTACCTGTGTAGCTGTGTAGGTTGTGGTGATCGGAAAGAAGTGGGCATACTTCATAAGCCGATCCACAACTACATATATGCAATCACCAAGCCCCGCGCCAGGCTTTAGGCAAGTCGTATAAAGTCCATCGACGGGCATTACCACTTCACATGTCGGGGAATCCGGAGATGGCTGCAATAAGCTTCTTAGAATGCGTGTTCTCACGCTTGTTGGCGACAAGCAGGGCACTCCGCGCGTATCTTTGAAGAACATCACGCGCCAGGTCACCTCGGGAATCTCTCGAATCACAATGCGTAGGTCTTGAAAGTACTGGGGATGTCTATGATCGGTACATCATGAAAGGCTCGCGCCGTTATGTTCTTCACCCTCGATCCACGGGATCAAATATATCTGTTCTTGTAAATGATCAAGTCATTCACAAAATTAATACCTGGCAGTACATCAGCTACGTGATCCCTCAATAACAATGCTAGAGCCCAACTATCTTTGGCATACTCTGCCACTATCATATGCCTCCAGTCCTCTGAAATGTGAACCATAGCGCTCAAATATGGTCTACGTGAAAGTGCATCAACCACTACGTTCTGTGTACCTTTGATATACGAGATATCAAAGTCATAAGCCTGCAACTTACTGACCCACTTCTGCTGTCTATCATTGAGATCTCGCTGCCCCAAGAAGTGTCTCAAACTGTTATGATCAGTTTTAATGCAAAATTTGCTGCCAACAAGATATTGTCGAAATTTTGCTAAGGCATGCATGATGGCGAGCATCTCCTTATCATAAATGCTATAAAGTCTCTCGGGCCCTCTGAGTTTCCGGCTCTCGTACACAATCGGGTGCTTGTCCTGCATAAGCACCGCACCAATGCCCTCACCTGATGCATCTCACTGAAGCTCAAAAGGCTTCGTAAAATCGGGTAGTGCTAAAACAGGGCATGTAGTCATCAACTCCTTGAACCTCATAAAACACTCCTGTGCTTCAGAAGTCCAAACAAATGCCCCCTTCTTCAATAAATCTGTCATCGGGGCTGCATGTCGTGAATAACTATTCAAGAATCTGCAGTAGAACCCACATAAACCGAGAAACCCTCTCAACTGTGTCAGGTTTGCCGGTGTAGGCCAGTCAACAATGGCGCGGATCTTTTCAGGATCCATACGCACTCCATCTGCACTGATGATGTGACCTAGATATAGCAATTCGGTCATTCCCAAGTCACACTTGGATTCCTTGGCGTACAAGGACTCCCTCTCCAAGATACTCAACACGGTCTCCAGGTGAGCTAAGTGCTCCTGCCAAGTCCTGCTGTATATGAGGATATCATTGAAGAAAACCAACACAAACCTCCTCAGCAATGAATGAAAAACCCTGTTCATCATAGACTGAAAGGTAGCTGGCGCATTAGTGAGCCCAAATGGCATCACTATGAACTCAAAGTGCCCACAATGACATCTGAAGGCCGTCTTCTCTATGTCCTGCTCACGGACTCTGATCTGATGATACCCCGACCGTAAATCAATTTTAGTAAAGTAACAGGCACCATGGAGCTCATCAATAAGCTCATCAATCCGCGGTATCGGATACCTGTTTTTGATCGTCCTCTTATTCAGGACCCTGTAATCAATGCACATGCGTAATGTTCCATCCTTCTTCTTAACCAAGACAACCGAAGAAGCGAATGGTGACTTGCTAGGCCGAATGTGACCCATAGCAAGTAACTCCTTTATTGTCTTCTCTATCTCATCCTTTAATCTCTTAGGATGCCTGTAAGGAGTTATCATAACGGGCTTAGCGCCCTCCTCGAGCTCAATAATGTGCTCTATGCCTCTGTCTGGAGGTCTACTTGGCGGAATATCACTGAACACCTTATCATGCTTGACTCTCAACTGCTGAATGTCCGGATGATATTCTGTCTTTTGCTGTCCCTCCTGTATAGGTGCCAAAGTGCACTCGGCAGCCCACTCTACCATGTCGTGACGCATGAGCCTCTCCATCCGACGAAAAGAAATTGTTTTGAGGTCGCTGTCCCGAATTGCTTTAAGTATGTGAGTCTTCCCGTCGACATCAAAACGGATCTCCATGTCCTTGAGACGAAGAGTGACTTCCTCCAATGAATGAAGCCACTTCATTCCCAAGACCAAATCAATGTCTCCCATGTTAACCACATAGTAATCAGCCTTGAACTCATAATTGTTCAGGCGTAAAGGGAGATCCTTTATCATGCGTTCACACCTCAAAGTGTATCCATCGGCCACCTTGACTCTAATGCCCTCGAACTCCTCAGTAATGAGTCCGCGTTTCTCAACGAATCTGGCATCTATGAAATTATGTGTGGCTCCTGTATCAAGTAGGGTAATGACCCTCTGTCCTGCCAACACACCACGAATCCTGAAAGAGCCCTCCTGCTGTATGCTAGATAAGCGTGCCTCCTGTAACTGAAGCTCTGGCTCTGTCTCAGCTCTAGGCTCTGGAGCCTCTGACTCTGAATCCTCGGAACTCTCCTGCTGTTCGGACTTTTCTGATTCTGAGTCCTCGTAGTACGCCCACATCACACGATTTGCCTTGCCCTTAGGTCTTAGAGGACAATCGTGATTGGCGTCATAGGGTCCTTTGCAGTAGAAGCAAAGCTTCTTCCTGCATAGGTCATTAAGGGCCTCTCGATCCAAAGGTGGAGCTGCTGATTTACCTTTTGAATCGTTCCTAAAGTCTGATTTTTCTTTGTTAAAATCAGATTTGTCCCTGTTTTTGTTAAAGCCCTTATTATCCCTGAATGAAGAATTACCTCTGGAGTTAAATCTACTGGACGGTGCTGCTAACTCCATGCTTCGTGCTTTCTTCATTGCCTCCTGTAATGAAGGAGGATCAAAGGCTTTGATCCAGCCTCTCAGTGGCTCTGTCAAACCCTCCATGAAGAGTACTACCAATCTCCTCTCAGAAATGTTCGGAACCATGACTGATAACTTCTGAAAGTCACCAATGTAGGATTCCAAACTGCCACTCTGCCTCAACTGAGCTAAGTCTCTGAAGTAGGATTCTGGATCCTTCCTATCAAACCGCTCAACCAATCTGTCTACGAACTCCTGGTATGAAGTGATCCTGTCATGCTGTAACGTCACCATCCCGTGGTGCCACCAGTCGTAGGCTACTCCCTCAAGATGCAGTGTCGCATATCGAATGGCATCTCTCTCAGCCATCGGACGTAATGTGAGGAAGGTGTCTAACTTGCTAATCCATGCCTGGGCTGTCACCTTGCCACTACCATCGAACATCGCTAGGTTAAGCCTGTTTGTTGCATGTTTTAGGTCATTGTTCTGCTGTCTAGGTCTCCAATCCTGTCGACCTCTATGGTGCTCTCTCCTCTGAGTAATAAAACGGTCGAAAGTGATCCGTTCTCTGACCTCCGGTGGTACTAACTCCCACTCCTCGTTCGCTGCCATAAGCGTATCCGCGAACAACTCATCACGCTCCTCACCTGCCAAGACCTCCTCGGCCTCCTGTCTCACAAATGTAGGCCTGGTAGGCCTGTCTGCTGTCCGTGAGGCTGTCCTAGGTGCCCTGCGAGACCCTGCTTCACTCCTCTCATCGTCACGATGTGGTGACGGTCTCCTAGGAGTACCCAATCTCTGAAGTGCTACTGCCAACTGCTGTAATACATCATCGGACCGCCGTTGACCTGCACGAAGATCTCTGAGTGCATGCAAAACCTCTGCATCATCCTGATCTCTGGGGTTTTGAGGAATCTCGTTCCTGGGAACCTCTGTTCTATCTGCTGTCATCCCTGTCAGCCATATTTCCCGGCTGCCTACTCAAACTCTGTTGCCTGTCAATCAGAGCACGTCTGCGTGTGTAATACCTGTGAGATCCAAACTCTGGCTGCATAAGACTGCTAAACCCTTAGGATGGCGATTTAGCTCTGATACCAAGTTAGTTACCGTTGCACCAAAAGCGGTTGGTAGTGAGCGGCACCCCTCTTAGCGTTAAGGGGGCATCCCAGGATAGGTACTCCCGCCGAAGACCCCGGACACGTGGCTGGGCAAACCGCTCGGACAGACCTATGTCACCTTCGATAGGGGCCGCATCGGGACATCACAGCCCACCACGCTCCGCGAGTCTCGACCTCGAGACCTCCAGCTCTGATACCACTGTAGAAACCCTAGTTTCCCCCTGATTCTGCTTCTGATTGTTTTTGTGATGTTTTTGAAGGTTTTTGGTGTTTTTGTGATTTTTTTGGGTTTTTGCATAAAATATGAAGATGGCGATTTTGCAAGAAAATAAGAAATAAATTCTATAAAAATTATCTAACTCCGTAAATATCAAACCCTAATACAAATACTGAAACCAGATCATCTATTATTCTTCTGAGACAGTTACAAAGAAGATCTTATTACATGCAAAGCAAAAAGCGATGATATTCAATGAAAACCTGGTATTTGCAGCTTGCTGGTAAATGATTTGAAATGGTACGGCTGCTATGAAAACTTGTTTCTCCTTCTGTCTGATGATCTCTAATGATGCCAGGAAGGTGTGCGCCCAAACTGGTGATGGGAAACTGACCTCAATGCAAGCGATTTACTCCCAAGAGAAAATACACCCTTATTTATGATGGTACGGCCTGGTACAGCTGGTACGGCCTGAGTACAGCTGCAGCAATGAATAAAAATGTACGGCTCCCTCTGTGGTCTACTGATAAGCATAAAAAATAGGCGCCTCAATGTCTAAACCCTCTGAATGAATTATTAACTGAAACTCTGAATGCAGATAATCTCTGAAAGCTCTGTAATTTCTTCTGGATGAAGAAATCTCTCAACTGGCAATAAATCAGGTGATATCTCACACCCTCTGAACTGCTTTCAATGGAGATGGCTCGTTCCCCAATGAATTCGAGACCGAAACCCTAAAGCTTCTTGCTCAGACCAAGCTTGATCAATTTCCAAATTCAATAATCACATAATGGCTCGAATCCCAAGGCAAACTGCTTAATACCCTCAAAAGTGCGAATTCTACAATAATAGGGTTCATTAAAATTCGACTTGAATAATTTATTAATATTTCAATAGTCTCAGCAATAATTTTTGATTATAAAATATAATTGTCAATTGGCCCCCTTCTGATGATGGTGACCCCCTTAACAGAAATCACTTAAGTTATAATTAAATATTATAACTTTATATTATAATCTCCATTTAATTAATATTTAATTAATTCAATTAAATATTAATATCTCTCTCATTATTCATCTGATGCTTGATCCGTCTGAAGCTGACGAACACTGAAGTGATTCTGAACACTGCCAAATCCATACTGCTAAAAATAGCAAGGGTCCCACGTTGACTGCCAAGAACTGCTAAAAATAGCAACTTCTGCAAGAAGTGTCCGATCGAGCCTAAACGAAAGCCAACTGATCAAACTCTGCCAACTGAAGCTGAGCCAAGCTCCAACGTGACCCTCTATCCAGTCTATCAGCCTACGAGGGTCGTATGATAGGCTAATCCTGTGCTTCGAGAGATGTCACTGAGAAGGGGACATGACATTCGTTGTGGGTGTGTACCTGATATACACACCCATCAATTCCTTAGCCATTAGACTTTACAAAAGAAAATGTAATAAGTTAACTATTCGATAAATCAAATAACATCAACTGAAATGAACAAGAAAATAAGGTTAAAAACTTAAAAGTGGATATTACAACAACTCTATTAAATAATTTCTTTTACATCACTCTAATCTCTCTTTGATACAGATTGGATCTGTTAACTTCATGCACCTATGCTAGAGCAAGTCAAGATTTTGAGTGAAAGCTGCATCAATCATTAGAAGTTTGTAAATCAGTTACGTTAAAGTCTGCATATGGGCTTTTAGCATCTCAAGTTTTTGGAATTTTTATGGTAATAGTAATACTGATAAATGTAGAGATTTTGAACATTAGTCAGGAGAGTCTACTTATGTGATATAAGGTTTTAAATTTTTAGATTTTTTTTTGGCTTGATAAATGAGGGAATGGTTCTCACCCATACTTTAGGAAAAACAATGATCCAATTTACAAATCTTGAGAATCTACAAAAATCACCTCCCGTGAACTGATTAAAAGCAGGAATGAAGCAACTCAAAACAATACAGAAAACTTATGAAGCATCAAAAACCAATTCAACCCACACCTCGACCAAAACATTTCAGAAAAAGACTATGTAGAATCATGTCTGAGCAGATAGCAGCTTTCTCCTCTTTCGGGAAAGATGGGCTTCCATTGTCCACTGAATCACAGGCTTTAGCTTACAACCTCTCAGCTTCAGATCTTGTCCCTTGATTCTTAGCAAAACATCCACAATTGAGTTTAGTCTTCTTACTAACAGATTGTGAAATAGTTAAAATATCCTTTGAGATTAAATGGTCATTCTCAGCCTGTAATGTCCCCTCTTGAAACATTAAACGAAGACAAACCCAAGCGCCCATCATACAAATAAGAGGGACATAATGTCACAAAAAGGAGCTGTAATGTCCCCAACTCAAATCAAGATGATTAGCTGCAGATTAGCTGTCCTTTCCTCGGTTTACCCAAGAGGAAGAGGATGTAGAGCATCATTGGGTAAGAAATGAAGTCTTTGGCTTGTACTTAATTCTAATTTATCTTTTGATGCAACTTAAGTGAACTTAAGTTATTTTTATGTTGGGCACATCTTTTTAGGCAACTTAAAGTGATGCCTAGCCAAGGGACTTAAGTTGTCCCCTTTTTATTGTTAGTTTTATGATCAGAAATTAAATGAGCAGATATAGAGCAATTTTAAACAATTTGACACAGCATATACCCTAGGAAAACCCTCCAACTTGAGGGAGAAAAACCCAACAACAATATATCACTTATATATTTTTGAATAATAACCAGCAATGTGCTTTACAATAAGGCCAATCACAAGGCCGAATATCAACACCTCACTTGATGCAATACAAGATATATTGATCTCCTTGTAGATGAAAAATCTTGACCTTCTTGCATACTTTGATCTGCTGAAGATAATGTTTGATCTCTTACTAAAGTGCGAACTTGAAGAAGTAGCGTATGAATGAAATGATGATCAAACAACCAGCAGCTCTAATATATACAAGTCGAAGGGAAGATCTCCATAAATCATGTCCTTTCATGATATAAAGTCAGCCACATAAAATAAGTATTAATTAATCTCTAAATGAAGTCGGCCTCACTAACAAATATTATCAAGTGAAGCGCCTCTTCACAAAAGATGTCTCCAATAAATAAATAGCCGTTAGGCTATATTTTATTTATTGCCTTATGAAATTGCGGCTGGAAGTAGAGGCCCATGGCTGTACATCAACACTTCCTCTCAGCTAGGGAGGAATACTTCCAGATATCCAATGTCATGGAGTCTCTCAACATGACATCCACAATGGCTACACCCATTTGTGGAAAAGAGCTCATCATGGAGTCACTCAACATGATATCGTCCATCATGGCTACACCCATGTATGGAAAATACGTGCACAAGTGCCCATCACGAAGTCACTCAACGTGATGTCGTCATCTCAACATGATGTCCACCATGGCTACTCCCAGAGGGTGGATAAACACAAGTACAAGGAAATCATCACAGAGTCTCTCAACGTGATGTTGTCATGGAGTCACTCAACATGACATCCACCATGGCTACTCCCAGAGGGTGGAAACAAGGGCTTTCACCTCAAATTTCTCTCTCATAGAGAAAGATGCATTAACAAGGGCTTACACCTCAAATTTCTTTCACAGAGAAAGATGCATTAAGCAAATCACAAAAGATTACTGATGTTGAGTCTCCCTCTCAGCTAGGGCTTCATTCTCCACAACTCCAAGCTTGTCTCGAAAGTGCACAAACTTTACTCTGGAGAGAGGCTTGGTGAGAATATCAACCGTCTGCTCATCAGTTCAAATGTATCTCAACTGGATAGCTTTCCTCAATACCATATCTTTGATATAGTGGTATTTGATCTCAACATGTTTTGTTCTGTCATGGAACACTGGATTGACAGAAAGCTTCACACAACTTTGATTATCACAATGAATAATAGTAGGCTCCAATGATTTTCCAAACAATCCTGCAAGGAGCTTCTGAAGCCACATTGCTTCTCGGGCTGCTACACATGCTGCAATATACTTTGCCTCTGCAGTACTTAGTGCTACTAAAGATTGCTTCCTGCTGTTAATGTTATAGCAACTTCGGTTGATCCTTCCAGCTCACTTCCTTCGAGAAAGTCTCAAATTGAATATAGCCGTTGGCTATTCAATTTAACTCTTATTATTTTGTGTCTCATGCTTTGGCCGACATGTATAATTCGAAACTCATAAAAAGAACAAATGAAGAGATACAGGTTGAGGCCGACTTTCATTAAAAGGAAGAATAGCAATTATTGGAGCCGACATATCTAAGAAGGCGCGCGATCTTAAGAGAGGTGTCTCTCCCATTCACCGGTATATATATACACCTTGACTCGCCATTGTAACGGCCCAGGAGTTCGGTTATTCTTATCAGTCTTGCATTATAATGTGCGATGGTTATTGTTCACTTCAGTTCTGTGCGAACATAAAGAGCGAATACATCTGAGAAGCTCGTCATTGTCAAGTGCATATATAACAAGAGAAGCTCGTCATTATCAAGGGCGAATATAACAGAGAAGGGCGACTAGATCAAATGCGAACTACATCATGTGCAATCATATTACAGAGGTGTGAAGAAGAGTCTGCAAATCTGTGTTTGGATTCGTGCTAGTTACGCATCCTCCAGATCTGTGTTAGCAGCGATCTCTTCATATTGAATCTGTGTCAAGGTGCGGACTGTGTTAAGGATGAAGATCAGTGCGAATTCATCTGAAGTCTAAAGTGCAAACATATATGATCAGTTCAAAGAAATATTATATGACAGAAGCGAAGCTTTAGGGTTCGGTTCCTGACAAGTGTACTTGAAGTCTGAGAGCTGAAGACCTTCAGTGCTATGTGATCATTATTGAATTTGTATTCTACTACTGTCAGGTGTGATCTAAAGCTTATTATCTGTCATCCTTTATTGACTCTGCATATTGGTCTAGTGTTGGACCTCATTGTAATTGTAAAATTGCCACTGGTGCATCAAATATAAGAGAGATCTTTGTTGCTGGGTTTTTCTCCCTCAAGAGGAGGGTTTTCCCAGGGTATATGCTGTGTTATTTTTGTCTGATTTTGATTTATTTCTCTGTGCATTTACATCTGATCATAAAATTCAACATGGTATCAGAGCGGGTCTGTGGAAAGATCCGATCAGATCTTGAAAAATAATTCAAAGTCAGATCTAACGTCTTCTACTTGAGCAAGTAGAGTACTTCTGTGCGGGATGCATTCTTTGGTCCTTCCATTTCAGAAAAGTCCAGTTTTGTCATCTACAAAAGGAGCGCATCATCTTGGCTCTCTTCATGAGTTTACTTGAGTCATATTGTTAGCAATCTGAGATCAGAGAGTTATATGCGGTGATCTCACCTTCCGGGATCTGTTATCTAAAAGCACATGATTATGGAAGTCAAGAGCTCAACTATGTCAGATTGTGCTGCCAAGGGTTGAAATCAAAAGGCTGCAATCAAATAGAGATAAGTATTTGGTTCCTTTCTTTGTTTATATCCCTTTATGTGAATCTCAATTGTGCAGATCTGATAAAGTCTTTCGAGTGATGATCCTATCTATCTCTAACACTGTGGGTATTGCTAGTAAACATGTTGCATAACCTAGTGGATTGCAGTTGGAAACGGAGTACATCGTAAATTTGAGCAGTCATGGGCCTTGTTCAAATTTAACCTTGTCATGGGTCTGTGTTCGAGTCATGAAGGCTGTGGATTGATCTGAGTATAAGAACAGCATACCGTGTTCAATAATTGCATTCATCAGAATATCAAGGAAGATAAGTATTCTGTGTTTTGTTGAAATCACCTTTCTAGTTTGAATTACAGTTACTTCAGTTAGTTGGATCTTAGGAAAGAGAGTTAGTGATTTCTCTTGAGTTGTGATCCTTTGAAGACTTCAAATTATCTATTGTGAGTTGGTTCATGCTGATCATGTAGATCTCTGAGTGTGACTTTGAGATGAAAAAGAGAATTGCATTTTCGATTGTGATAGGTTGATCACAATGACATCATTCTCTAATGCATGAACTGTGTTAGAGCCTTGACTCTTGGAGAGAGCTGGTTCTACATGCTAACCGCTTAATGCATTCAAGAAATCTGTAGTTGTGCAGATTATTCCCTTGTTGTGCTGAGTTTGGCACTCTCGAGAGGAGTAAAAGATGAACGAAAGAGTTATGTCAAAAATTATATAAAGATAAGTTTCTTGATCTTTTGATATATTTCTCTTTCAGGTTGATTTATTTATTCATGTTCTAACATTGTGCATAAAAGCTTATGTGTTCATGTTATAACCTGTGATTGTAAACTTTGTATGATTCCAGTCTTGTTATTTCTTTGGGTAATTACAAACTGTTAAGTAATCTCTCTCTAAAATGCTTGCAGGAGCAAGAAGGTGATGAGAAATTGCTTAATGATGAAAAGCTTGAGGCATCTTGTGAGGAAGTCATGCCGACCAAAGAAATAATCAAGCAGCCTTGGGACTGAGCTGGTGGCCAGAGGGAGCTCACTTCTAGAAGTCTCCTTTGCAATCTTTGGAGCAAGGATCAAAAGGGAGTCTTGTAACTCACTGAGAAG
This sequence comes from Sequoia sempervirens, assembly GCA_007258455.2. Classification (NCBI taxonomy): domain Eukaryota; kingdom Viridiplantae; phylum Streptophyta; class Pinopsida; order Cupressales; family Cupressaceae; genus Sequoia; species Sequoia sempervirens. The sequence goes on from VDFB02179234.1 coordinate 104,276,453, forward strand.
AAGTGAAGATTGTTGTATTGAGAGGCTCGGTGCTAAACCCTTAGAGGATCCCTTCAGTTGCTGAGATCATAATTGCTCAAGATTGTCTTCTGGATTTGTCATTGGTAGCCCCGCAAACCTATTCAGAATAATGAGATCTGAGATGAGGTCGAGGAGGACTATTTTGAATTCTCTTCAATACCAGAGGTGTGCACTGGAAAACATTTATCTAAGTCAAAGTGTTGCAGGCAATCTTGGACGAAGAGGTCAGAAGGTTGATGCAAGTGCTTGAAGATTTAGAGGGAGCCCGCTGAGCCTGAAGAAGATGGTAATCTTGCTGCAGCTAGTTCAGATTTGGTGGATCCTATGTTGTACAGACAGCTGATTGGATCCTTGATGTATCTAGTTATCACTAGACCTGATATTTGCTATGCAGTGAGTGCACTTAGCCAGGTTGTGTGTGATCCGAGGCAGATACATCTTGCTGCAGCTAAACATATCTTGAGATACTTGCGTGGCATAGTTGGATATGGGTTGAAGTATACTTCAGATGCAGACTTGGAGTTACTTGGTTTCATTGATTCTGATTGGGCAGGTTGTGTCACAGATCAGAAGAGCACCTCTGGCTGTTGCTTCAGTTTGGGTTCTGCTATGATTTCTTGATGCAGCAGGAAGCACTTTTCTGTAGCATTGAGTACAGCAGAGGCTGAGTACATTGTAGCCTACATGGCAACTCGGGAAGCAGTGTGGCTTCGTAAGCTCCTTGCAGGATTATTCGGACAATCAAAGGAGCCTACCATTATTCATTGTGATAATCAGAGTTGTGTGAGGCCTTCTGTCAATCCTGTGTTTCATGACAGATCCAAGCATATTGAGATCAAGTACCACTATATCAGAGATATGGTACTGCGGAAGGTTGTACAGTTGAGGTACATTAGCACTGATGAGACGGCAGATATTCTCACCAAGCCTCTCGCCAGGATAAAGTTTGTATACTTTCAAGACAAGCTTGGTATGGTGGAGAATCCAGCCTTGACTGAGTATGAGTCTCAGTATCAGTGAGCCTTGTTTAATGAGTTCTTCTCTGTGAGAGAAGTTCGAGGTGAAATCCCTTGTTAATGCACTTTCTTCTGTGACGGAAGAATTTGAGGTGAAAGCCCTCGTTTCCACCCTCTGAGCTGAGTCATGGTGGATGTCATGTGTGTGACTCCATGACATATCTTGTACTTGTGTTTCACCCTCTGAGAGAGTCATGGTGAAAGTCACTTGAGGTGACAACATCACGCAAGTGATGAACACTCGTACTTACTATTGCACTTTCTTCTGTGACGGAAGAACTTGAGGTGAAAGCCCTCGTTTCCACCCTCTGAGCTGAGTCATGGTGGATGTCATGTGTGTGACTCCATGACAACATCACGTGAGAGAGTCCGTGATGAGTGTTTCACCCTCTGGGAGAGCCATGGTGAAAGTCACGTTGAGGTGACACCATCACGCAAGTGATGAACACTAGTACTTAACCATGTGATGGTTGATATCACATTGAGGTGATATATATCTCTCTTTATATTTGATTGCAGGCAATGGTGGTAGATGATTTGTCCTCAGCTGGAAGTTCTCTCCCTAGCTGAGAGGGAGTGTTAATGTTATAGCAGCTTCGGTTGATCCTTCCAGCTCACTTCCTTCGAGAAAGTCTCAAATTGAATATAGCCGTTGGCTATTCAATTTAACTCTTATTATTTTGTGTCTCATGCTTTGGCCGACATGTATAATTCGAAACTCATAAAAAGAACAAATGAAGAGATACAGGTTGAGGCCGACTTTCATTAAAAGGAAGAATAGCAATTATTGGAGCCGACATATCTAAGAAGGCGCGCGATCTTAAGAGAGGTGTCTCTCCCATTCACCGGTATATATATACACCTTGACTCGCCATTGTAACGGCCCAGGAGTTCGGTTATTCTTATCAGTCTTGCATTATAATGTGCAATGGTTATTGTTCACTTCAGTTCTGTGCGAACATAAAGAGCGAATACATTTGAGAAGCTCGTCATTGTCAAGTGCATATATAACAAGAGAAGCTCGTCATTATCAAGGGCGAATATAACAAAGAAGGGCGACTTTATCAAATGCGAACTACATCATGTGCAATCAGATTACAGAGGTGTGAAGAAGAGTCTGCAAATCTGTGTTTGGATTCGTGCTAGTTACGCATCCTCCAGATCTGTGTTAGCAGCGATCTCTTCATATTGAATCTGTGTCAAGGTGCGGACTGTGTTAAGGATGAAGATCAGTGCGAATTCATCTGAAGTCTAAAGTGCAAACATATATGATCAGTTCAAAGAAATATTATATGACAGAAGCGAAGCTTTAGGGTTCGGTTCCTGACAAGTGTACTTGAAGTCTGAGAGCTGAAGACCTTCAGTGCTATGTGATCATTATTGAATTTGTATTCTACTACTGTCAGGTGTGATCTAAAGCTTATTATCTGTCATCCTTTATTGACTCTGCATATTGGTCTAGTGTTGGACCTCATTGTAATTGTAAAATTGCCACTGGTGCATCAAATATAAGAGAGATCTTTGTTGCTGGGTTTTTCTCCCTCAAGAGGAGGGTTTTCCCAGAGTATATGCTGTGTTATTTTTGTCTGATTTTGATTTATTTCTCTGTGCATTTACATCTGATCATAAAATTCAACACCTGCTACACCAAGAAATCATCACAGACCCCAAACTAAAGCAACATCCAGAGGTGCTCTTCCGATTAGCTACACTCCCTGCCCAATCAGAATCATAATATCCTTGCAACTATAGATCTACATTGGAAGTATATTTCAAACCATATCCAACTGTGTTGCGCAAGTATCTCAGGATATGCTTAGCTGCAACTAGATGAATTTGCCTTAGTTCACACATGAACTGACTAAGTGCACTCACTACATAGCAAATATCTGGTCTAGTATTGACTAGATACATCAATGATCCAATCAACTGCTTGTACATAGTGGGATCCACTAGATCTGAACTAGCTACAGACTCACTCAATTTCTTCAAATTGGTTTCCATCAGTGTAGACATGGATTTGCAATCCATCATACCAAACCTCTTTAGGATGTCTATAGTATACTTCCCTTGACTTAGAATGATCTCATTAGGCCTTCGCCACACTTCTAATCCTAGGAAGTAATGCATATATCCTAGATCCTTCATCTCAAACTCAGAAGCTAACTCCTTGCATTTGATAATAAGATATTTTGCTCCAGTAAGAAATAGATCATCAACATAAAGAACCAAAATTAATGCCTCACCATTAACTACCTTGAAGTAAACATTTGAATCAACATCATTCTTAGAGAAGCCCAAGCTCATCAGATATTGATCAATCCTCTCATACCAAGCACAAGGAGCCTGCTTAAGGCCATACAAAGCCTTCTTCAATTTACAAACATGAGACTCCTTCCCATGGATCTCAAAACCATCAGGTTGCTCAATGTATACCTCTTCTTCAATTACACCATTAAGGAAAGCTGTGTTCACATCCATCTGATGTAGCTTCCACCCCTTAGTTGCTACAATAGCAATAATGGTTCTGATGGATGTATAACGAGCAACCGGAGCAAAGGTTTCCTCATAATCTATTCCCTCTTTCTGAGAGAATTCTCTAGCCACAAAGCTATCCTTGTACTTCTCAATGCTTCCATCAACCGCATGCTTGATCTTGAAAAGCCATTTAGAAGATACAACTGATTTCCCTTCTAGTCTAGGTACAATATCCCAAACATCATTCTTGATGATAGATTGATATTCTTCAGCCATAGCATCTCTCCATACTTGTTGACTTGAAGCTTCCTCAACAGTGGAAGGCTCAAATTCAATGATATGATTCATTAATGCAACATAGATTGGAAACTTTTGTGGTCTTTTGCTTTCTCTAAATGTGCCTCTAGGAGCTGCAAACTTTTTTGCCTCCTGCATAGTTTGCCTAGCCCATAGAGGTCTCTTTCGACCTATGACAATATCTCTTGGCCCATCAGTTGGTTCCAAAGGCTCAACTTGATCACCATCCTCTTCTGGTTCAATAGACTCCCTCTGAATCTCAGGAGTATGATCAACGTCCATGTCCTGAGGAGTCTCCTGATCTTCATTATCTATCTCCATGTATGAACCTTTAGATCTTTTGAATGCAACATCTTCTTCAAAAGTGACATCCTTGCTGATCTCTATCAGTTTCTTACCAGGAATGTAAATCTTGTAGGCTTTTGAAGATTCATTGTAACCCACAAATATTCTTTTCTTGCCAAATGGTTCTAACTTGGTCTTCTTATCTTTAGGCACATGTATGTAAACAAGACAACCAAAAATTCTCAAAAGACTAACCTCAGGCTTTACTCCTGTGAAGGCTTCTTTAGGAGTCATATTCTCCAAAATACGATGAGGGCTACGATTTTGAACATACACTATAGTTCTAGATGCTTCTGCCCAAAGGAAGGTTTGCAAGTCTTGATCATGGATCATAGCTTTAGCTGCCTCAACAATGGATATGTTCTTCCTTTCTGCAACACCATTTTGTTGCAGATTGTAAGGGACACAAAACTCCCTCTTAATCCCTGCCTTGATACAAAAGGTACGGAAACCTCCAGAGATGTATGCTCCTCCGTTGTCAGATCTCAGAATTTTGATCCTCTTCTTGGACAAGTTCTCTACTTGAGCCATAAATTCTTTGAATTTCTCAAGCACTTCTTCAGATTCCTTAGTCTTTAAGAAATAAATCCAAGTCTTTCTAGAGTAGTCATCAATGAAAATTACATAATACCAAAAACCACTCAAAGAAGCAACAGACATTGGACCACACAAATCTGAATGAACAAGATCTAGAATACATTTAGATCTACTTTCACTACTATGAAAAGGACCTTTAGTATTCTTACCCAATGCGCATCTTCATCAAGTACCTTCATGCTCTTGACTGAGTCTTGGAATTCCAGTGACCATCTTCTGCATGGATGGAAGGGCTCTGAAATGGAGGTGAGCAAGTCTTCTATGCCAAAGCTCACTTGAACTGTTAGAGTCATGTAACGATGCCTGCATTGGACAAATGGAAAGTCTATAAAGACTCTCATGTCGAGCCCCAATCACTCGAGCTGACTTGATGCTAGAGTTCTTCGGCCAAGCAAGAACTTTTCCCTTTGAAAATGCAACTTGATATCCTTTGCCCTCCAAAGCTGAAATTGATACAAGGTTCCTCTTGATACCTAGTACAAACAACACATCACTCAAATGAAGAGAGATGCCGGAATCTAGATGAAGAGAGGAGGCTCCAACACCTTTCATTGAATAGCATGCATCATCTCCAATTATGACTTGAATGTTGGTATCTCTCTCCACCAAATCTGAAAGATGTTCTCTCAATCCAGTAATGGGACAAGAGGTGCCACTATCAATCAACCAAGTGCTGCTATCAGTTGAACACTGCTTGATAGGGCTAAGATAAATTAAAATTCACTCGAATTATCTCTTGAATCCTTTTGAGGAGAGGCATCATTCACATCTGTAGTAGAAGCATGTTGTTTTGGAAGAGTTGCACAATCTCTCGCATAGTGACCAAACTTGTCACATTTGAAGCACTGTATATGGGAGAGATCCTTCTTCTTCTTAGATCCAGAAGCACCATCCGATCTTCTGTCTCTGTTCCTCTTGAAATTGCCTTTCCTTCTTTTCCTCTCCTCTTCGATGTTTGAGGAACAAGAACATGATTGTCTTCATTGTTAGAACTTCGCCCATTACCACTTGCTGCCAATCTTGATTCTTCTTGAATACAATCTGCCCGAAGTCAATCAAACTTAGGTAGCTTCAATCTTCCACTAATACCTTGGATAAATGACTCCCAAGATTGAGGAAGACCGTTGAGTGCCAACATGACTAAGTCCTTATCATCGACCATATTTCCAATGGCACAAAGTTGATCTCTCAACTCAGTGATCTTCATGAAGAAGGAGATGACTGAATCTCCTTTCGCCATCTTGATGTGATGAAGCTGTTGCCTCAATGCAAGAGCTCTGCTTGTATTATTGATCTCATATAGTCCCTCCAAGGTCTTGAACATCTCTCTTGCTGTCTTCAACTTGGAGATAATAGGCACAAGGTGATCCTTCACTGAATCAATCAATATCTTTTTGGCCTTTGTGCCATTCTTCCTCCATTGTGTCTGCTCAGTCTCATTGGAAGGTTCAAGTACCTCTTTCTCCACGAACTTGAGAATGTCATTTTCTTCTAATGCAATAAGCACTCTAAACTTCCAAGAGGTGAAGTTGGATGCACCATCAAGTCTATCTTCAACCTTAAGTCCGTTCACCATTTTTGTAGATAAGATAGACACACAAAGATGAGAATGAGAGTGGAAGATAACTTTGCTTATAGAAATCTGATCACGATCTTGCATAAACCTGCTCTAATACCATGTTAGTTTTATGATCAGAAATTAAATAAGCAGATATAGAGCAATTTTAAACAATTTGACACAGCATATACCCTAGGAAAACCCTCCAACTTGAGGGAGAAAAACCCAACAACAATATATCACTTATATATTGAATAATAACCAGCAATGTGCTTTACAATAAGGCCAATCACAAGGCCGAATATCAACACCTCACTTGATGCAATACAAGATAATATCGATCTCCTTGTAGATGAAAAATCTCGACCTTCTTGAAGACTTCGATCTGCTGAAGATAATGCTCAATCTCTTACTAAAGTGCGAACTTGAACAAGTAGCGTATGAATGAAATGATGATCAAACAACCAACATCTCTAATATATACAAGTCGAAGGGAAGATCTCCATAAATCGCATCCTTTCATGATATAAAGTCGGCCACATAAAATAAGTATTAATTAATCTCTAAATGAAGTCGGCCTCACTAACAAATATTATCAAGTGAAGTGCCTCTTCACAAAAGATGTCTCCAATAAATAAATAGCCATTAGGCTATATTTGATTTATTACCTTATGAAATTGCGGCTAGAAGTAGAGGCCTGTGGCTGTACATCAACATTTATGACTTAAGTGACATCTTTAAAACATGTGCTAATTAGCCTAAAGGGGGTGTCCAGCTTCTAGGAGAAGATAAGAACAGATTTTTATGGTTTTAATGTGAGCCTTTGGATTAAAAATGTTAAGATGAAGGGTGGAGATTAAATCATATGGTTGGGAGTTGCTATATAACACCCTAAAGGGCTCATTTGGAGGCCTTGTGTGTTGAAGTTTTCTGCTCATTGCTACTGCAACTTGGCTTAAGGATTGAAACTCTTGAGTATCCTTGGTTTCAGTGAGACATATAGGCTCTCCTTGGTCAGAAGAGTGCATTTCGGTGGAAGAACTTCAGTTTGTGAAACCCTAACACATTGTTTATTGAAGGTTGCAAGGTTTTATCAGGTTTGGAGGCCAAAATTACAATGATATCAGCGCTGGTTATCCAGATTTGAAGGTGATCTCTGCTGTAAATCATTCTTTCCTAAGTTTTCTAAAGAAGGCGGTTGAAGGGCAACAATTTCAGACTTAAAGATAGTCATTTTGAGCGCCCAACAACACTTTTGGAGGGACGGCTAGGGTTAAAAAATATTCTGACTTAAATCTGGAACATTTTTGGTATGAAATCTGCATATTTACTTCATGGAAATATTTGATATTTAATTCTGAAATTTCTGGGCAGTTATAAGGGTTTGAAATGTCATTTTTCTAAGCATAGTAATATTCAGAATTTTCTATTAAATCTGACCAGAATCTCTGAGTTTGTTTGGAGCTACTTTAATGCAAATAAAATTCAAATTTATGCCCTAGTTTGTGAAGAAATTTGTTATTAGTTTTGTGCCCTAGTTTTTAGAAAATTATTGTTTCTTTTTAGTATCCTATTTGGGGATATTATAGTGGTATCAGAGTTGCAAGAACTTGGCAGCCTATTTGGGTTGACTGCATGCGTGGAAAGGTTGGTCATAGCTTGGAGAAGCTGAAGGAATCAATGGCAGATCCCAATCAGCCACCTCCATCAAATGAAGAAGAAGCAAGACAAATGTTTTCAAAAATGGTGAGGCTGTTACATGATAACCATCTTTATTTAAGTCAACTAACTCATAACACAACATATGGAAGGTCTATGGTGCATACAGAGAGGGAAGCAAATAGCAAAACTGCAGAAAATAAGGAATGTTCTTCCAGCAAATCCATGGGTTTGTCACAATCCAGACCGTTCATGGCTACTTTCATACAAGAAGATGAACTTACACAAGAGGAACCTACTGAAAATAATGAGGATGCTGAAATATTAGCTTAGTATCAAGCTTTGGGATTGGATTTTCAATCAATCGTCTCTTTCAAAGACTATGTGGAGGTCACCAAGCCTATGAAACCCAAGCAAAAACAAAATCAAGGGGAGCAAAATTATGGGTTGTAGAAGAGGTTGGGACAACTATCCCTACCTAGTTTTGATGGATCATCCAAGTGTATAGCTAGAGCTTGGGTCCAGAAATTGGACACTTATCTTGCTTTGAATCAGATGAAGGAGATCGAGGCCATCAAGTTTGCTACCCTTCACCTTGACGGAGCTGCACATGAGTGGTGATATCATGGGTTAGTGACACAAGGACATGGAGCAATAGTCTCTTATGATCAGTTTTGCACTACATTGATAGAACGATTTGACCGTAAGGATTTAGAGGTGCACTCTAGGGAGTTGGCTCAGTTGAGATAGATTGGGGCACTTGATACATATATTTCAGAGTTTTAGCGAATACCGGTTATGGTTTCTAATGTGTTTGAGAAGAGGTTGATTTCTTGGTTCATAGAGGGCTTGTCAGAACCTCTCAGAGGTTGGGTCAAAGCTTTTGATCCACCATCCTTGCAGGATGCTATTAAGCGTGCAAGAAATATGGAGTTATCTACACCATAGGCTAGGTTTCCTAGTAAGTTTTTGCAGAAATCCTCACCGCAAAACTGGCCATAGAAGAAGGACAAGAAACCAAAGTATACTAGACCAACAAGTGGGATATCTAAGCCAATTGGTGGGCCATCTCGTGAGTTAAGGGATGAGTTGAGAAGGAAGAAGTTTTGCTATGATTGTCGTGAGCCTTGGACCCTTGCACATAGGTGTAAGAATGGGGGCAAAGCCCATTGGATTGAACTCTTCGAAGAGCCTAGTGATTATGAGTTGGAGGAGATCCAGGTTCATGATGGGCAATAGAAGCAGTTGGATGGGGAGTCAAGTGTAGATAAGCATCAAGATGACTCGGCACAAATGGAGGGTGCAATTGCAACTCTCTCTATCACTCTTCATTATAACGCCTTCAGAGTCAAGGGTGTCATACAAGGACAACAAGTTATTGTTTTGATTGATAGTGGGGCCACCCACAACTTCATTGATGCGTCCTAACTCTAAGTGAAGAAGCAAGGTTTGAAAGTTGAAGAGCATGATGGCTTTCGAGTGAAGACAGTGAATAGCACATTGTGTTGTGTTAATTTTGTGCCACAATTAAGTATGACTTTGGGAAACTACACCCTAACTGATGATTTCTATGTGATTGACATTGAGGATAACAATGTTGTTTTGGGTGTTCAGTGGTTGCATTCTATAAGTCCATATGTCACGGACTTTAATACTATGTGTTGTACCCAAACCAAATTTTTTGCTTCATCAAGGCATTTTGCATTAAAAGGTCTAGATCTTGCTAAAATGATATAAAATACAATTTTGGGCAATATCAAGCATGGAGTTTTTGTCAATAGTTTGTCAGTCAAAGTCAGTTATATTGAACAGAACCTGAAGCAGAGACTCAGAATGGAGAGTTTCACGATGGAGGGACATCTCACGACGACATTTCATGTTGCATACGATCATTTTAGTGATCGAAACAGAGTTTTTAGTGATTAAATCATGGAGATTTCTCAAGGAAAAGCACAAAAGCGCAAGTATAGCCCAGGGGCGCCCAGCTTGTTGAAGGTCAAGATCTTGAAGAAAATGTTCAAGCATCCAGTCAATCTCTTCAGAATCAGTCTGGCTATCCGTTGAGCTATCCAGCGAAGGTTTCCAAGATCCACAGCTCCGGCAAATCGCGACAGAAGTTGAAATCCCTAAAGTTCCAGATGTGAGAATTTTGTCATTTTCAGGCAAAAGCGCACCTCTAGCCTGAGGGCGCCCATCTTAAGGAGGGGGTAAATCTTGGTATTTTCGATACCGGATATAGTCAATTCGTTCACAACTAGTCTGCTTATCCGACGAGATATCAAACACAGTCATCCGACTTTCAGAGTTCCGGCAGCAGTCGTCTGAACATCAGCTTAAAATGGAGTTTTCACGTTTCTGAGCTTCTTCGTTTGTTCCCAGTGCAAGTACAGCCCAGGGGCGCTGGTTTAAAGGACCCTTCAGATGCTAGAATTTGCAGATGAAGTCTTCCTAACATCAGTAGTATTCTAGCCTAGCTCCGCAATGCATCATCCTGCCTGTCGATTCGACGTTTCAGGTGGTCGTGGCGGAGGTTCTACCAAGCACGTAATTTCACGGGCGGACCAACAAACGTTTTTCAGTGTATTTCCACAGTCCAGAGGTGCCTAGCCTTTAGGCCTGTCAGATGAGCCCGTTCGCGTTCGAAGTCTTCACGCCTATTAAGCGTAATCATTTTATCTTTCCAACGAGCCTAGCCGTCAGCCTTCGGGATTTGGCAGTTGCTCGTGCGTGCGAGGTCTTTGGTGCAATACTGCAAAGAGAGGTTATCCGGAAAATGGCCAAGTCTGGAGCGGTAATCTTAATTAAAATACGCACTGGAGTTTTTGAGGTCTTAGAAGCAGTTTTCTTGCTTCGTCACCTCCAGAGACTTCTCTTGTAGGCCCTTCTGACTATCCGTTAAAACAGATAGTGCCTGAATCGGGTCATCCCAGCTCCAGATATCAGAGATCGAAGTAGGGTACTTGGATGAAAGTTTGACTTTCGTCAAAATAACACCAGTGCAACTAAGAGCCAGGGGCGCTTTTACTTTTGAGGCCTTTAACACAACTTTCAGGTGTCGTGCATACAGTCGTTGGATGCAGAATGTCTCCAGTCATGTAGTGAGCTTCGTTTCATATCAGCAGGGTTCACTATTTGCTGTCAGCAGCTGTTTGAAGTGTCAGATGGCAGTTTAGGAAAATGGCCAAGTTTGGAACCCGTAAAGCAATTTAATCAGGGGCGCCTAATTTTTCAAGGGGTTAAATGATGGATTTTGCAGTTATATCTCCCAGCAGACATTTCTTCCTTGTTCAGTAGGCTTTCCGATGAATTCTTCAGATCAGTCTCAGCATCACCCGGTCATCCGGAAATCAGTGTCGAAGTTGGCCAGTTGTGACAGTGCTGTCAGCTATTAAATAGGGAGTTAGTAAAAAGTGAAGTATCTTGAGCAAATGGACGCCTATGTGCTCAAGAGATGACTTTTCGGAATCGTTGAAGTCTCACGATGAATCTCAAAGCTTCAACAAAATTGTCAACTGAAGTTCAAAATTTGCAATAAGATGGCGATTTTCTATTTTTGGCGCTTTGCTAAATGCATGATAACAAATATTTTATTATTATTTTCAAATTTGAACTTCCAGTCAGTGGCAGTGGAACTGAAAGGCAACCAATCAGAGGACTTCTATTATTGTTAGGGTTTTTGAATTCTTGCAGTCACAAATCAGTGCGGATTTCCTCTTATTTATACATGGCGCCATCTTCATTATTATTCACAGAGCTTTCAAAGGAAATTCGATTTCATTAAAGAGCAAATTTCAATCTTAAGTGAAATTCGTGATTTTCAATTGCAAATTCATATCTTCAAAGGGAAAATCGAATTTTATTAATTTTCAAAGCAAATTCAAAGTAAATTCGTATTTCTTTAAGAAGAGAAGGCGCGCATCTTCAGAGCAATTCATAGTTTCAAGAAATTCGCAAGTTCTTCAAGCTTAAAGGCGTATCTCAATTCTCAAAGGCGTTCTCAATTAAATTCGCAAATTCTTCAAAGATCAAAGGCGTATTTAATAATCAAAGGCGAATCCTCATATTTAATATAAATTCGTATTTTCTTCAAAGGAAATTCGAATTTCTTCATAACAAAAGGCGCAAATTTCAAGAGAAGAAATTCGTGGTTTTTCTAAACAAGGCGAATTCTTCCAGTTCAAAGGCAAAATCTACATCAATTTCCAGGGGCGATTTTTCCTAACATATCTTTTTGCAGATCAAAGTTCACAATTATCAGCAATTTCAAGAAATCTTGGGCGATTTTCACAGAGAAGAAGCATAATAAAAACGTCTTTTTCATCCTTTAATCTCAGATTTCTCTCAAAATACAGTGTGCATGTTCCTGAAATTGGCGAATTCTACAAGTCTCAGTATCTGGATCATTCTCATATAATTTCCTCGAGTTAAATTTGTGCGTTTGATTTTTCACGAATTTTTAACTTCAGAACGTTCGTTCTTGAGTTACTAATTTTCTCAAGTGAAAAATCTTTGTATGATCAAGTAGAAGTTGAATTTTCGCAAATTTGACGTTCTGGGTTGTCTTAGAATCCTTTTCTGGACAAAACCCATATCTCGGATTTTTCGCTGAAAATAATTCTTCGAAAGGCTATTTTTAACTCTCGCAGGCTATTTTTAGCTTCCAGAAATCTTGTCAGAACATAGTCAAGTTCACAGTCAACAGGCTAATTTTTCAGAATGCAGTTCACTCAGCTCGAACACAGGACCAAAACCGTCCTTACCCATGACTTTCTCAGGTTGGTTGAGACAGATCTTCACAAAGTGTTGCCAGAAGCAATGCTAGATCTTGTCAAAATCAAAGGTTCAATCATTCAGAATATTGAGCAGTTTGGCTTACTAGAGGCCGCTTCCATACCTATCTCCGTTCACTGTGTTGAGTTTGTGATGGCTTGCATTAAGCATTACAATCCTACTACTCGTGAGATAGCGTCAGTTGACGGACGAGTCATTTGTAGTCTCAAACCTCTAGACATCGAGAGGAGTTTTGGCATTCCTCAACACCAGAACAGCCTAGTTGTTTCTATGGAGCAGTGTGCACAAGCATTTGATGCTGATGTGGACAAATGTCAGAAGAAGATGGCAGAAAGATGGTTAAAACAAGCAAAGAACAACAACAATGTGGGTCGTAGAGTACAAGGATGAGTACGCTGATTCTAATCACATTCCCTCAATCGCGGTCTCGTGTCAAGCACATGCACGTTTTCCACTTTGGATGTATTACATTATTGGTCGATCATTTTGGGCAGAGACATGATCAAGTATCCTTCATCATTCTCCACAAGCAAATCAACGCTTCCTAGTTGCCCATGAGTTTCATTATGTGTTCATCTCGTGGTAATTTGATCGCTATCGTACGCCCGGCGGACTAAACACCGTGGGCATTCTCTCGTTCGTGAAGTTCACGATATGATCAGCTTGAGTTCACTGTGACAACGCTACTCTTGCCGCAGTTCATGAGGCTTTCACCCATACGTTGAGGAATTTGACCTGAATTGCACGCTCAGATCTCGCCAGCTTGCTAGGGCAGCTTATGATGATGGGCGATTGGTTTATTCAGTTCCCAACATACACCTACATCCGAGTATACGGTTTCACAAGAAATCCAGCTATGCTTCCACGTTATCCTTCGGATAAGACAGCTTTTCAGGAGTTCCTAAGACAGATGCATGATGTTCATCGTCTTCTACGCCGCAGGCACAGACCATCACTCAACTTTCCTTTTCAGTTTGGAATGTATTGGTGCAAGTCGGCAATTGATAGTAAGATCGCAGGACAAGAGCTTGAGAGATATCATCTTAAGTATCTTGTCGAAGCACGTGCTTATGACCTTTCAGGTCATTATACAGCTCGCCTCGCTGGAGGTATATATCACGAGCCTTCTATGGAGGATTACTGGGCAAATTGCGCAGATGACTTCGAGGTTCGCAGACGCAGTTACGGCTCTTCTCTCACAGATTTTTGTTTTCTTGTCGAGGATGTGGGAGGTTTATCGATGATGAGGGAGAGGTTCTTCCTCGCCAGAGCAGGTCGATACACAACCGTTGCCAGCAGTAGATTGGTACGCCAAGGAATATGCAACGGTCAAGGAGAGGTCAAGTAGAGTTATTCAAAACAGTATACTTTTCCTCGACAACAAGAAGACAAGAAGGGTAAATATTCCTAGAGCAGAGCCGCCAGTAGTGGTGAATCCTTCGCTACCTTCTTCATCAAAATCAAACAAAAAGAAGAGGAGTAATCCTCCCAAGAAAGTACAAGCGCCAAACAATTCAAAGGGCAAGGCGCTTGCCACTATTTCACACACAGAGCCTGACAGACAGCCGCTTACAGAGCCTGACAGACAGCCGCTTACAGAGCCAGTTCAGAGGTCAGCTCAGAGCCCTCTAGTACCTGAGGTTCAGCCTCAAGTTCCTATATCAATTCTAGAGCAGTCACCTATCCCAATTCACATTGAATTGGATTTAGACTCTCCACCTCGCAGTAGGTCTTCTACACACTCACTCTCATTAGTACCTCCTGTCGCTAGTGCAGACCCTTCTAGTAGCATTAGCCGAGACCAATCTTGGATCGAAGCTCAGCTAGGAAGGAAGAGGAGGCAGCCATATTATGTTCTCAATCATTCCGATTTCGATGACATTTACCAGGATGCCACATAAGAGAGTCAAGAACATGGTTCATGTAGAGAGAAACACTGATATGGAGATTGTCATTGAGACTGCCGTACCTCCACAGGGAAAGAACTTGGCTGAGTTGGAATCTCAGGATTTTGAGGTTATCACAGTCAACCTTGGTCGCAGCACACGCCAGACTCAGGTTGATCTTCTACAAGTTGCTACAGACAGTGCCAGGGATAGAATACTAAAGGACGGAGAGGATAAGGCAGCCCTCAAGGCTGAAATCAGACAGCTTCGTCAGTACATTTCTAGCCTTGTGCATATACCAAATGCCATTCACACACTCCCACCGATGCTTGAGCCTCCAGCAGAGCAAAGTCAACTCAATCACTTGGTTGCATATGGCAAGCGTTTGGATGAGTGGGAGGAGGAGTTCGTTGCTAGAGGCCGTGTTATGCTTACAGAGTTATATCAGTTGCAGTACAATGCATGAGAGCTCCGTCTTCGTCTTCAGGATGAGGAACGAGATATGGCTATTAACAAACCTAGAGATGAGATTATGATTGCTCACCTGAGTGTCGCTTATGACACAGTCACAGATGCAGAGGACAGAGAGGCTATCTACTCTTGGAAGACACAATTGGTTTTCAGAGCGAAGATAGAGGACACTTTAGCATCAAAGTTGGCTGAGAGTAGAGAGCAAGTCACTAGTGCTCTCCGGTTTGTGAGGACTCTAGTATCTCGCTTACCGTGCCGTTACCAGATCGAGGGTGGTGCCTACGTGGAGCTTACCGACGTTCAGTCAGAGCTTCAAGCACTCATTCATACCATTTTCAGTGGGGGACCATTGGCTGTAAGGTTACTCAGCTTACAGTCATGTCAGCATTATTCGATGAAGCAACGAGGAGCAGAGGAGAACTTCAGTCTCAAATCACAGCTGGTGAGGACATGCTGCATCGACATAGCATTCTCCGACAGAGTCTCATAGCTCCAGATAGTGATACAGTTAACAATCTCGTTGAGGGATTGATTGCTCGAGATCACACATAGTAAACTTCAGTTCCCACCTCTCAAGATAAACATTACACACACGAGTTGAACTTGGTGTTACCCTTTCAAGTTAACTCGATGTTGTCATCACATGCATATCTATTATGAAATTCGCCTTACACACTTGGAGTTCTATTTAGGGTTTTTTGTTAACTGATGGTAGTCTTCCAGTTAACTCGCTTTCAATAAGGACGTGCATGCTCGCACAAATGTCCATTTTTAGATTAAATGTTTCGGTTAACTGATGGTAGTTTCCCAGTTGACTGTATAGTTTACTTAATTAGGGTTTGGCGCATAACTTGCATGCATTGCAAGAACTGTAGATGACTCAAGGTGATTTTAGGGTTCCCTACACCTTGATGTATATAAATAAGAGCTTTTGCTCATTTGTAAATAACTTTTGCTTGAGAGAGAAATATATGCTGCGCCTACCTTGCCCTCAATATTGCTCTTTTTGGTATTTGTTCATGTGTCTTCGCTATTACGATTAATTGTTATGCCACATAGGGTTTCAAGAGATTGTAATGGTGGATTCTTTCCATAGTTTAGATAAATCTGTTTCGTGCATATTTACCATTTTGGTCAATTGTTATGCCACATAGGGTTTCAAGAGATTGAGATGATAAATCTGTTTTATGTATATTTACCATTGTGATCAATCGTTATGCCACATAGGGTTTCGAGAAATTACGGTGATAAATTTGTTTTGTGAATCTTTATCATTATAATCAAAGGTTATGCCACATAGGGTTTCGTGAGATTGTGGTGATAAAGTTGTTTGTGAAGACTTTACTATTTTGATCAAGTGTTATGCCACACAGGGTTTCATAAGGTTGTCTTGGTAAATTCTTAAATCTGTTTTGTGCCCAATAAGTTTGTTTAGATTGAGATGATTGAGATGATAGTTGCACCACCTTGCCTTCAAGTAGAGAATCTAAGCTCGTTTATCGTCAGTTAGTCAAACCTTGCTCCGTTTCCTCTTGCTCTGTTTTCCTGAGGAGATTGGATAGATTAAGTTTAGTTGTAGTTAGTAGATCTGCAAAACCAGAAAAACTCAGCTGCAACGTATAAGTTCTTTCAAGAAAGCCTTGTGCCTCTACAGCTGAAACAAAAAGACAGGACATAGTTTAGCTTATTTTCCTTTGCAAGTATTTTTGTCAAAGCACAACGAGGGAGCTTCCCCTCCTAATTTGAAGAGCACTCATTGCGTAGTGTACATAGGCTGTTCATAACAACTTCTACTCCAGAGGTGTTAGTTGTTACGCCAACACTATGCAATTGAGTTTTATTGTAGATGGTAAGAAGGTGGTGTTACGAGGCTTATCTTCAAAGGCACCTAGAGTTATTTTAGCCAAGATGATGGAGAGAATTTTTTGGCATTCAGAGGATGAGTGGGAAGTGCAGTTTTTTTATTTTAGATAAGACTTCGGATATAGGACAATATAGATATCATGTGGACATATAGGGCATGATGGACAAGAATAGTTTTGGTGTTTTCAAATTTACCACATGGACTACCTCCGGATCGTGGATTTGAGCATGTCATTGAGCTTGTGGACAACAGACCAATAGTTACAGATCCCTATCATCATCCTAAACGATTCAAGGATGAGATTGAGAAGACTATTTGGGAATTGTTTGATGCAGGACATATACGGCCTAGCTCTAATCCTTTTGCTTCCTTAGTTGTTTTGGTGAAGGATGGTATGATGAGGATGTGCATAGATTATCATGCACTTAATAAGAAGACCATCAAGAATAAGTATCCTATTCCGTGTATCAATGAGTTGTTGGATGAGCTACATGGAGTGGTCTATTTCTCCAAAATAGATCTTCGTTCGGGATACCATCAGATTTGAGTTTGAGAGCAGGATGTACACAAAACAACTTTCATGTGTCACTATGGACATTTTGAGTATTTGGTGGTGCCCTTTGGATTATCTAATACTCCAGCTACTTTTTAGTCTCGCATGAACCATGTGTTCAATAAGCAGTTGAGGAAATTTGTGTTAGTTTTCTTTGATGACATATTAGTATATAGCGAGACGTGGGAAGAACATCTTCAGCACCTTGATGAGGTATTGAGTATCTTAGTAGCTAATTCTCTTTTTGCAAAAGCCTCTAAATGTGAGTTCAGTATGACTGAGCTATTGTACCTGGGATATGTCATTGGGAATGGTGGAGTGAAGGTGCATAGGGAGAAGATTCAAACTATACTTGATTGGCCGCCACCCAAGAACGTTTCACAATTGAGGGGTTTTGTTGGTCTATGCACATACTATAGATGGTTTGTGAAGGGGTTCTCTTCATTAACCGCTCTTTGACAGATTTGACTAGGACGGATACTTTCAGGTGGACGGATGAGACTCAAAGAATCATGGATCATCTTAAAAAGGTAATGAGTACTTGTCCTGCCAATTAGGAAATAGTAATCCTTCAGCACCAAATGAAGAGAACAATTCCGTGAAGAGGAAATCTCAGAATCATAGGGCACTCACAAGCGAGTGATACAATCCCGTCCCCTTCACCAATACAATATCACTAACAGATGCATCTGACATCAATGATATGATCATAATCATAAAACATCATTAATTCAAATATCTTCTAAGTTAATCCAAAACATGCCATAAAGATAACATCAGAGTAAAATACCATCACATTAAAATATAACTTTCACATCGTTTAACAGATAGCAGTCATAAGTAACCAAGTTCCAAAGTCAAAGTATAAACATAAACATACAAAGAAGAACACTCCTGAACAAAAGGGCTAAAATGGAGGGGTGTTACAGCTTGAACTTCTTAACTATAAACTATTGAAACCCTATTCTCACTCTTTAAACGTTTACAATGATTACTTAGTGTAAAATGATCATTTGTAATTTTATTTTGGAATAAATGAAAAGTTAGTTAAGTTTGTTGCATATCCATTATTGGAATTCAATAAATGCTCTTTCCAGTTAATTTATTTAGTCTTTTCTTTTTAGCTGAATTGAAGTTTAAAATTAGTTGAAAAATGAATGTTATGTAAGTTACTTTATTTTGAAGTTCTTACCACTTAACTGAAAAGTGGAAACCCTAGTTTAACAATTATTTAGTTATTGTTCTTCTGTGAATAGGTTGGTGGAAACACTTAGTTGTTTCAACTTAGCTGAAACTGAAAACTTAGATGTTAGTTGAAATTTAAATTGATTCAGTTGAAACCATTTTGGAAACTCTTGAAAGAAAACAAGTTAGTTATATTTAGCACAAAAAAATTGGTAGTTAATATCAGAAGATGAGATTGAGTTGTTACAAAGCCAAAGTGAGTAGACATTCTCTTTTTCAAACAATCAGCCTAGATCTAATCCTCAACTAGTTGGATCGATGATCGAAGCTTCATCCAACTCA
The DNA here is from genome assembly GCA_007258455.2 of Sequoia sempervirens. Taxonomy (NCBI): domain Eukaryota; kingdom Viridiplantae; phylum Streptophyta; class Pinopsida; order Cupressales; family Cupressaceae; genus Sequoia; species Sequoia sempervirens. The sequence continues at coordinate 104,295,516 of VDFB02179234.1, forward strand.
TATCAACACTTGTGTGTTCCTTTGTTCTTATGCTTACTTTGCCATGGGATCTTCATCCTAGGGGCTTGATCATCCCTCTTGATTGTTGGCATTCCATCTTGCTAGCACAAGTGCATTTTAACCCTCCTCGATGTTCATGGCTACTTTATGTGAGTTTGAAGCAAGTTCATCCTCTCACTAAAGTGGGGTCTAAATGTGTCGTATAAAAATGGCCCCTTGTCATTTTCATGGCCTTTTAGGTCTTGTTTCATGGTGTTGGAACTATGTTTCTCTAATTTTATGTTGTGACATGGCTTGAACATGCCTATTTAGGTACTAAAACTCAAAGAATGACATCTTGTGAAGGTGTTGTGAAGTGTTGTACATAAGACATTTCTACATTCTTCTAGACTATTAATTACAATTCACCTAAAAATAACCTTTTTATTCATCAACAAGTCCTATTTTCAAGTGTTGTTAAGCCTTGTAATAAGTTTTCACACTCTTCTAGGCACATCTTCACTATTTATCCCTTTTTCATGCTTTATTTGATCCCTTTATGCTCTCATATGCTTAATTAAGTGTATTTTTTAGTATTATCCTGACAAACAACATTAAATACAACATATTTCCTAACACATATTTTTAGATCCTAGGTGGGACCCATTTTCCATGGGTGGCGAATGAGTCCCCCTTGGCCCCAAATTCAAAATATTTTAAATTTACTTTTAGGATTTTATTCAAAATCACTTGATGTCGACGACCTATGGCGAGGTATGAACGGGTTACTAAGGTACAAGTGTGTATAAATAAGTGATTTTCATCTTATTTCAACCCCAATTCATCAAGTTCACTTATCCACCTATCCACTCAAGCATCCGAGCATTTTACAACATCCCTTCAAGCACTATTCAAGCACTTTGAAATGGCCATTGACATTACTTTAGACTTGCATCATCAAGGGTTTGGTAATTTCAATGATATTGCATGTTGTTAGTTTATCATTATGGATGTGAAAATCTGCAAATGGTTAAAATCCTAACACACAAAGCATGATTAGTATTTTAAAACAAAGAAAATTAGTCAACATCCCTATGAAATAAATCAACTTGCTTCATGATGCAATCAAAACAACAAAGGATTAGATAAACTAATTGAAAGCATACAATAAAAAATGAAGTAAATCATATCTCATATTGGATTAGTGCTTCTATGGAAAGAAGCCCTTTCCCAATCCTTTGCTAAGCTCCATGATATTGATGATATGAAATTCTTTTGAAGATGATATGAGGTGGACACAATCAGTTCTCAATTGAAGAGAGTGACTTCGCATGATATTGTGGAGGATTTGTTGAAGAATGAAGCCTTCTATTTATAAAATGTCAAATGCTAAGAGTGATCAAAATAGAGCAATGTGGGATAAAGATTTGACCAATGAGATGAAGCCACTTGTCAACTTGTGATAGGTTGAGGAATGAGCACATTTTGGTCAATGTTCCAAATAGGGGGAGATTCAAATTTGAATTTGAGATTTAAATGCTAAGTTTGACTTGTGCAAGAGACATGTAAGAGCTTATTAATTTCTTTGTTGGATGTACATGCCAAATTGGGGGGAGATTCAAACTTGGATAATATTCTCCCTTTATGCCAAGTTGAAAGTAAATAAAGATTTTGATAAATCAATTAAATGCAATTTCATGTGCAAGTGGAAAAATCTAGAGAATACAAGTGATTAGAATTTAATCATGGATTAGATTAATTAAGATGATGTTAGATGCTTTTGACCCATTTGACTTGGATTTAGGGATTTAAATCAAATCAAAGGGAGATGAAAGGTGATAAAGATTTAGTTAAATAAATATTTGATTTATTTAGCTAAGGGGGATAATGATAGGATCAAGTTGATTTATTTAATTTAAATTGATGAATTTAGGAGATTGACCAAATAAACTTGATTTATTTGATGAATGGATGAATATGACCTAATCAAATGCACTATGCCAATTTTTCATGTCTACATTTTGTCCCTCTTTGAAGCAATGTACTTGCTGTGTTGGTTGAAAGAATAAACTTTTCGTGAAAAACATTCTAAAATTTTATGAATTTTTTGGATGCCCTAGTGGAAAGAAGTACACTAGTACATTGTCCCCTTGAGAGATCGAGCGAAAAGATTCGATTTCAGGGTCGATCTCATGATAAAGAGGTTCAAAATGGATGGTTATGATGATGATTCAAATGAGATGGTTGAGATGGATGATGTGATATGCTATGATTATGAAATGGATGTTTTATGCAGATGCTTAGAGTAACAGATCTATATTATGATGATGATGAAAATGCAATGCATTTGAAATGATTGATGTTTCCTATTATGTATGATATGAATGATATGTGGTATGCTGACAGTTTCTGGATGCAGGATGGATGCAAGATGGATGCATTGGTGATGTTATGTTAGCGTGGAGAGAAGAAAGAAGAAATGAGATGATGACAAGAGGATCTAACAAGTCCATGATTTGATGAGACTTTATTAGAGGTGATAATGATGATAGATGATGATTCGCTTATCAAGGATTGGGATTTTAAAAGGGCTACTTACTTTATGTTTGATTACACATGTAGATACGATGCATCAAGGTATAAAGAACCAAGATGGTGTTTTACCTAGTGCGAGGGGCTTCGACTCAACAAATAGATAGGAGTATTCTTGTTCACACTTGACATATGGAAACCTTGCTAGGACGTACCTAACAAAGCAAGTATTCTCCAAGTTATTTTACAAGAACATCCAACAAGCACAATAGACAAAAGATAATGATCGTTGCCCCATTCCTATCTCTATAAATCCCTTTGTTCGGATATCATCGAGAGGTCCTTAGAATGAGCACAATAACAAGATCAAAAGAAAAGATCAAGTACGCAAACAAGCCAATGTTCTTCATACCTTTAGCCAAAGGGATCTGTTTTGATAGGATAAGAATCCAAGGTGATATCCAAAATGATTCCCATTGTCGAAACGATATATCCTAGGACATGCATTATATAGGATGATGATGGGTTGATAAGTTGATTGATAGGCTATTGATATAAGGTTGATTGACGTGATTGCGAATGATCAAGAGTTTTATTTTGCATTTAAAGGTTTGTTGTTTCGATTTTGATTTTGTGTTTGAAGTTTTCTTTTGCTGACTGTTGTGATTGTTTCTATTTGTTTTTCCAAAGGATGAAGGTGACAATTAGTTTATTATGGATGATTGATTATTTTGAGTGAAAGTGAGATGAGACAGATGGATTTTTTTCAAATATTTGGATGTTTTTGATGTTTTGAAATGTTTTGAGGTTGTTTTTGGTATTTTTGAGATTTTTACAAATGTTTTGATTTTTGAGTTTTGCGATGTTTTGGGGTTTTTGTGTTTTTTTGAATGTTTTTTGATTTTGCATTTTTTTGAATGTATTTGGATTTTGATGTTTTTTCGAATGTTTTTGTGTTTTTGTGTCTCGAGGGCTGATCAAAGATTAGCCTTGCCTACTTTTAAGCTCAGAAATGATGTAGTTCAGATTGTAATGTTTTTGATGTTTTCTAACTTTTTGAGTGTTTTTGGATTTTTTGCATGATTTTGATGATTTGGATATGGATATGTCTAATGATACCAGTTCTCTATTTGGGACTTTGTTGAAGACCAAGCTAAGGTTGACTGATCGAATTGATGGATTGATGATGATGATAACATTGTTGAGGATACACACCAATGCAAGGATTTGATTGATCAGGATTCATGACAATAACATTGTTCAGGATGCACAACAATGCAAGGATTGATTGATTAGGATTGATGATGATAAAATTGTTGAGGATACACAACAATGCAAGGATAGTGTTAAGCAATGCAAGGATTAGGATGGATATCCCAAGATGATGAGTGTTTGATTGGATTTGATTGATCAGGATTGATAAAGATTGATTTGGAACAAAAGTTGTTCGAATGATTTGATGTGACGTTAATGTACAAATTAGATGTGACTGATATCAATTGTTTTAATTGATGTTCTATGTTTGATGAAGCTTGATAAGGAGTATCTTCTTGTCAAAATATGCCATGGGCTAGTGTTTCTGAATTTTGGATCACAAATGCTTTGACCAATTTGATTTCACATTTCCAAATGTTTGGATCACCACATAAGTTGGAGGATATAGATCAAGATTTATTCCGGAAGCAAGATGTAAATATCTGCCCCCAATGTCTAGCAATGTATGGAATGAGATGGGTGGATGCTTGGATAGGTGTGTGGATGGATGGATATGGTAAGCACGCAAAGGATGCCAAGAATTATCTTGTGATAAAATAAGGTGTTCAGATAAAGAATGCTCATTTGGATAATGCTTCATGGCTCAGATAATGTTGAATAGGATAGGATCCATGAAAATGGCCCATGTCAAGATGTTTACCATAAGCAACTATAAAGTGTACCCCAAACTTTCATCAAGATCAAGATAAATCAGATGATGGATGCAGATGGATGAAAATGGATTGGATAAATGGTTCATGGATGAAAGGATTTATTATGGATAAGACGGATGGAATGTTGGCTTTATTATGGATGGGATGAGATGCTTTCTCCTGGAGTGGTGCACACAGATGCTCGATTCTACACATGATGCCTATTTTCTAGGTTTTCATCATGGTCTTTCCCAAAGCGCCATGAAGTGGTTTTCACTAGAGGATGATTTTTTTCTTCACTATTTTCAATCCTTTTTCCGATTTTTTTGGATTTTCATATTTTTTAATTTTTTTAATTTTCAAATTTTTTATTTTTTTGATTTTTCTGAAAGATTTTAAGCTCATTCCAAATCACAAGGTGTCACTGATGTAGATGCCTCTATCATAATGTTCCATCGATAGCCTTCTTGAAGAAGTTGCTTTGCTAAGATACGTGCACTTGAATGTAACTTTTGGGATTCTTGATCTGCTTTATTGATACCAAGGTTAACTATGTCTTTGTACGCACATCGTGATAGAGTACCTACAGAATCCTTATGATTAAGGGTTTTTTCCAATACATGGTCAATTTGAGAATTGGATATCATGTTTGGAGGTGTGGAGGGAGTGTGTTTAGGGATAAGAGATGGATTGGTTGACAGTTTGGAACCTTTGACTCTCCAAACTTGGGAAGATGAGCAATGATGGGTGGATATGAAAGTGTGCATGGAATTAGGACCAACTACTTGATACACTTTGTACATCGCTTGAAAATCCTGCTTTTGCTTTTGTGGACATCTTTGATGGATACTTTTCCTTTTTTTATCTTGCCCCATAGTTTCTTTGACTAATGGAGTTTGATAGGGATAATCTTTCTTTGTATGTTTTGGTATCCATGCGTATTTGATTTTTCCATTATGCTTCTCATCTTCTTTTGATTTGATAACATTATTTGTGCTTTGATTCAAACCTTTCTTTTGATGTTGGTCCCAATTCATGGATGGGATGATGGGTGGATGAAGATTCGTGATGTAGTTGGTTATAGTATTGGCATTGGTTTCATCATAAGGATTCTTTGTGCTCCCTATGTTGACGTTTGCTTGAGACATAGTTGCCCCCAGTATTGTGGAAGTAGTATCTTCATGCTCTAATTCTGACTATTCCAAGATGTCTTGTTTAGTAAGCACTCTCTGATAAATAACCATTGCAGATGATGTTACATGAATTTTTTGTTTTGCTGACTCTTGAATGCCTTGTTTTTTCTGACTTGTTTCCTTGAGTGGATAATGTTGGATATCCTCATACATGATGTCCTTAGTCTGAATTTGGGATATATCTAATCCTGATGGTGATAATTCAGTTTGACTATAGGAATCAATAACCTGCTCTTTTTGTGTAATAATGTCAGGAGTAAAGGAATCTTGTTCTAAAGGAAGATCATCTATGTGTCCATCCACAGAAAGCATCTCATAGGTAGATATAGGAGCATGTGTTATATGGAAATTATCATCATTTGTGACATCTTGTATATAGATAAGAGAGTGTCCATTAGATCATTGTAGTATCTTGGAGATACAAATTCTTGATCTTGAATAATTTTGAAGTTGCTTTCAACATGCTTTGGATCAAGTTCTTGACATGGGTTAGTTTCAAAGGATGGATTGCTTACAAAGGGTTCTTGGATGTCATCATTAGTCATGGTAAGTGGTTCAATAGATCCTGAAGTGTCGAGTTCAGGGTTCCTTTAGTATCTATAACTATGAGGTCGAAGGATGTCAACATGTCTTGGAAAGGACCATTGCTAGACCTTGGTGGAAGATTTTGATCACGCTTTGGAATAAATTCTTGAGATATGTCCTCTAACTCATAAGGCAATGCAGAGACATTTTCAATATGATCATTGGTTGATGGATCATGGATTATGTCAATAGGATCAAATAATTCTAACACTCCTTGAAATAGATCACTAAAAAGTGGCTCTTGATGTATGGTGAGTTGATCATCGAATGAGATGGAAATGTCTTCAATGTGCTCCTTAATTGAGAGCTATTGAACATATTTTTCAACAATTGTGGCAAAGAGATTGTGAATGTCTTCAACCATAGGGTCAAGTGATGTTGACATTTCTTGAATTGGATCATTGTCGAGTATTGTTGGTGGATTTTGATCATGATTGAAAAGTGACTCGTGATGTATGTTGATTTGATCTTCAAAAGAGATAGAAACATGTTCAATGTGCTCTTTGATGGATAGATATTGATCATTTCTTTCAGCAATTGTGGTAAAGAGATTGTCAATGATATCACCAATGGTTGAATGTTCATCGTTATCCCCAATAGTTATCATTTTTCATGTTTGTGCTTGTGTTTGTTGGGCAGCTTCAGAGGCTTGTTGCACTTGTTGAGCTTGTGTTGCTTGTTGTGTGGCTAGATATTGTTGGATGGCCTTTTGGTAGGCCTGATGAGCTTTTAGTGCAATGTTATATTGTCTTGCTACATTTGGTTTTGGTGGTAGTGGTGGTGAATTTGGAATTGTGTTGGATGTAGTGATGGGTGGTTGAGATATGCTCAAAGAGATCATGGTAGTGAGGGGTTGAGATGTGATGGGTGTGAGAGTGGTGGTTGGAATGATTGAAGTGATAGTGATGGTCGAAACAATTGAGGTAATAGATCCTTGGGAGACCATATTTTGATTTGTCAGGATTGATGTTGTCATTTCATTGGATATCATCTTTTGGTGTAATGTTGATGGTATATTCAAAGGATTTGATGTGATGGATTGATTGGTGTTAGGTGGATTGATTTGGATGGAGTGATTGGTGCTAGGTAAAGGGGGAATCCCTAAACCAAAGAATGTTGTTGATATGGGTAATGGTGGTGGAGATGTCTCTTGGCGCAATGAATCAACTATTTTGGTAAGTGTAGCAATTTGATCTCACCAAATTTGATCTTGATTTCGATCTTGAATCCTTTGATATAGTTGATTTGGTTTTTGTTCAAGCAAATTTGGGATGCATACTTGTGGTTTTTGAATGGGATCATGGAAAAATTAATTTTGGACAATGTTTTGATTTGGGATGATGTTCAGATTTGGCATGATAGGTTGAAATTGACCATTGTTGATGTTGGGAATCACATTGCCTTGTTTTAGGTAACTTTGATTTTCCATGGTGTTACCTTGACTTGGATTAATACACAAAGTCATTATCATCATGTTTGTACTTTGAACAACATTTGTGTGATTCGCAAATATATCCATCCCAAAGTTTTCTAACTTTGGATTCAAAATGTTCATGTTTGGTAAAGTTGTACTTGGTACATTCACATTTGGCATGTATGGATTTGGTGGGATGATGTTGTTTTGTGGAAGACTCATGCATTGAGTGTTTAGTTGATAGATTTGTAGGTTTGGACTTGGATTTAAATCTACCATCAGGAAAGGTGTTTCAAACTTTTGACTGGTTATACTCACATTTTGTGTACCATTGAGGTTTGTAGGAGATAATGATCCCATGTGTGGATTGTATAAATGTGAGTTTATAAAATCAACTGGAATCGTAAGGCTTTGATAGTTTGGTTGACTTGGATTACTCATGATGTATTGATCAAGTTTATATTCCATGTTCCTCTTGTGTTTTGACCTTGTTATAAAAGTGACCTCTAGGGTGTTTAGGACCAATGATGAGATGAAGGATGAAAAGGGATGAATGATATGAGTGTTGAACGTTTAAGGAATTTGTATCAATGCTAGACTTAGGGCTTGATTTTGATTGTTTGATTTATCTAATAAACTTGTAAACCCTAAGATGTTAGATGTTATCTTAGGATGAAATTGTTCAAAGGGGTGCTAATTTAACTAGAGTTATGAGAAAGGATGCATTCTCATACTCCTAACTAAACAAGATGATTTGGATTTTGATGATTTACCCAAGTCTAGAATGATGTTTCTAAAGATCTAAAGTTGTTTGGTGGGATGGGATGATAAATGTTTGAAATGGATGAAGTGTTTGATTTGATCCTAAATGAACCTAGGAAGGACTTGTTTACATGACCAAGATAGTGAAGAACATGCCTTTCTCTAAGAGTAATTCAAAATCAAAAGACCAATGTTTGCATGAAAACCATATGACCAAAAGATGACAAGCTCATGTGTGGGGTCCAATTGATTCAATATTTGCTTAATGGATTATTTTTACCACAAACATGTCTTGACTATCTTTCAAACAAAATGTCCAATGTCCTAATTTTCTTTCATCCCACAAAGTGCATTATGTGGAAATCAAGGAAATCAAGACAAAGGTTACCTAAAGTTGACTTTAGTAGGAGAAAATTGAGATAAAATCTAAATTTTTAGAAGCCTCTAAGGATACGAATCCCAAGGGAAAGCAATAACATGTGAATTCGTTCAAGGATATTTGCTTCTCCTAAAGGGTTTGAGATTTGATGCTCATGTTGAATGTTGGTTTTCCAATGTTTTCGATCAAAGCATTGTTTTTCAAACTGACTCACAAGAAATATAACATCCTCGCTCAATCGGTTTGTTTTTCTTGGTGGGCTTGCCTCATGCCTTTCATAGTAGAAGAGATGATTTTACATGCAACCAAGGAAAAAATATAAAGGTATGTTAAGAATGAAGTCTTAACCTCTATATTTTAACCAAGATTGGACATGGCAAGTAACTTCTTGGAATCTAAGTTCCAATAAACTCATTGGATGGACTGGTTGGTTACTACAAACAAAGGTTTTAGTTTGGACTTTTCGTTCATGGAGATTGACCCATATGGCGAGAGTCCCTTTTTAGATCCATCTCATCGGAGCCAACCGCGTGATATTGGCGTTTACTCCAATACCCACATTTATATCTCGGTTGGAAATACTCTTGGCTTTAGAGTGTTATCAGTCAAGTTGTTCCCTTGGGTGAGTACTTTTTCCCTAAGGTAGGCCCTCTAAGATAGACAAAAGTGAGTAAACATATTCATAGTTCGATCAACTTTCATTTAGAAACAAAGGGAGAACACATGCAATAAGTTTACTTACACTCGCAAAGTGTTTTGTTCAGTTTTAGTTCCCAAAATGAAGTGTTGGGGTAATATTTTATGCAATTTAATGTCATCAAAAAGAATTTTGATTCTTAAGATCACCATGAAGCATGAGAGAACTGCATATGCCTTTTTAGATGAGATTATTTTGCAAAAAAGATTACAAAGCATAAAAGACACATGTTTGTTTTAGATTCCCAAAGAAAAATTGAGTTATTTTAAGCACCAAGATGAAATGTTTGAAGTTTTTTTGTCAAATTTTTAGCCCAAAAGTAAAGACTAGTCAGTTTCTATCGTTCAATTTTAGACCAACTTCGAAAAGATCAAAACAATGACTAATTTTAAACCTAAATCGGAAGTGGGTTGTCCTAAAATAGAAAAAGAAAGCAAGAAATGAATGCTTCAAGCTATAAGAATTAAAAAATGCTTTTTAAAAAAAAAGTTTGATAAGCACTTCCTCCAACGAAAATATGATTATTGTTTGATTCTTATGTGAAAGAAAACCATCATTGTTTCTTGATGCCAACCTCCTGCGCATAACTTATTACTGCAAAAAGGAAGTTAGCAATTCTTATTAAATGTGTATGAAAAGTGTAGCAATTGATGTTGATGGGCCTCTTCCATCGGTTGTTATTGAAAAATGCAAATATCGTACCAGGGCTAGTATTACCAATGCAAATCTTGGATTAACAACTACTATTGATGGGCCAATAAAATGATGAAGCATCACCCTTTGATGACCAATAAAGATATTTTTACCACTAATTCGATTTGCAACTTGCTATCCTCTAAATCTGCATTCATTAGCAAGCCAATTTTTTTTTTTTAAAAAAGGATGTCGCACAAGGACTCCCCACTCCTATTGGTGCATTCAATGAATAGAAACAAGAAGTGTTAAATAATTTCTTAAATGACCAAACTCAATGAGTACGCCTTCAAAAAATGTATTGACTTGTGTATTTGTGGATTTTGAATCCCTCGTCTTGCTACACCATTGTCTTCAAGAAATCCCTCTTAATAGTTGTTTTCTCTATGTAGTACGCCAATTGGGAGGACATGGATGCCGATCCAAGCAATTGTACAATGAGCCAGCCTATGGGATGGGTTGTCTACCAATGGAGAGACCGTTTGATTTTTGACCAATATCAGTTGCGAATGATGTGACTGAATGGACTATGCCAATGAATGCACTGGTGACACCAGATTAGTGAATGTCAATTCTCCAAATGACAACATCGATGCTAATCCAAGCCTGTGATGCTGAGAGGAGATAAGACAATAAGATAACCGATGACCCCTGCGAGATTTGATGTCAACTTCTTCTTATAGCCACCCTGTGCAACCATTCATTTAATGAGAACAACAATGTGAATGAGATAGATGAAAATTTTAATATTCCCTCAATGTATCTTATTTTGAGCAATAATAAATATCATTTTCTATTTCCAATAAAGTTAAATACTACAACATGCATAGTAGTTAGGCATAGAAGTAATTCAAAGAAATGTAGCTTGCAGTAGTGATTTTAATGTGATTACACCAATGATTTAATAAAGATGCCAATGGTAAAGAGTATTATTAAGGCATGGAAAGAGTCTGTTAGTGCAACTTACTCCTTCCACCTACACAAGAAATGTTTTTGAGTGTGAATAAAGACATATTTATCAATTAAAAAAATGCTTTAGTTAATGACAATAGGTCAGCAAAGAGACAACAGAAGTAATTGATGTCTTGTATAGAGAGAATGGATAATGAATCAACCTACCACCTGCTGCACCTATCAACAATAAATGGTAGTCAGAGAAAGATCAACATTTACTACCTTCAAAAATTTCTAGAACCAAACCTTTTTAAGCAAGAGATAAAGGACTGATAGAATTAATGTTAAATATTTATTGTAGGAATAGGAGAAGGATTCCCATGTGGAATGACGTGACTTCTACGGTGTCACTATCCAAAAAATATGAAAGCTATATGAATGGTTTCAAAAATTGAACTCTATATGAAACATATTTCATCTGTATTTTGTAAGAATGCTCAGTTTGGTGTTATGCCTCAAACAATAAGAGAGATGTGTAGTTTATCTTCATTGACAGAATACAAACAATATATCAAGAGAAAAAAGTATTAAATTGGCTTATCTTAGCATATAACAATAAGAGAGACTTGCAGTTTATCTTAGCATATAACTTTCGGTTTAAAAAGAAGACTAGATAGCTCATGCTTCTCCTTGAAGTCATTGATTGTTTATTTTTATGTACCTTTTCTCCCTCCATTTTGGATTGTAAGAAATAACCATAAATGTTATTAAATGCAAAGGGTAGGTATACAGCCAAATTCTTAGTTTTTCGCTAGCATCGACCCTTATAAAAAAAAATGCAGCTCTCTAGACAATAGCAGCTTTTGACAGGATGCCTTAAATCAGATGCTATCCTATGGAATGCAATGATTGCACAATTCACATGGATGAAGTATAGGAACTCTAAGAAAATGCTATTTAGCATATATAAAGCTAGTGTCCAAATGGGAAGCATTGAGGGGGCACGTGGACCATGTAGGGAATAAATTCAAGCAGACTACACAAACAGTAAATCTCTCTTTACCTTTATTTGTCTCTGCTAAGGTACTATTCCCAAGATAGTCATCCTTTGGTCATCCATCAGTGATCCAAGGAGTTCCATATGCGAATGAACAACAAGTGGCTGAGACTCGTGGCTGCTTGAATTTCCTGGATTGTTAATTTTTCATTCCATGCTTTTGCTTTTAAAAAAAAAAATCAACATTAATGACAAGATAGACTAGGATAAGGGTAGAAAATTTTGAAGGACATAAATCACTAGTATTGAATGATATTTGGATGATTTGTGATGGCTGCCAAAGAGTATCTAATCACTGTCAAATCGCATTAGCTTGAAAGATTCTTAAAAGAAATTTATTGCATGGCTGTAAAAAAATAGTCAAATCTCTTAATGAACCAGATTTGTTAGAGATTAAAGGAAGTAATGAATAAAAGGATGCCAGTAAATGAGCGATCAATTACAAATTTCTAAAGGTAATCAAATGTTAGCATAAATAACAAAGTGATATCAATAAAGTCCAGAAAGGTGAAAGTAGAGACCCGTAGTATAGCACTTTCCCCATTCTGTAGCCAGCGCATTCTTTTAGAAATCACATCGCCATTATAAGGAAAAGTGTGTGCATCTAAGGAACCTTTGCAAGATTATAATAAAAGACAACAAATACGGGCTGCACAAATGATAAAAGAGAAGGTCATATAAGTGCCTAAATCTGTGAATAGCTATTTTCACTTTCTCTCTTATTAGGATCGAATTCTTTTATTTCAACTATCTCTGAAGACAGTTTAGAAAAGACATCAAAGAAAAATCAACAAAAAAAAAATACATTATAAAATCAGCCCTCCTTCTAGCACCATTATGTGGTTGTGAAAATCCTAACACAAAAAGCATGATTATTATTTTAAAATAAATAAAATTAGTCAACATCCCTATGAAATAAATCAACCTGCTTCATGATGCAATCAAAACAACAAAGGATTAGATAAACTAAGTGAAAGCATACAATAAAACATGAAGTAAATGATATCTCATATTGGATTGGTGCTTCTATGGAAAGAAGCCCTTTCCCAATCCTTTGCTAAGCTCCATGATATTGATGATATGAAATTCTTTTGAAGATGATATGAGGTGGACATCAGTTCTCAATTGAAGAGAGTGACTTTGCATGAGATTGTGGAGGATTTGTTGAAGAATGAAGCCTTCTATTTATAAAATGTCAAATTCTAAGAGTGCTCAAAATAGAGCAATGTGGGATAAAGATTTGACCAAAGAGATGAAGCCACTTGTCAACTTGTGATAGGTTGAGGAATGAGCACATTTTGGTCAATGTGCCAAAGAGGGGGAGATTCAAATTTGAATTTGAGAGTTAAATGCTAAGTTTGACTTGTGCAAGAGACATGTAAGAGCTTATTAATTGCTTTGTTGGATGTACATGCCAAATTGGGGGGAGATTCAAACTTGGAGGATATTCTCCCTTTATGCCAAATTGAAAATAAATAAAGATTTTGATAAATCAATTAAACAAAATTTCATGTGCAAGTGGCAAAATCTAGAGAATACAAGTGATTAGCATTTAATCATGGATTAGATTAATTAAAATGATGTTCGATGCTTTTGACCCATTTGACTTAGATTTAAGGATTTAAATCAAATCAAAGGGAGATGAAAGGTGATAAAGATTTAGTTAAATAAATATTTTATTTATTTAGCTAAGGGGGATAATGATAGGATCAAGTTGATTTATTTAATTTAAATTGATGACTTTAGGAGATTGACCAAATAAACTTGATTTATTTGATGAATGTATGAATATGACCTAATAAAATGCACTATGCCAATTTTGGATGTCTAAAATCATTCCTTTGCATTTCATTATTTTATTAAAGGTTTGATTACCAAAAATGGGGTTTGACCAAGGCAAACCCCTATTCACTAACCTTAACCCAATTTTCCCCCTATTGCATGTTTATTTGCAGACCTAGGTATGCAAATTTGACAAGATTTTTGGTGTTGAATATTGGTTTACAAGTCAACTAGGTGCTTCAAGTCAACCTAATTCTATTTCAAGGTTGGAGAAGGTTTTTTATCCATTTCCAATAGAATTGACTTCAACAACTTGAGAAGCAGTGATTTCCAAATTTGGTGTTGTAGAGTTGTCTCCTAATTTTTTAAAAATTTGGGAAAGGACTGATTCACCACCTATGGTGAATGAATCCCACCTTAGGACTAAAATCTAATTATTTTCAGATTTCGGATCCCAATAGACAAAAACTTGTTTTCGACAATTTATCACCATGAGGAGGACTAATTCACCACCTTGGGCAAATGAGTCCCACTGTGAAAGATCAATGATTTCAACCAGCATCTACAACATTCCAGATTCATTATATTTTTCCCAAGTGCACTCAGATTCATCCCTTTTCTTTATGTTTTGCATATTTTCTTCATTTTCTTCATCGTTGCATTACACAATGTGTTTTCAAACATAGCTTTAATTTCACTTTTGCATTCATTTTCATTCATTCATATTAGTCAATTGCATTTATTTAACTTCATTTAGGTTAGAAAACATCACACATAACATTATTTGAATGAACCATTAGCATTTTTGCTCCTATCTCTCTCCTTTTATGTGAAAAAACCTAGAAGAGCAAGAGTTGTCCATAGGAGCCAAAAATCTATGATTCAATAATATGGTCAATAAACTAATAATTAAAGTCAACCATTGGCATATGCATTTTTGTATGTAAATAAATCTCACTATTAGACCTTATTATTGTCAACCCTATATACACTATATACACAAAATTAACATAATTTATGTGGTCAAATTGGTATTGACCCCAATACATAATTCGTGCACATCGATACTAATTCTTATATGGGTAGACTTATTTTGACCTATTATTCTTTTTATACACAAAAATATCATGATATTTACATGGGAAGATTTGTGTTAAACCAATATTCTATCAATGCATAGAAATATCACATTTTATAAGACCAAATGTATATTTTGCCCCTATATTCTCAGTTCACAACCATAAATTTGTTGCTAGCAAGCCATCACTATGCATTAAAAAAAAGCTATAAATTTTGGTTATTAGGTTATTACTATGGTCAAGGATTGAATAAACTAAGGATTTGAATACATAAACTTATATATCTACACTCTTAGAATACATCGATAGGTTTATGTTATTGTAGTGTTAAGTTTAACTTAGGTTAATTACTTGGGTGGTTGTTTCCTATATCAGGTATTTTTTCACCCATTTCATATTTTTCATGCCTTTAAAAGGCTTGTATAGTATGTGATTTTTTCATCTCATTTCTAAATATCATTCTTGATATTTGGTAGAATAGCTGTGTTTTCTTCTCTCGTATGTGTGAGGGTGATTTTATATTGCAAGTTGAGGATCCTGGGAAGGAACTACTATCTCCTACATAGTATGATAGATCCTCCTCCTACTCACCTTCCTGGAGAGTTTCTGTCGAGGAGATACGGGCAATTTTTTTCCTGCTAAAGTTTTTTTGGCATTTGAAATTTATTAAATTTCAAAGTTGCCTTATTTTTTATTTTTCCTATTGAGGAGGGGTTGATTTTTTATGTGATATATTGGATGCAAATGAAGGCTTGATTCAACATTTTCTAGGCTACATTTCAATATAGTAGTCGTGGCATGAGATTCTATTAGGCATTTTTTTTTAGTTTGAAATGACATCACCTCTGGTGGACGCATGATTTCTTACACTTGAGGCGATAAAGTTTAGTTTGTCGAGGTGTTATTGTCCCCTATTGTGTGTGATCTATTCCATGGAATGAATGTTAATTAGAAGAGACATTTTTTTTCTATGGTGATTTCCTTGTATTGTGGCTACAATTATTGACTGCCATAGAGGTACATTTTTTAGGGGGCATTTGAAAAAAATTCCATTCCTTAGGTGGATCGATTCTGGTGGAGAGGCATGAATTTATGCATTGACCGAGTCTTTGAATGAGAAGAGGGTGGATGGTTATAAATAATTTGAACCAAGAAAAAAATTTGATTACTGGTTGGTAGGAGCTTATGGCATTGGTTTGATTATCAATTTGATTGGTTTGGTGGTGTATCCAACCCCTTTAAGCTGTGGGGAATCCTATGCAAACAGATGCTTTAGGGTTTCCCTTTTTTTGATGGTAGTGATTTTTGGGACTATGTTTTTCCTCAAAGGGGATAAATTATCCCACATTCTCCATATGGGGGAGTCCTTATGTGTTCATATACAACTCTTCACCTTTGGTTGTTGTGAGAAAGTCTCACAGGTTATGAAGAGGTTATTTCACATGTGGTGATTGGTGGTTTGTATGCTCATGTTCTCTCTAGGCTCCGTGGAGTTTACTTGGTGTTGGCATGGAGATCAGGCAATGGACCCCACCAGCTTTTGCACCAAATCAAGATTTTAAACCTTATGATTCTCTTTTTGGAAGTTTTTATACTTGTGAAAGCACTATCTTTGAAAATTTTGAAGAATTATCAGTTGTAATGGTTTCTTTGGAGAAAGGGAACTTTAGGTGATGGGGTGATTTTATTATCACTCATCTTAGTGAGAAAAACATATTGCCATATTTGTATAATGAAGTTCCTATTATAGACACATGTAGTGGGTATAATATTTGGAAAGGATATAGGGCTAAAGTCTTTAGAGTTATTTTTGAGCATATAAATGATGATGACCTATTGGCTTCACTTGTTCATTTTGAGTGCCCTTATGCTCTTTGGACTAACATTTGAGAATCATATGGAGATCATGCTACTCCACCATCTCTCAATGTCCTCTTTCCAATACGAATGTGCCTCTTTATTCTTGAAAGAAGATAAACCATGCTTGTGATCCTTTAGAGGTTTTTAAGACTTTAGATGAGGTTCTAGTTGCCTTAGAGGTTCTTGATTCTTTTTCAAAGATAGTTGATCCACCTTCATTAAATACTTTCATCATTCCTAAGCAATAGGATTATCATTGTCTTCCTAATTAGGATTCCTATTTTCTGGGCATTGGTTTATTGATCATGGAATCTCACATTTCAGACTTGGAAGACACTGTTGAAGGATTAATTTTCCTATTTGATGATAGTTGTGGTACAATTGTTTTCACTCCATCTCTATCTTTAGAGAATGTTCAAAATTAGTTTCCAGTGGTACCTTCTTTGTCACCTTCTATTGTGATTGGGCATGTTCCTGATTGGTTCATGCAATCATCTTTCAAGGTATTGGAAACACATGAGTAGATTTTAGAGAAATTATCATCCTACATTTTGATTTCACCTACTAATTCCTATCCAGAGTGGGAAGCATTCTTGCATTTATACTTGGTTTTGTTTCTTCAAAAAAGGAGACAAATTTTTTGTCAATATTGGATCTTGTTTTGTCTTTAGGCACTTACCATTTTTACAAGTGATTACACATTTTGGGGGGCTACATATTCTTTGTCTTCCCCTCTTATGGGGGCCTATTGATTGTAATATATACATGATGTATGTAGTCCTTGGGGGTTGTTATTGAGTCATCCATTCATGCCTCTTATTTTTTTCTATTTTGGAGATAATTTTTCTCCCACATGGTTTTTCTCCTTTTCTCCATTTGTGAGAAATTGCATTGCATTTTTTATTGTAAATGGTTACCTAACATGGTTGTGTAGCTGAGACCCATATTGCATCTTGATATTACATAATAATCTCCCTAAGTTTGCACTTAAGGGGGTTGTTGGTATAGTGTTAAGTTTAACTTAGGTTAATTACTTGGGTGGTTGTTTCCTGTATCAAGTAGATTTTCACCCATTTCATATTTTTCAATCCTTTCAAGGCTTGACAATATGTAATTTTTTTCATCTTATTTATAAATATCATTCTTGATATTTGGAAAGATAGTTGTGTTTACTTCTCTTGTATGTGTGAGGGTGATTTTTTGTTGTAGGTTGAGGATCCTGGGAAGGATCTTCCATCTCCTATATTTTATATATACAAAATTTTCCTTTCAAAATCATATAGTCAAAATACTTTTTACAGAAAAATTAAAGAGATAAAATATTGGTTGGATTCCAATATCCTCTAATAGACAAGACATAAAATAGAGTGTTTCTATTAATGGAAAATATTCATGGAAGGTGTTGAGGTTGTTTTACTTAACTCATATAAATAATTTTTTAAACACACAAAAGTATTAGCCATTTATTCCAATGAATTTCCAAATGGAAAACAAAGATTATAATTACCAAACTATCTTGAAATTATTTCCTTGTACTATTTATTTTCTTCAATCCTCCTCTCTACAATTTTTTCTCTTTACCCACCCAAAAAAAAGAAATCCAAGATAACTATTCCTTCTCTTCCTCTTCATTTCTTTTCTGAAAGTAGTTTTGCATGCCCTTTTTCTCCTCCTATTATGTGACTTCTCATACAAATTAATATCCTTTCCTCAACTCAAATATTCACTCCCCATTACTCCAAAATATCCTCCCTCCCAATTCTCATGCCTTCCAAGGAATGCAACAGTGATGAGCATGATAAAACTCCCCACTCTACATTACATTTTGTAATTATTTGTCATACTTCTACTACATGGATTTTTTAGAAACAAAACATTTGAAATTCACCACAACATAAATACAATCAATAATGTATTTTATTTCAATTTAGAATGTCACTCCAATAGTTTCAATCTAGAAGGAATATAATTCATGTCTATAAGATAATCAAAACAAGATTGATATCTTCAACATCAAGTGATATACTAAGAATATAAGTATACCAATTATACCATAGAAAAATGGATCATTGACATTTTCATGATCTTTTAGGTCTTTCTCCTATAATGTTTGACTTGTCTTGTTTTGATTTAATGTTGCAATGTAACTTATCCTTTCACATTAGGTCCTAAATATTCAAATTATGGCATCTTGTGAAGGTGTTGTGAAGTGTTGTAACACATTTATACACTTTTCTAGACTATTTTCATTATAATTCACCTAAAAATCACCTTTTCATCACTCATCAAGTCCTATTCTAAAGTTTTGTAAAGTCTTGTAACAAGATTTCATGCTTTTCTAGGCTTGATTTCACTATTTACACCTTTCATATGCTTTATTTGACCCCTTTATGCACTCATAAGGATTAATTAACTGTATTTTTGAATGTAAACCTAACAAAAAACATTAAATGTGACTTAATTCCCAACACCCACCTACAAGCCCAAGGTGGGACCCATTCGCCATGGGCGGCGAATGACTACCTCTTGGCTCCAAAATCAAAATAATTCAAATTTTCTTTCGGGTTTTTATTCAAAATTACCTTATATTGGCCTATGATAAGGTATCATTTGGTTATTAGGGCATAAGTGTGTATAAATAAGTGTTTTTCTCCTCATTTTACATCTTCCAATCATCAAGTTCACTTGCATTCGTCAATTATCATTAGAGTACTTTGTATCATTCAATCAAGCACTTATCAAGCATCTTGGAGTAGCCATTGACACAACTTCATATTTCTTGAACAAGGTTTTGATGAGTTAAGGACATTTTCATGTTATTTATTCATCATTCCTTGCTTATTTCATTTCATTTCTTCATTAAGGGTTTGATTACCAAAGTGGGATTTGAGCAAGGAAAATCCCTATTCTCTAACCCTTAACCTCTTTTCCCTTTTGCATGTGTGTTTCTAGAATTTTGTATATAGATTTTTCAATAAATTAGGTTTTGAAAGGTGGTCAACAAGTCAACAAAGTGTTTCAAGAAAACTAAACCCTATTTCAAGCTTGGAGACAACCTACAGTCCATTTTCTATAGATTTGATTCTATCGACCTAATAAGAAGACAAGTGTAGATCTGAAGCTATGGAATTGACCTTTGATTTCACAGAATTTTGGAGGAGGACTGATTCACCATCAGTGGCAAATGAGTTCCACCTTAAGGCTTAAAAAGGTGATTTTTTCAAATTTCAGTTCCCAATAGTCGGAAACCTATTTTAGGAGATTTTACTAGTAGCAGGACTAATTCGCCATCAGTGGCGAATGAGTCCCTTTGGTGATTTGAAATGATTTTTCTAGCATTCCAAAATCTTCTCAAATCTTCAATCTTCCTCTAGGTCCACTTTGATCAGCCTCTTAAAAAAAAAATTGCATTTATTCATGTTTTAGTTCATTCTTGCATATCTCACTGTGTTTTCAAACATTGCATATTTCATTAGTTTTGCATCATTATTCAATCAATTTCATCATTTATTTGCATTTATAGAATTGAATTTAGTCATATTCAAATCATACAATTCTCTATTTGAGTGAACCACTTCAATTTTGGGGTTCTATCTCTCTCCTTTTAGGTGAAAGATCTTAAGAGTGCAAGAGAAGTCTATAGCAACCAAAAAATTGATGGTTCATTTTGGTGAACCTGCATATGGAACACTTTATCTTTCTATTTGAATTTGCATCTTGCATCCTAGGTTTCATTTGCATCAACATTCACTTAGGTTATTGTTTTGTTTTTCAATCCTAGGGTTTCTCACATTACGTTAGTGAAAGACTCATATAGACTTCATTTTTGCATATCATATCATTGAAAAACTGAAAATCTTATTTTTCATCCTCATTTCGCATCTAAAAATCATTGTAATCATTTTAAATTTTATGAGAAACACAAAAATAATCTCATACTTGGACTCATTCGCCACCCTAGGCGAATCAATCCAGCTGGATTTTCTACATTGAAATTTCTAGCATTTTCACAGTTTTTCCTACATTTTTGTTTCCTATTACTATCTTCTTGTTTTGAGTTTATAGAATTTCTTTCATTTTCATTTTATTGTTCCTATTTTGCATCCACCCCATATTTTGTGGTACTTGTATGAGTGTTTGGTGCCCTATAGATAATACTTTAGCGAGATGAAGTTCTAGACTCTTGGCTTCTCACGATAGCACTTTCCTTGTGGACCTTGGGATCTAAAGAGCTCCTACTCCTAGTATGGACAATGGTGCATTAAGCATGGATACTACCACCAGTATTCCTTTACCTTCACATCCAATGCATGTTTACACACAAACTACTTCCATTCCGTAAAAAAAAGTCATTAGTATTCATGAGGATTTTGCACATTTACAACAAGATTTGAGTCGTGAAAACATTTCCACCACTGTTATACCTGTGATAGAAAACCTTCATCGCTTGATTGAAAGTGATGATGGTTACAAGTTATGAAAAGAATAGTTGAGATATACAATAAACATGATCCTTCCACATCCCACTCAACAAACTTTGTTGTGAGCCAAGGAGGATCTCACATTCCTCCTTCAACCATATCATCCATACCAACCTATACCACTCCTCAAGTTACAACAACCATACAATAGGTTAGTCATGTGACTCATTTCGCTATTTCAACTATCATTCCTAGTTCTTTTGTGGCATCGAATGTTCCATCTTCTACCTTCACCCCTCTTAGTGTTCCTTTCACTTCCCCTAACATTACATACACTCCATCACCATTTTCCCTTCCACTTCATACCACTTACATTGATCCCATCATTACACAACTCTTCAACATTGTTTCATCCATGCAACAAAAAATATCCACCATTAGTCAAAGTCAAAATGCTCCACCCACATATCACATTCATAGTAGCCCATTATCTCTAGAGATCTTGAGAACACGGATGCCACAGGGAATTGAAATGCCTAGGTTTGAGAAGTACAAAGGTAAAGGAGACCCTACGAATCATGTTAATTCCTATAGAGCCTTATGTAGTAATTTTGTCCTTGATGATAAACTATTAGGCAAACATTTTCCTAGGACCTTAAAGGACACTCCACTAGAGTGGTTTTCAAACCTACCCAATCATTCCATTCGTTCATTTAATGAACTTGTCGATGCACCTTTATAAGTCATTTCCAAGTCCATATGACTCCCAAAAATACAATGGCTTATTTAATGTGATGTAAAAAAAACACAAATGAAAAAATAATTGATTTCATTTCACGTCATCAGTCATTGTATGCTCAAATTGATGTCAAGATTCCTAATTCACATCTACAAAAGTTGTTTTTCAAAAACTTGCACACTCACCTTCAGGATAAGTTTACTATGATGAAATTTCTTGCGTTCATGAATTTATGCACAACCCTTTGTGACTATCACAACTCAGTTTCTAGTCATGATTCAAAGTCCACTTCTAACCGAGCTAAGAAGTCTGAGAAAAAAACCAAAAAAATGTACAAAACTTTAGAAAACCAAATAGAGGCTTCTTATAGTTCAATCCACCTTCTCCGCAACCAACCCAACTTGTACATAGTCAAGTGGAAACTATTAAAGTAGAGGTACCCTTTACCTATGGGGACCTGAAGAGATAATTTACCCCCTTACCTGATACTCTCCATAGCATATAATGAACCAATTACTCCAACAAAAAATGATCAATTTTTCGATAGTTAAACCACTTGATACCACCAAGCCTTTACCACCCACCTTTAAACCAAATGCTTATTGTCATTTTCATCACCAAAATGGACATGACACCAAACAATGTAAGTGTCTCAAGCACTTAGTTTGAGACCTCATTGATTCTGGTTGTTTGTCCATTGTGGGTGTTAATGATCAAGGAAATAAGTCCACTGCACCCCCTAAACAGAATTTACAAATTTTTACCAACCCTATGCCTAAACACAATGTTTCATTTATCAAGGCTAGTGAACCTTTAAACACTCATGATGAACATTGATACAAAAAATGAAGAACATTTTATTACTCCAAAAATTACCCATGTTAATCCTATGGATGAACTTGTGGGTAGGATAGATGTTATCCCTCATAAGGGCCCATCCAAAAAATATCTTGATACTACTTTTTTTTCTCATGATATACTTAAAAAATCCTCCTAATGGTCCTCTTTACATAGCCGGAAAAATCTATGATACACCCACCAATGGGATATTAATAGATCCTGCCTATGGCAAGAATGTGATCATGGAAGAGTTTTTAGTATTACACGATCTCTATCAAGATGATTATAATAAACCAACTACATGGATTCAAATGCATACTGGTTTGTGTGCCCTATGATTGGATCGATTGTACTCCCATTATAGATAGGACCCAAAACTTTGGAGGTAACATTTTCTATTATTCCACAATCGGATTAGTTTCATTTGTGGCTAGTTCATCCTTGGCTTCACTTGATCAATGTTGTTTCTTCATTTGATCACAAATGTTTGAAGTTTTTGCATGGCAATGAGATATTTACCATACACCATAGTGGCTTTAATCCATTGTCCTCTAAAGGTAATTTTTCCTTAGAAGCCTTTTGGCCTAAACCTATGGAACCCATCACCCCTCGAAAGGACTTCTTTTTCATAACCTATCAAAAGTTAAAAGCCAAATGAATAGCTGAATTACCTCTTCATAACATGTCCTCATCCACTTTTGCTACTGCTATCCTTGATGAAACCATGCTTCAGCTTGAGTTTGACATTGAACAAACAACACAAACTCATGAGCACCCAACCATAGACACTTCCCCCTCCTCATTTAAATGCCCAAGAGAAAATGAAACTAATCCTTTCATGCCTCCTCACATTAAACAAGTTTATAAAGCCAAAGAGAAAGTGATTGACCCATCTTCTTTGGTTTCTTTTGTTCTTCCCCCTCCAGAAGAAAAGGAACCTATGATGGATCAACCCGCTCTTACACCTCAACAACTTCAAAATAAAATTAAGTGAAATAATGATGCTAGGGAGCATAGGCATCCTCGTCATCCCCTTGCTAGTCAAATGCATTTGCCAAAAATAACAAAGAAAATCAACCTCTATCTTTAACAGAAGCAATAAATGATCACCCTCATCCTCCTAACCCAACACAAGATAGTACAGTCCAACCCTCACAACAAAATGATCTAATCCAATAGCCACAGGTCTTGATACATCCTTCCTTAGAAATTACCCTCCGTCCTCCCGTCGTGATTAACCTAGATGATAATGATGACATGGAGATCACTAAAATCAATGAAGAAGTGCATAACGATTTAAATTCTTTATTTCATTGTCTATGAGCTTAAAAGATAAATATGCTACACCAAGTGAAGAACATGGAACTTCCCCTAGGTGGGAACTTGTAATTCTTCCTTTGGACAATCAACCACACTTGCAATATACTAAACATGATTATGAGGCGAATGACCTGTTAAATGATTGAATTGCATTCACCTTTCTAGCCTTTTTACATTTTCCTTTTCTTTGATTTGATTGTCTATGTGTACTATGTTCCCTCGTAATGTGAGCTTGATTTTCTCTCTCTATGCACTTCCTCTATCTGTACCTCTATTCTTCTGTATGTCATACATTTTTCATTTTCTTTTTCACTTTTGGTTTTTGTTTTCCTTTTGGGGATGACACAAAGCATTGAGATGCCCCATGTCTCTTCCATGTTGACCCAAAAGGTCCCTATTCCATTTTTATCTTTTGTTTTGTTTTTCCTTTTGGGGATGACGCAAGGCATTAAGACTAAAATGTCTCCTTCATGTTGACCCAAAATATTTTTCTTTTCTTTTGCCTTTTCCTTTTATTTTTGCTTGTGTTTTCCTTTTGGGGATGATGCAAAGCGTTGAGACCGCAATGTCTCTTCCATGTTGACCCAAAACAGACTTTATTTTTCCTTTTTTTTTGCTCTCTTTGTGTCATTCTTCCAGTTCTATGTGTATTTGGGGAATGATGGTAGTTTTGAGCTCTTTAATAAAAAAATTGCAGCAACGAACATACTAACCCCAAATCCATAGATCCCTTATGTGTTCCTTTCTAGGGGGACAACCTCCTTTTCTTTTCTTTTTCATTCACATGAAGCAGCCTAACTTAGAAACATATGACTTGGCATAGGGGCTTTCCAAGTTGGCTCTTATGTCTTGTTTTCTTTTTACATTTTCCTTTGCTACTTTAAAGTAATTACTCACAGAACAGTGTGTAGCAATTCCTTTAAAGTGGGGGAATACATTGGTATCATTTCATTTTCATTGATGGTTCTTAGTGCAGCCTTGTCACTTCATACGATGTGTTTGTCACTTTGTGGACAACATTGGATGTGATTTCCTTCATAAGTGTGATTTATCTTATCATATTGCACTCCTCTTAGTGGCCTAATGTGGCGCACTGCATCCCCTAAGTTGTGAATATTTTATTCTTTGATTGGTCCTCTCTTTTAGACATTAGACACAATGTTCCCTAAGTGATAGACTTTGCATGAACTTAACAAGACTCCTTTGAACATCTTTTACATTTTTACATTTTTACATTTTTGCATTTTTTTTCCACCTTGCATAATGTAACTTGCATGCCTATGGTTCCTTACCATTTGTTTATGCTTTTTAAGAATACAAAGCTTTACTTGTCTCATGAAGCACAAACCAACATTTTCCTTTGTGGCACCTTGTTAAAGTTATCAGGAGGTATAACTTTAATATGGTTGAGTGGGAAGGCCATTCAGCGGCATGACTTTCCCCATAGCCACCTATGTGTTTGTGAGTGCATACCAACTACCGTATGTATTTCACCTTTTTGGGTCTTCTCACTCGGCAGACCGCTATGAGTTCTGTAACCCCAGAGTAAGTACATATTTCCAAACAAGCATCCTAGAATCACACACATTATAATATTAAAAAATATACCTCATATTGATTTTTAGAAATATAACACTAAAGGAGACATACTTACAAATTGACATTTCTAAATAACTTCATTTGATTCCTCAAAGGTGAAACAAAATCAAATTTTGTTAGTATTTGATATGTGTGGAGTAGACTTTATCAAGGATTTGATTTAATACTATAGAGGTATTTTATAAAGGTTGGTTTGATCTAACCCCATTAGATGAAAACCCTCTAACATAAATCATTATTTTTTGAAAAATATGTTATTTTAAAAAAATTTAAGATGTTTTACAAGTGACTTACATATTGTGAGATCACCCTAGCACATGTGAATTACTTAGCAACAATTCTAGATTTAATGTGCATGTTTGAATCTTACTTTTATCTCAAGGTATATATTCATCAAAAAAATTATTCTTTTGTTTCACGACTAAAAAATCATTGTTTGTATATATTATTATTTTTAATATGATTATACTTTCTATTTTATATTGCCTAATCTAATCCACACAACTCAAATAACTCACAAAATTAATCTAAATTGATTAGTAATTAATTGCTTCATATAAATAATTAACAAAGGGATTGTATTTTTATTTTTCATTTTGATGAACTTGACCAAACTTACCCAACTTTAAACCTTCACTAGATTGTGTAGATATGCATTTATTTTTATTTTTATATTATTTTCAAATATCTAATTGAAAAATTTATATCATTGCATAGTTTATCTTTCATACACCCAACCCAACCTTGATTTGACCTAAGATTAACATTTTTACATATTTTTAGCATCTAATTTGAGATTAATATTTAGAACCATAATAGATTATATATTCTTTTTATGTCATTTTATTCTTCTTTCAAAGGTTTGTACATCTTTATTTACGTAACTTTAGAAACACTAGATCCTTGGTTAGGACTTTATTTTCATACCATATAATCTTATGGTCCTTTATTCTTAGCCTTAATTAATGACATGTTTTCACATTTTGAACATTGGTGACTCCTTGCCAATAGAACACCATTTTCTTTTCTTTTCCAACTAAATTAGAACATCCATCAATTGGTGTCTCAGATGTACAATAAGATATAACAAAGAAGATGGTGGTGAGAAATTAGCTAACAACATGTAGTTTATGTCCAATTTTTTCTAATAATTTTTTAATGAATATTTGATTTTTTACTAATTTTCAAAGTGAACACATCCTTAAAAATAGAATTTTGGTTGTGCTACCTTTATAAAATTTGAAAACTAATTGAAAATCATTTTTCTTTTTTAATATGTGTAGAATGGAGTCTCATTTATAAAAATGTAATTTATTTGAAATTTCAATGATTAGTTAAAAAATAAAAGAAAAAAATACACTACATTGGCTTTTTCCAAAAAATAGACACACAAATAAAAGAAATTGAAAACAAGGAAATAGGGGGCTCTATATTTTAGGAGATGGAACACAAGGGATAAGAGCCTATTTAACTTAGTTTCACTCAAGGAAACCCTAGAGATCTCAATCCAATGATGGAGTGAGGGAAAGAGGTTTGCTAAAGGTTGTCCTAGGGAATGTTTAGAGACTACAAAGGGGTTCAACACCAAGCTAAGGCTTGTAAAGACTAGTAACATGTAAGATCTAATGAAAAACCCTAATGCTATGTAAAACTAAAATGAATGACCTAGAAATTAATGCAAATCAAAACAGTAAACAAAAATAAAAGGGGTGGATCAAGCTTCGATCATTTGTCCCACACGCTGTGGATCATATTTAGGTTGTTTGTCCAAGAAATTTTACAAGTGGAACATGATGTCCACCATGCAAACCAAATGCATGCTCACAAGGGCTAGTGGAACCTTAGGCTGTCCACTAGTTGAGCCCCTATGAGACACATACCCACGTGGCCAATATGTGTTGACATAGACAAGCAAGTGGCTATGGGAAAGTCATACCTTAGTTTAGCTCCCATATGGTAACCATACCAAAGCTATACCTCCTAATAGCTTTGATAAGGTGCCACACAATAGAGAACAAATTGTACATGGAAAATAATGTAAAGTACGTTCAAACAAGTTTTTCTTAGTTCGTGTAAGGTCTTAACTTAGGGAACATTATGCCTAATGTCTCCAAGAGAGGACCAATCAAAGAATAGAAGATGCACAACTTAGGGGATGTAGTGTGTCACATCAAGCCACTAAGAGGAATATAATATGCTAAGAGAGATCACACTCTTGAGGGACATCACACCCAATGTCACCACAAAGAGAAAGAAGCATCACATGAAGTAAGAAGACTACATAATGAAACATGAATTGCAAAATAATAATGCTAATATATGCCCCCACTTTAAAGAAATTGCTAAACACCATGTTATGAGCAATTACTTTAAAGTAGAAAATGATAAATGCTAACAATAAAGAGGACATGAAAGCTTATTTGGAAAACCCTATGCCAAGTCAAATGTTTTTAAATGAAGCTACGTCATGAAAAGGGTTTTCCCCCAAAATAAAACTCCAAACACATGAGGGATCCATAGATTTGGGGTCAGTGTGTTCTTTCTACAATGTTTTAAAGAGATCTCATAACTATTATCATTTCTCAAATACTCATGGAACAAGAAGAATGACACAAATAGAGAAATAAAAGGAAAACCTTTTGATTCAACATGGAAGAGACACGAATGTCTTGACGCCTTGCATCATCCCCAAAAGGAAAACACAAGAAAAATGAAAAAGATAAAGGAAAATATTTTTGGTCAACATGGAAGAGAAATGAATGTTTCAATGCCTTGTGTCAGCCCCAAAAGGAAAACACAAGACAAATGAAAAGATAAAGATAAAGGAAAATCTTTTGTGTCAACATGGAAGAGACATAAATTTCTTGACGCATTGCATCATCTCTAAAAAGAAAACACAAGACAAATGAAAAATGATAAAATGCTTACAACATAGAGAAGAATGTAGATACAAATAGAGGAATGTCACAAACAGAGAGATACACATCAAACATAACAATATGGGGAGATCACATTATGCATATGCAATCACACACAAAACATGAAAGGAAAATAATGCAAAAGACTAGTAAGGCACATGCCAGTCAACCTATTAGCAGGTCGTTTATATCCCTATCATGTGAATTGTATATAGAAGGAAGACAACTAGCCAAAGGGACTATAGCAAGTGTGTAACTAAGATCATGACCAAGTGGTGCTGTCATAATAGTGGTTTACAATTCCTGAGAGGAACAAATTTTAGTTGAAATCACATATTTTTAGAAAATATAATGATTTAAGCCTTAAAAAGTTCCATTTTAAGGATTCCAATTGAAGAGGGTTTGATCAAATCACCTTAGATCAAACCCTCTTGGATAGAACCTCGCTAGTTTTAAACCATACCTATAAATGTCTACTTTACACCTATCAAAATGCTGATAAAAAATCACTTTTGATTTAGATTTTGGGGATCAAATGAATTCATTTAAAATTTATTTCAAATGATTATGGTATTCCTCAGAACAAGCTATCCAATGAATATAATTTTAATATGTTTTGGTTTTGTTATGTATTTGTTTTTTAAGTTTTATTAAACATAGGTTTTTCATCGAAAATGAATTTCTTTGTTCTTCACATGTGGAAAAGTAGAAGATTATCAAAAAAAAAAAATGAAAAATATGAGTGCACCAGATATTGAAGTCCTTGATCCAACAAAAAATTAAATTAAATTTTGACATATACAAAAAAAAGTTACGGCTATGTAGAATTGTAATTCGTTTAACTTTGAACCTTGATTAAGGAAAAATATTCAATAAAAAACCATCTAACCAAGTGGAAGCACTAGATATCAGTTACAAATCTAAATTTGAAAGAATTAGAATTTTATCCTTCATGGAAAAAAAGTTATGCTATACAGTGTGTCACTTTTAAAAATGTTGTTTTCTAAAAAATCTATTTTTGTGGGAGATGGAAAAAGAAGTGTAATTTGATTCCAAAAATTTTGAAATTTTTTTAGAATCTACAGACAAAATTTGATGAGACTCTAGTTTGCACCATCTTCAAATTCCTCACATTTTAGTCGCTATAGGTGCCCAAATGTGAAGATTTAGTTAAAAATAATAATTTCAGTGTCCAGTTTGGCCAAAAATTGTAAACCACTATTATGGGATCACCCCAAGTTCAACACACTTTTTAGGAAAATTATCATTTAAGCTCATAGAAGAGGAAAATAATGTATTCAATTCATTATGCACCTCCTCATCAATTTTAGTAACCCCATCATCATTAGCTAAGTTAATCACAAGAGGAGGTCAGATGATAATATCTAAAGAAGGATTTCACTCATGTTGCAATATAGGACCTTATTGTTACAGTGGAGGGGGAGACTCATCATGTATTTCTTTAGTCAAGTTTGGATTTTTATTTTCTTTGTTGCTTTCTTTGTTCAACCTTCGAGCAAGAGCACAAAGTCTTGTCCTATGCTATCTAGCATTTTTGTTTCTTTTAGTTCAATTTTCAAGTTGCATTTGTGTATTAGTAGGTCTATTAACCATAGGTTTCTTTTCTTTCCTAAGGGGAAGAATGGAAGGAGCCATGGGAGGCTGTTCAACCACTTTCTCTTTAGCATTGTAAAAAAAATTATCTTATGTGGCGTAATGGGATTCTTTTTGTTATCTCTTGGTCATTTGTAGGAAATAGGAAAATGATCTGTCTTAGGTTGGTCTTGGTCATTTGGAATTTCTTTAGGTTTAGTCATGGTTTCATCAAGGATGGTAGGCTCAATCATAGGTTGAGGCATATTTGTAAGGGGTAGTTTTGCTATGCACTTTGCCTTAAACTTTTGATAGGATTTGAAAAATAAGTCCTCATAGGGTTTAATAGGTTCCATAGACTCAATCCAAAATAAATATAATGAAAATTTCCCATGGAAAGACAAAGGATTAAAGCCACTATGGTATACTATAAAGATTTCATTGTCAAAGGGAAACTTTAAGCATTTATGCACAATCGATGGGACGAATTCCATGGAGCGTAGCCATGGGTAACCAAGCTTCACATAGAATTGGTCTAATGCTGATATGATAGAGAATGAGACATCTACTTTTTTTAGTCCTATTTGTAAAGGAAGGGTGATTGATCCCATCGTAGGGCAAGGCAAAACCATTATGTTTCTTTATCCATGCTTTTGTTTTATCATACGTTTCTTGATAGAGTTCATGCACAAGTAAGAATTCTTCGGCGATCACATTCTCTCCACAAATGGGATCAATTAGTATCCCATTAGTGGGCTTGTCATTGATTTGATCAGCTAGTAAAGAGGACCTTCAGGTGTATTTCTAATAATATCTTTAGATGAAAAAGAAATGTTAAGAGAATTTTTAGTTCGGCCCTTACGATGTTGAGTTTCAACCAATGCAACCAAACCATCGATACTAGGATTTTGTTCAATAGTATCCATAGGATTTTGTTTATCAGTATTTATGTTGTCATCATTCATGTCAGTATTCATCACATCATTCTTCTTAGTTTCACTAGCTTTGAAAAATGAAATGTTATGATTTAGCATAGGGTTGGTAAAGATTTGTAGGTTTTGGTTAGGAGGGGCAATCAACTTATTTCCTTGATAATAAACACCTCCAATTGAAAGTTGATCGAAATAAATGAGGTCTTGCACAAGATGTTTAAGATTTTTACAATGTTTTGTATCATGTCCATTTTGTTGGTGATAATGGTAATAGGAATTAGATCTAAAATTCAAAGGTAAAGGCTTATTAGGATCAAGAGTTTTAATGGGAGGCAAGGTGATCATTTTCTACTCTACAAGTTGTGACATTGTGTTATGAAGGGTATCGGATAAGGGAGTGAATTGTCTAGTCGGATTAAAACTTTGTTGGTGATTAAAACTTTTTTTCAAACTAAAAAATAAAATTCATTGGTGAATTAAACCTATTTTCAAATGATTAAGAAAAAAACATTGGCTATTTAAACATAATATCAAGCTAATAAAAAAAATGCAGTGGAAAAGTGCCAGTGCAAATTTTCCTAACCTTAGTTGCAAGTCTTTCTTGGTCATCTTTTTAGTTGGTGGGTCAAAGGTTTCAAAAACTTTGAAACTTCAGACTTTGGTTCTAAGGTTCCAAGTTTTAGCGACTATGTGACATTATAGACCATGACCGTTTGATGAATTTTTGATGGATGGTTGTAGTTGCATTGTAGAAGTATATCTCTCAAGCACTAGATTTTTGAATTGAAACCTCCAGAATTACACTAGAACCATTAGATTTTTTACAAATCAATGGTTGAGATTTTATTAATTATTTAGGCCTGTCGGTCATCCTGCTCTTGTTTACAATTTAATATTTCCTAAGTTAGACCAAAAATATTTTATGAAAAAGCCCTAAATCTTAACTCTTCAATCCTGAGGATCGAGTCTCATCAACCTAGCGATGTCCCCATTTTAAATTATGAGTGTGCATAAAGTTTGTTTTGAAAGAGGGAACATTCAATGAATTTTCAATGGATGACTATAGATGCATTTTGGAAGTAAATCCTTGAAGTACTAGACTTGTGAACTAAAACCTCTTGAATAATAGTAGAATCGTTAGATTTTCAGAAATTAATGGTTGAGATTTTATTAATGATTAGTTTCAGAAATCAACATATAGTTCTGATCATAAGTGAGTGAAATTTAGTGTGACTTATTAGCTAGGACATTGATAATCATTAAGGATAAAACAATACATTTAATTCTCTCTTTTCAATGTATCGAAGTACTCTACCTTTCATTTATTCTATTGAAATTCTCAATTTGGTTGTGGTACTTAATGGTGACGTAGATTAATACCATATGAATAGCCAGAGTGATTGATTGGATAGCTTTATATTGAAAACTGCATGAAGTATTGTAGAATCATAGATGATGATATCAATAATATAGTAATTTTGACAATCCACAGCTTGCGTGGCACTAGTGATTTTGACAATTGATAGCTTGTTAGCTTGAGCTACAGTTTGCAACTTTGCATATAGCCAGCTTGAGGTACCAATGAAGTTGGATTTTTGGTTTGCGTGAATCACAATTATTACTAAGTAGTCAGTAGTAATTATAGACAACTTCAGAGCTCACAAGTGACATGTGTGAGGTGTACAAGGTACCAGGCTGGTAGTGGCACTTTTGGGGGCACTTTTGGCCCATAAATAAGGATAGTGAGCACAACTAAAATCATTTGTTTAATTATCATAAGGGTTTTCATTTTGTAGGGTTAATAACTTAATAAGGATTCAAGAAGAATATGATGTAGTATTATTGGGGATGCTCTAAATTCTCATGCCTCCAGTTATGTAGTTACAGAGTAAAAGACCAATTTCTTTCAAGTTTAGAATGGGTGGAATTGGAAAGAAGTTGATTTGGTTCACCTGACTTCGTAGATAGGTTTTGAACTAGGATGAGGAGCTCTGATGGATATAAGTGCTATCCCAATGCATGAAGACTACAAGTAGAAGATGGGAGTAGTTTTACTACCCCTCATCATTTTCATGGTTTCCCAAGCAATTCCCATGCATTTAATTTCACTGCTCATCTTTTTCTTGGGAGCAGTTTTACTAGCCCTCATCTTTTGTATTAGTTTGGTTTTGAAAGGGGCTAAGTACATTTTGTATCTTCACGGCTCCCATTTCCCCAGTTTGATTGGGCTCCCTTTCCCCATGCATTTATTTTTAGAGCGTATGGCTGACTGGACAAGTCCCATGTGTTAACTTTCAAAGATCATGATTGACCCAATAAGTTCCATTTATTTTCAAAGATACATTATCATATTTATGTTTTCAACTTTTCATCAACGGTCTAGCAGAAGCTTGGTGCTTGCACTTACATTTGTATTTGTACTATGTAATAATGTGACATTGTAATTCAGTTGTAATAAAATAAATGGTTGTTCTATTAATGTGACATTGTAATTCATTTTATTAAGTCCTTTGCAAGTTAAGTGCTATTAAAATGGTTGTGCAATGTGCTATTAATGTGACATTGTAATTCATTTTATAAGGCTTTTCAAATGTTAAGTTTCTGGCCCCTTGGCCTTGATGTCAATCCTAGCACATTAAATTTTAAAGCAAATTTAAAACACATGTTTTATGTTTATTATTTATATCATAAATTACTCAACCGTTCAATTAGCATTTGATGTATGGTTGTAGTTGCATTCCAGAATGAAATGCACAGAGCGTTACACTTGTGAACTTAAACCTTTGGAATCACCCTATAACCATTAGATTAACAAAGATCAATGGTTTAGAATTTGTTGTCAATGTAGGAGTATATCATTGCTTTTAATGGCTTGTTTTAAATTTTTTTAGCCATGTACATTGTACTACCTAATTGTGTATTGTGTAGTCTGTAAGTAATGAGTAGACATTTTGGTGTCATTAAATTTGCTCATTGCAATGAACCACCCTGTTCTGGGTTCCATAGTTCCACTTCCAACAAAGCCATTCTAGTAACCCAGTTTCAAACTTCAATGTAGTTTCAACTTCAAGAATCAAAATTCAAAATCCAGGTAAGTTAAAGAATTCATGTGTCTACATTTCATCTCTTGACATTTCCTAAAATCTTATTTTGTCAAACTTTGAAGTTTAGGCTTAGGGTTAAGAGTGAGAGGCTTAAGAATTAAGAAAAATTAAGGATTAATAGGGAATTCACAAAGTTCATATTGTTGATTGTATCAGCGTGTCTACCACCAATACCACTATAGCAGTGTCAGATAAAAAAATACATTATGCAAAATTGCTTAAAACCCCAAGTTTCATTGATGAATACCATGATATTTATGATCATGAAACCTATGGTAGGCGTAACTCAGAACTTATATTTTCATCTGAGAATAAGGCTACAAAGAAAATGCAAGTTAATAGTATCAGTGCACCATGGGCAATTGGATTAGGGTGCATGATGTTACATGAGGTTTCCCCTTGCCCAGAATTTATCATGGTTTGTGCCCTAAATTATGACGATAACAAAAGAGAAATTTTTAATAAAGATAGCAAAGAAGAATTGTTATCCATTAATGCAAAATAACTTGGAAAAGTGTTGTCCTTTGGGTTTACAAATGAAGAATTTGGAAATGTCCACATTGACCTAGAAAAACTTGCTAGTGATTATGAAGCAGTGGATGAAATGGAGAAAAATTCTTTCTTAAATAGAATTGTTTAGGATAGAAACAAATTGAAAGGTGATCATAAGCCTCCTTATGATTTGGATATTTTAAAACCATGGGTTCAAGATACTATTTCCATGCTAGCATTTTTCCTTAGACTGGATAACAATTTGGAAGTGGGTGCATGCCTCCTTGAAATGGTGTATAATATCCATTATGGTGTTTCACATGCCAAATATAATTTTATTAAGCACATTGTAGAATCCATGCATAAACAATTTTTAATTATTAAAGGAGGTTCCACCAAGACATTTAGGTTCACAACCTACTTGTGCTATCTTTTTCTATTCAAATTTAGAGGAATGTTTCAGACCAACAAGCTTTAGATTCAAAGCTATGGTAATAGTAATCCTGAGAAAAAGAAAATGGCTCCAGTATATGAATGGATCACTGTTATAAGGTTGCATGATTCTTGAAGGAACTGCAGTCATTTTGTAGACTACTTTTTGGCTCCATTGCATCAAGCAATTACAAATACTCCAATGCCTATATTGCCTATGTCATGTAGAAATTGTATTCAACTAGGAAAAGAAATACAATTGGTTAATTGGTACTTAATGGAAGAATATATTGTGCTAAGATTTTATGGATCGAAAGTACAACCATACAAACTTCCAATACATGTGATAGAAAGGGTTTTTGCTTTGGAATATGTAAGGTAGATGTAGAGTACTGATGAAAGACACTTTAGCGGTCAGGGGAAGAAGACCTTATTTCCTTCTTTACCTTTTCATGTGGAGGGATGACATTCGAGAGAAAAGAATTTAGTGTGGCATATGATCTTTTTATTTTATTTTATTTTGATGTTATCTGTCATTGGCAGTATGATCCATGCAACACCATTAAATCAATGATTGTGCTCAATAGGAATGCTAGAAGTAGAATTCAACATCAAAGTAAACCCTTTCTTGAAAACTTGAGAAACAAAGATTCTTGGGATGAGGTCAAAGTAGCAATG
Organism: Sequoia sempervirens; assembly: GCA_007258455.2. NCBI lineage: Eukaryota > Viridiplantae > Streptophyta > Pinopsida > Cupressales > Cupressaceae > Sequoia > Sequoia sempervirens. The sequence continues at coordinate 104,331,397 of VDFB02179234.1, forward strand.
GAGAAAAGTGTTGTTGAGAATGGTATTTCTTTTGAACAATTGTTCCCCAAAATTATGGCATTACATTGAAAGACAATTAGGAGGTACAACAAATTTTATGAAAAAAGTCACAATCCATCTAGTAGAGTAAAAATGCCAGATTCTCTAGAGAAGGAAGTTATAGAAAAAAATTGGTCACGATCAGAAATTACTACCTTTTGGTCTATGAGGAAGGACCTAGGTGATCCAAGAGCTCTTACAGAATATGGAGATAACGAAGAAGATCTTGAGTTTAGAAAATTATGGAATATAGAGCATCTAAATGAAAAAGAAGATGAAGAAAGTGATGATGATAGGAAAGAAGAAAGCCATGTCAATTTCAAACTTGGTTTAAGTGAGGCTACAAAAAAAAGCATTTACTACAGGAGCAGCTATAGCTGAAAAAATGGGTTATAAAGGTGGTTCTTTGGGGTCACAAAGACAAGGCCCTTGCATGGTAATAGATGTAAAGCATAGAAAACCAATTGATAAATATAGCCTTGGGGTTGGAGGTTAAAAAGTAGACCTAGGGTATGCAAGTCAACTTGTTAGAGCTTCAAGTTCAAATCCTCATCCTCATGGTCAGACACAATCACAACTAGGACATGCCCATGGTGGAGGGCTTAGTGCAACTGGCACTGCCTCTGGTGGTGATGGTATGGGTAGTAGTACTAGTAGTGGTAAACATGTGCTACAACAACAAATTACACACAAGAGGATAACACAATATACCACTGAAACACCAAGTGATCAAGGTATATAGAAGAGGCAAAGGATTTTGATAGGTCCAACTCCAATTCACACTACCAGTGGATCCACCACGAAGGAATTATTTCCAGGCACTCCCTCAATGCCAGTTAGTCTGTTTGTGACATCATTAGCAACTGCAAGTACTCCCATTCCTTCACCATTTGAGCATTCCATTGTTCTTGCATCCCCGGGTTTTGATTACATTGAAGAGTTTAAAAAGAAATCAAAATTGAATAAAAAGGAAAAGAAGCAACTAATGCAGAGTGCATCTGATCTAACTTCAGAGCCTACAACAACCATGGTATTACCCACATTTGACATAAGTAAAGAAATCATGGAGTATGCATTTCTTGTTCCCACAATTCAAAACAAACTAGCAAATCAGATGGCTACATCTGAATTCCAGGTGAACAATTTTCAATTGGATTTTTCTAGACTTAAAAATAGTAACAAAATTAATGTATCAAAGAAGAACAATGAATTGGTGTACACATCATTTCTGAAGCAAGATAGACAGAAAAAAAGGTTTTAGACTCAAATTGAAAAGTTACAGGAAGACCTAACAAATGAGAAAGCAAAGAGGAAAGCATCAGATAACAAGAGCAATGAATTAGAAAAAAGAATTAAAAAATCTGCCTCTACATTAATAAGCAAAGAGGATAAGAAAAATGAGATTGTAGTGAATGAACTGAAGGAAAGGCTAGATGAGAGCAACAAGAAATATAATGAGGAAAAATCCACTTTAGAAAAATTAAGACTACGCATTGCAAATGGAAATGCATAGTGGGAACAAAAATTGGAGAAGGAGAGAAAAAGAAATGAAAGATTGGAGGAAGAGCTACTGGAAGCAAAAACAAAAATTAAGTCTTGTCAAAATAAGTTATCTTCATTTTGTAGAGAAATAATGAGGCATATGAAACAAAAGATCTAGGATGAAATAATGCAGGGGATTGATCATTTGTGTGACATGTTTCAATTGATTGATTCTATCAAACAACATCATAAGAAGCTCAACAAATATTTAATGGAGAAAAAAAATGTGTTAGCATTAGAGAAATTGGCAAATCAAATTCAACAAATAGTGTATAAAGCTAGTGAAAATGTTTTGAAATTAAAAGGGATTACTAATCGGCTTGCTACATCAATGACGTTGTCATTTGTCATTGAAAAGTGTTTGAGAATGTGTGAAACAGAAAAATATTTGCATTTGGTTGCAGACAAGATGAAGAAGGTGGATGAAAAGTTAAGGAACTTCATAGATCTTGGTTTACCAGAGGCTTTTGACACAAATGAGTGATTCATTGGATGAAATAATTTCAAAAAGAAGGTGGAGGATGCAAGGAAGATTGATTTGGACCAGTTTCCTTAGAACCCAAAGGCAGTGACCTATTTGGATTCCATCAAACCATTGCTAACCCTAAATGCAAAATTGACTAAAGAATTCAAGATAGGTTCCAATTTAAATCATGAATTGTTAAAAAATCTTCAAGTCAAACAACATTAGTTAGAATAAATGACAATTCCAACACCTAAAGATTGGAAGCTGCTAGAAAAGGTGATGCAGTGATTTAATTTTTGATAATATGAGTTTCCAAGTTCCAACTCAGCTCTGTGCAAAGTTGTCTTTAAGTAAAATTTTGCATTTCCAATGCCTCTATGTATTCCTTCATATGATAATCAATTTAAAAGCTCAAATTTAGACTTCAGTAATCTATTGATGTTCAATTATCTATATTATTTATTATATTATTTGAAGAAAAAGTTTGGTAGTGGTTTCAACTTCTAGATGCACTTTAAACGATTGTCGATGTTCATTGTTGTATATGCTACTAATACTATTCAAACATCAATACTCAATCTCCATGACTACTTAGCAAATCCACTAAAAATGTATATGAATTCATGCTTTAATGATTTAATCAAGGTACTTTAACTGGTTCATTAAACCAGAGCCAGAATTAAAACATACATCAATGCATATTACATAATATTAATGACAAAGAAGATTAATGAAAGATCATTGATCAAATTTCATTAATAATTCATGTAAAATGTTACAGCTGGAGAGATGATAGACTCAAAATAAGGGAGCAAAATAAGCTTAGTCACTAGTCCTCGGAGTTTTATAACCCTGTCGTAGATTTCTAAATTGTCATAACTTCCTGATTCCTCAATTTGGTTGATGGTTAACTTTGTTGAGTTACAAGCCTTTCTTGGTCATCTTTCTAGTTAGTGGTTCATTGGGTCAGAGGTTTCAAAAAATTTGAAACTTTAGACTTTGGTTCTAAGGTTCCAAGTTTCAGCGACCACGTGACATTATTGACTTATCTTGCCTTTCAAAGGCATCGTCATCTAACACCTCATTGAATGCTATGTATGGACTAATATAAAATATAAAATACAAAATATCACAATTTCATGGAATACAACATAAAATATCTTCAACTATAGTTTGAATTTGGAATATGATTCATGAAGTGTAGTATAAAATAAAATATCTTGAAGTGCAATGATTCACAATTTCATTGAATACAATATAAAATATCATCAACTATAGTATGGAACAATGGAAACTGATCCATGAAGTGTAGTATAAATACATAAAAGCTGCTAATTCTCTTCCATTTCCAAAATGGTTCCAGGGTCCTCAAACTGACGTTCATCATCAGATAAAGTAAAAGAGTCATCTTGAGTTTGATTCCAAGTCTACTCTTCATTTTCTTCGGATTGTGTCATTTTTGTCAATGTCATTTGTCTGTGTCCCATTGCCACTACTAGTGCCACTAGTACCAGCCTTTGGAATTGAAGTGTTTCACAACCCAGTCCCTCTTCTTTCACATGTGGACCTCCAAATTGTGTGGACCTCCAAATTATGAGTGCCATTTCAAAAGAAATTTTTTTGACATTATACACAATTCCTTTCATCCTCAAGCAATTTTCCAAATTCTTGTCTAGTTTGTTTCTTAACTTTGATTTCAAAAACCCCAATGTACTAAAAAATCTCTCATCCTCCACCAACCCCAATATCATTATTTGACATAAATTAGCAAGTTTGAAATATTTTGATATCGAACCATGCAATATTTCACTCTGACCTAAGTTTGTCCAAACCTTTTTTATTGGTCTCGGTTCAAAGGCCTTGTCATTGCCCATAGATTTATACTGGTCCTTCATAGCTATTGCAAAACTCCCACATTATTCTCTAAGCTTAGCTTCATCTAAAATTCCTTCTATTTTCTACTCATTGTATGATACAATTTTCAAAAATTGTTCAATCAAGATTTTTACCTGAGCATGAAAAAATGTGGGCTTATCTTGGTTTGCCCAAAATTGAGGATACACAATACTCACGGCTTCAAGTATTGCATGTCAAGGGAATCTTTCACGAATCTCTGAGGAAAAATATTTTGTAATTTCCTTCAAATTATCACCAACAGATTTAACAATGCCTTGAAAATCTTCCGCGTTAATAGCTACTTCTCTGGTGGAGCGCCTGGTTGTCTTACATTGGTACATTTGTATCTCATATCCACGTAAAAAGATGCATAAGTTCCCACTTGCATTAAACTATAAATAATTATCAGGATCATTCAAATCAATAATTTTCTGCCACATGAAATAATTTGGGCCATCTTCTGTTAGATCTAGATATAGATATGATTGAGGGCCAAGCATGTATGTTTACATAGATTGGCATATTCAGTAATATACATAGTTCTATCTTGGACTTTCTTCACAAGCTCGTTCATCACATCCAGCATGTAGAGAAGACTAGTTGAAGTCAAGAGTGTCTCTATATCACTTAACCTATGTAAGAGGTTAGGAGCTTTGTGTACTGTGTTGTGATGCTCATACATCACTCCATTCAAGGATTGATATTTTGAAAGAACTTGTTGCACTGGTCCATGTAGGGAAATCCATCTGGTATTTACATCCTTGAGAAGCTTGTTTCCTAGCGTTATTCCCTTAGCAAAATTTTGAAATTCTATGAAACGTTTAGGACTTCGGCAGAAGTATGCATGGATCTCGCAGACTAGATTTTTGACTTTTGATACTGTAGGAACTTGCTTACAATTTTGAATGCTAAATTAATTATGTGGGCCATGCAGTGAATGCCAATCATGTATGGTACACAAGTAGTTTGTAACTTTGTGCAAACACCGGTCCTTTGACCTTGCATCACTACAACTCCATCAGCTCCTACACACACCAAATTTTTGGCAATTGTCAACTCATCCATACCTACAATTTCATTCAAAGATTTCTTGACTAGTTCAAATATATTTTGCGATGTTTAATTGTCCTTCATTTTATGAACACATAGAAGATGAGCTTGGCAAAAACATTGTTATATAGTATATAAATGCATACAGACCCAAGAAGTATTGTCCTTCATCTAAAGATAATGTAATGAAATTTGACTATTTTACTTTAACCTTTAAATCTTCCTTTTCCACTATAGCAAGACAATTTTCCCATTCACATCCAGTGTTTACTAACCAATGTGAGTAGGGATAGTGAAGAACATTCAAAAAAGATAATAAACCAGAATATTCTGGGTAGTCTATCATAGGATGCCCTCTAGACAAAATATGAAAAACAATAGTCATTTGAACACTTTTTGATAGATTTGTTGCTTCCATTGCTTTCCTAAATTGAGCATCAAGTGTACCTCTACATGCACCAAGCTTCAATAGTTTTTGGTGATGCACTTCATAATTCGTGGCATACCTAACATGAAGACATTGTTCCTTTGATTTCCATCGTATGACTGATTGTTCCTTTCTGTCTATAATTTTTTTTTCATAAACTTTACCGATATGCTTTTCTAGAGTGTCACTCTTTAGCTGGAACATGTTGTCTCTTCCACATTTCCAAGTAAAAATCATACATCTAGCCAATTTTACATTTTTAACATCATTTGATTTCCCCACTAGTTCAATGAATGTGTACTTTGACAACCAACCAAGTTGAAAAATCCTTGTCATTTCCCACTCGCACCCCCTTTTTGGTTTATTTTTCCTTTTCTTGCTACCAACATCATCATCCTCATCCAAGTCAATTATCTCATTCTGGCTAACTGGGCCCAGGGTATCACTTGGAACATCTTCTATGGTATTACTATCCTAGTTTGATACATTTTTATTTAAATCAATGACAATCTCAACTTGACCTTCCAGTGGCGGTGAGGTATTGGGAATGCTACCAATATTTGGTGGAAGAGTTGATGATGTAGCCCCATCTTGACTTGATGGATCAGAAGCTTTGGAAATTCCAAAGTAAGACTGTATGGTATGTCTAAGTTTTTTGCATTTTGATGGCCTTTCAGTATCTTCACCATCTTGAGGAGTGACAAGAGTCTCTTCACCACCCTGAGGAGCTTGGGAGTGGCAGGAGTCTCTTCACCACCCTAAGGAGTGGTAGGAGCCTTACCACCCTGAGGAGTGGAAGCAGTTTGAGAAGCGGTAGGAGTCTCTTCACCACCCTAAGGAGCGACAGGATCCTTACCACTCTGAGGAGCGAAAGGAGTCTGAGAAGCGACATGAGTCTCTTCACCACCCTGAGGAGTGGTAGGAGCCTTACCCTTGCTGCTTGAGTCGCTCAACATATTGATCTTTGATTCATTCGACATATTCATCTCTCACTTCAAATAAAAGCTAGAAAAAATGTCTTCTTGTTTAAGGATAAAGAATAATAATATAGATCACATTCCCTACTCAATATCACCTTTAAGATTGAAGCAAGAATTTAAATGAGATAAAGAAAATTTATTATTATAACTAATAACACTATGAAGAAATGATCACTCACCTTTAAGTCTACATTTTTGGCTTTGGATGACTTCCAAATAAATGACACTTTCGATTGTATTTATTTCTATTTAAGGAATGAATTAATATATTCCTTTCAATTTCAGTGATTTATCAAAGATTGTGTGAATGGAAATGTAATAATAATTTGTAAGTAGTGTGATAAGTGTTGTTCTTTAAATATGGTGCAGAATCACATATCAAATTCAATACCATGGAATACAATATAAAATATTTGGCTTTTCCTAAACTTAGTCGCTAGTCCTCAGAGTTATATAACCTTGTCACGGAGTTCCAAATTTTCATAATTTTGCAATTCCCCGACTTGGTTGATGGTTCACTTTGTTGAGTTACAAGTCTTTCTTGGTCAACTTTCTACTCAGTGGGTTAGAGGTTTTGAAAACTTTGAAACTTCATAGTTGGTTCTAACTTCTAAGGTTCACTTTCTTGAAGCAAGAATGGAAAAGAGAAAAAGAAAACTTATTATTATAACTAATAACACTATGAAGAAATGATCACTCACCTTTTAAGTCTACGTTTTTGGCTTTTGTTGACTTCCGAATGGAGAAGTAGAACCTTGAACCGAACAAAATGTGTAAGAATAAATGACACTTTCAATTCTATTTATATCAATTCATGATTCCATATTTGGAGAATTCCATGGGATTTTTAAATGCTATATTAAAAATTTGGCGTATTTTGCGTGCTTATACAATGATACGTTGTAATTTTCAAAGCGAAATGTGTCCTCAAATGTAATTATTTTTTAATGTTATTGGCGAAATAGGTCATCATGAGAAACTATTTATAAATTTTAATTGGAAAAATGGGTCTTCACAAGCAACTATTTGTAAATTTTAATTGGTGAAATGGGTCCTGATACAATGTTGTTTCAATAGTATTGGTGAATATGTAGGTGTTTTATTAAATGCTTTCGAGATTCCAAGAAAAAATATTAGTCGGTCCAATTAAAATGCGTAGTTTGAAAATGGAAATTTTTTTGCTTAAATATGCCTCATAAAAACTCATTGGTGAATGGACATGCATTGGACCTATAGTTCATAAAATCCAGGAGATTGGACGCCCTGTTGGGTGTGAGAAATTCACCAATTTTGACTTGGCCAATTCCTAAAATTCGCCAATTGGTGAAGATTCGCCACTAAATTTTTCCCTGCCCAGCAGTTCATGCTGGTGTTAGTGGTTCGACGGTGTTGTTCAATATCTTCTCCTCCTAAAAAATGACCCCAAAAATTTGTTCTGAAAGTCTTTCACGAGGTAAGAATTATGACTCCTGAGTTTATGTGATTTTTCCTTTACCAGATTTTGATTCTACTTGTCAATGACTTGAGCAACACACCCTTGTGGGTTTTTTTTTGGGAGGACTCCCCCTGAAAGTGTGCTTGAGGAATGGGTCCCTCATGGGTTCCACCTTGATACGGTCCAAAATTTAACCAAGGGTTTCCTTTTGTTCCACTTTGCGGAAGTCAATCATGTCCAGGCTATCTTAGCCCATGGTCCCTAGTATGTCAGGTCCTCCTTGCTAGTTTTCCTAGCATGGACCCGATATTTTGCTATCTCAAATGACACCATGTTGCGGGTCCCAGTCTGGATTGAATTCCCTAGTTTGCCTTTGCCTTGTGTACCTTTTTTGAATCATATTGCATCCTCACAGGGGAGGTTCATTTGTGTTGAGCCCAATAGGTTTTTCCAATCCTGACCCCAAAAATAGGTCTATGTGGAAGTAGACCTTTCCAAGGATTTGAAAGAATCCATTGATATTCAAATTGGAGCTCTCTAGCACACCTAGAAAGTCACTTATTTTAATTTTCCCAACACGTGTTATAGGTGTTAGTCGATAGACCACAAGATTCAGGACTTCCCTTTGGCAGTGCCTTGTACACCTTCTCCACCATGAGATACTAAAAAGCCTTGTCAGGCAGAGCCTACTACTGCTAAACTTGATGAAAAATGGACCATAGTTACAAACCAAAAAAATAAGTTTACTGGTTCTAGGTTAGCCTCTAAATCCTCTAAACCATTGAAGGTCGTTTCAAACCCTTCAAGGAAGGGGACAAAAGCTCCTATTGGAGCTTATAATGTTTTGGTGCATCCCAAGACAAAGGTAATGCCTCATCCTGTTGCCGTTATGATTGCTCAATTGAGCGTTTCTCCTCTCATGTCGGGAGCTCAAAGGAAATCTCGTTGTCCTTCTCCACCACTTGAAGCAAGTGAATATGTGCAAGAAAAGAAGAGATTTTCCTCTCCTTCTATTCAAATTGGGTCTATTCTTCCAGATTTTTTGCAGAATCATTTATCTTCCTTGAATGAAGAGGAACTAGACTTCGACAATATGGAGGAGTTTCATTCATGAATTTCCTCTCATGGAACATTCGAGGTATGACATACCTCTCCAAAAAATATTCTGTTAGGGATACTTTGTGAAAATATTCTATTATTGAAGTGCTTTGTCTCCAAGAGGTTAAAATTTTTGGATTCTTGCTTGCTTTAGCTTGCTCTTCTATTTGATTGACCAGTAAAATATTTTGCAGTACGCATGAGGCTGGGTGTGGCAGAGCTATCACACTTTTTTCCCCATGGTGGTATGCTTGTGTGGTTGGCCATGGGTTTGATCCTACTCATCAGCTCATCTAAATCCTTCTCAACATTGATAATCATTCCTTTGGGATTATTAATGTTTATCCTTCTAATGATGTTGTGGAGTGCTCTTTTCTTTGGTGTTGGATTGCTGATTCATGGTCAGTTGCTACCTAGTTATTATGTGGGGATTTCAATATGGTTGAGATGGTGTATGACAAGGATGACACTCTACCATTCAAATGGGCAGCTAGTGAATGAGAGGCGTGGTTTTACGTGTGCAATAAATTGGGTCATTTTTATCCCAATATTGGTCGTCGCCATTCTCATTCTCTTTGGCATGCTTGTTATAATTTCAAGGCCAGTTCTGATGAAATATTTAAGAACCTTGATCGTGCCATGATCTCGGCTCAATAATTTTTCTCTTTTGATAGCTCTTCTCTATCGATTAAGTCGTTAGTGGATATGACTTTGTCTGACCACTTCCCCATTTCTTTTCACATTGAATGGAAGAAATGACAACATCGTACATGTAAAATTCAATTCTTTTTTAACACGTCTTTGCTTTGTCACAAGCCTACCATGGCCCACATTCGTAGAGTGTGGAATCTAGAGTGCAGGCCAGCTCATCATACAGGTTGGATTACTTGGTGGAATGATGTTATCACATGCATGACTAGATTTTTGTGTATTTATGGGTGCCAACTGGCTATCTTTTGTCATCAGTCTTATGATGCTACCACTGCTGACCTACGCTTAGCTACTAAGGCTTTGGCGGCCAACCCCATTTCCCCATCATTGCAAGTTAGGGTGGTGAAATTAAAACACAAAAAGTAAGTTGTAGACAATTATGTTGCCAGAGGTGCAGAGATTAAAGTTCAACTACATTGGCTAAAAATTGGTGATCGTGCCTCCAAAGAGTTTTTCTTGGTGTTGCGTGCTAGGAACTCATCCCCGTGCATTAAAAAAATCCAAGATGGAATTCAGGTGCTCTCTGAGCTCCCTAACATTCTTCAAGCCTTTGTGTGTCATTGTGAGCAAGTTTTCACTACACAGGAACCCACACCTGTGTGACAAGCCCTCTAGGATTGCCTTGCTATTGTGTCAAATAGGTTTTCCTTAGCCCAGAGAATTTTTTGCAATCAATTGTTAAAAATTGATGATCTCAAGGAAGTTGTTTATTCCATGCCTGATGACAAAGTCCCAGGGATTGATGGTTTCCCTTGTGAATTTTACAAGGCCCTCTAGGACTATGGTGGACAAGATTTGTATCATGTTTACTTAGAGGCTTTCCATGCTAATTCTCTAGGTAACTTAATAAACAAAGGCAATATAAAATTCATACCTAAATTTGGGGATGCAAAGGACATTTGCAACTAGAGGCCTATCACGCTTCTCAATGTCTCATAACAAAATTATTGTGAAGGCTTTGGATTTGAAGATCCACCGTCTTTTTTCCTCATATTGTGCGCCTAGAGAAAACATGATTCATCAAATCCAAGTTTATTCTGGATAATATTATTGCTATTTGGGAAGGCATGGAATGGGCTAGCCATTCAAACTAGAAAGCCATTTTTGTTAAAATTTATTTTTCCAAAGCCTATGACCACATTGAATGGCCTTTTATTCTTTCTATGTTGCAAGCTTTGGGTTTTGGGCATTATTTCATTCAAGTTGTTCAAATTATTTTTGCGGATGCCTCTGCTTGTATCACCATTAATGACCATCAATCTTCTGCCTTTGGACTCGTTCATTCCATTCGGAAAGGGTGCCCGCTTGCACCCTCCCTATACGTTCTTGCAGTTGAAGGATTTGGCTACCTCTTGGCCAATGCAGTTTCCCAATAGCATGTCAAGGGTATTTCACTACCTAACTCTCAGGCTCAACTGATTAATGGACATTTTTTTGATGATTCTTTCCTCACTCTCTTGGAGGAAGAATAAAATATTAAAGCGACCTTGGATTGCCTTAGTACTTTTTTTCTTGCTTTTGGCTCTACCATTCAATGGCACAAAAATTTGTGCAACAGATAGTCTATTCTATTCACTCCTCCTTGCTTTTAGTAGTATAACTGGAAATGGATTGGGCTAAGAGAATTTTTTTGGTTCCTAGGAATTTCTTTTGCTTTCCAGGCATCTCCGGCTGAGTTATGGCAAGTTGTTCTTTCCAAGGTCGAGAAAAATCTTGCTTACTGGATTACTAAGCTCCTCTCTTTGGTGGAGAAATTCCAAGTGTGTTCCAAGGTGCTTGTGGCTACCCATGTTTATTATTCCTCTTGTTGGGCCCTGTCAAAAGCTGCCTATGACAAGCTTGAGAAATTACTCTGAGATTTTTTTTGGGCCTCTACTAATTCCCATAAAGGGTTTCATCGTGTTTCTTGGGAATTTTTCTGCCTTCCCAAAGATTTTGGAGGACTTGGGTTGCCCTCCACTCAATGGGAAGGGACTGCCTTGTGTGTCAAATGAATAGTTTGTGCCCTTACTGACAATGAGGCTTGGAAAATTCTTCTCAAACATTGCATCTAGTCAGGCTTTCCTACGCATAGACCCACCTAGAAGGGGATTGGTTTACAAACCCTTCTAGTCATGGAGGAACCAGTCCAAATTGTGGGGACTTTTTTGACTAAAAACATTTGGAGAGCCTGGGAGGTATTTAAGTCTTAGCTTTGTTGGGTTGGCTCTGGTTTTCATGATGGGATTTCACTCAACCAACAGAATGTTTGGTGGTCACCCCTTTTTGCTAGCAATGGTCAGTCGTTGGCTAAATCACCTTGGCTTAAGGTGCTCATATTCTAGAAAAAGGGTATCTAGACCCTGCAATAGATTTTTCATAGACCCACAATTTTAATCTTATAGTGGGAAGAACTTCCTACTTTGTACAGGATTCATAACTAGGACCGTGCTACTTATGATGGTCTGGTGAATGCTATTCCTCTAGAGATGCTTCATAAGGTTGGAATTTGTGGGACCAAACCCTAGTGGAAAGACTGGAAGTGGTATCTAGAGGCCCCTATTAGGAATTACAAGCCTTGGCTTGGTTACAGGTGGCTTTCACCACACATTCCTATGATTTAAAGTTTGAACCAGAGGTGGCTTCTTTAATCTCCCACTCATGTCTAGCGTAAAATATTTGCTACCACTTGGTCTGCAAGTGTTGAGTCAAAACTTTCCCACTTTGCTTGGTGTATTCTTTTCCAAGGCTTGCCTCTGGGTTCTCAACTTGTTCAGCTGGGGGTCTAGGACCCTCGTTGCCCTTTTTGTGGGTAAGTTGAGACTTTTAAGCATCTTTTTTGGTTTTGTCCCAGAGCCTAGTAGTTTTAGACTTCGATTCATGACTTCTTTTGTCCCTTTATTCTAAAGCCTTTCTCTTGGCATATGATTCTACTGGGAGACTCACCCAGAATTTCTGCTAAGTATACCCAGCTTTGGCACACTTTCAGGGTGGAAATCCTTTTCAGTATCTGGGAAGACATAAATTCCTGTATATTTCTCATTCTCAAATAGATATTAATGTTTCATTATATGCTAAATCTATTATTTGTTTTAATGTGCTCTTACAGATTCATATGCAAGCTAACAAAGTTGCACTTAACATTACTCACCTGCAAGTGTTGCTAGACCATTGGGGAAATGCCCTGTGTACTATTGCTCGAGTGCTCGCTTCACCCACCTCTTCCTGTAGCTAGTTGCCCTCTTAGGGCTGGCAGTGGAGTGGTTCTATGTGTCCCCGCTCTTAGCCTCCTCTTCAGTGGGATTCTCACCCTCCTCAATGGACCCACTCTCCTCTTCCATGGGATAGCCAGGTGTGGCCCTCTGGTGGTACTTCGAGGAGCGGTGATGGCATTTTTGGGTGGCCCTCTAATGACACTCCTGCTTCAGGCTCTAGTTGGCAATACTCTAGTGAATGCATTTCGTATCTAGCACTTGCAATCTCACCCCAACGCGATGATAAAGATAAAGAGAAGGAAAAAGATGCTGATGATGGTTGGGGTCCTCCTCTTGACTTAACTCTAGACCCTGCTGATGTATGGGGGAAGAACATGGATGACAGAGACCCTCCTGGCTCTATTGGCACTATTTTGGCTGCTTAATGGCCCTTTTATATGTTTTTTAATCATGGACTTCTAGGCTCAACCCATGTGATTGGTTAATTTTTTGGTTTTTCTAGGCACTATCCATGTGACTCTTAGGGTGTGCCTTCTTACCACCCACTGTTTTTTGTGAATATGTGACTTTATCTTTATATTAATATAGATAGTTTCCTATTCATCAAAACAAAAAAAAATTGATAATCACGAAGGGTAGTGCACAAGTGTACAAAGGAGACTTCATCATGGTAATATTATCTTGTATCTCAAATTTCAAATTATCAATGAACATTTGTTGAAGGTGAGGATGAGGAATCGCTACATCGATTTGGGAATAAAGTGATTGGTAGTGTGAAATGAAGTCAGTAACTTTTGCATCATCTTTTTGCTTACATCTCATCAAATCAGCTAAGGTCATCTTAGGAGTCATATGCACTTGGAAATGGTTTATAAAGGTGTCAACAAGTTCATTGAATGAACGAATTGAGTTTTTCGGTAACGAGGAAAACCATTCTAAGGAGGTATCCTTCAAGGATCTAGGGAAAATCTTAGCCAAGAGCTTATCCTCAAGAAAAAAATTAGTACATAAGGTGGTGTAAGCAGAAACATGGTTAGAAGGATCTCCTTTCCCCTCATATTTCTCGAATATAGGAATCTTTAGACCTTGCGGTATCGGTGTTCTCAATATCTTTAGGGATAAGGGATTGCTTTTGACATAGTATGTACGTTGGCCATTTTTATTTTGGTTTATGGTGGAGACTTGATTTTGAAGGGATGAAACGGTTTGCAAGAGTTGATTTATGATGGTGGGGTGATCCCACAAAGCTGGTTTACAATTTCTGGGAGATTCTATTTTTTGTTGAAATCACATATTTTTAGAAAATATATAATTTAATCATTAAAAATTTTCATTTAAAGCATTCCAATCAGAAGAGGGTTTGATTAAACTACCTTAGATCAAACCCCCTTGGATAGAACCTCGCTAGTTTTAAACCATACCTATAGCAGACTCTCCTTTACACCTATCAAAATGTTAATAAAAAACCACTTTTGATTTACCTTTTGGGGGATCAAATGAATTCATTTAAAATTTTCTTTTTGTAAGTATGTAGTCCTTATTATAAGCTTCCCAAAAAGTATAATTTTAAATAAATTTAATTTTATTATTATATTCATTTTTTATTTCTTGTGAATGTAGGTTTTTCACCGAAAAACAAGCTCTTTGTTCTACACATGTGGAAAAATAGAATATTATCAAAATAAAATTGAAAAATATGAGTGCACCAAATATTGAAGTCCTTGATCCAACAAAAAAATAATAATTTTGATACATACAAAAAAAGTTGTGTTATACAGTCCACCTATGTTTGAATTGTAATTGGTTAGACTTTGAAACTTGATTAAGGAAAAAATATTGAGTAAAACACTATGAAACCAATTGGAAGCACTAGATACAGTTACAAATCTAAATTAAAAAAAATAAAAATTTATCCTTCATGGAAAAAAAGTTGTGTTATACGGTGAATGTCACTCCTTAAAAATGGTGTTTACTGAAAAAACTAGTTTTCGAAGGAGATGGAAAAAGAAGTGCAATATGATTCCAAAAATTTTGAAAAAAATATATTTAGAATCTACAGAAAAAATGTCACAAATCACTAGTTTGCATCATCTTCAAATTCCTTGTGGTTTAGCCACTATAGGTGCCTGAAAGTGAAGAGTTAGAAAAAATTAGAAAAAATTAGTTTAGTGTCTAGTTTGGCAAAAAATTGTAAATTAGTATCGTGGGATCACCCGGTGTCATTGGATGTATTTTGAGATGGAGGTGACTATGGTGGAGGTGTATATGTGTTTGAGGGAGCAGTGAACGAAATGCTTATGGGAGGTAATATGGTAGGAGATATGACGTGCGATGCCACAAATGTACTAGGAATGCTAGCAAAAATACCCAAGGAAGGAATGACATTACTAGTAGGTTGCATTGTTGTGGTAACATAAAGGTTGGTATAGGTAGGAATAGAGGCAATTGTTGTGGGAGGAGGAATGGGAATTCCTCCTTAGCTTGGGACAATGTTCGAAGGTAAAGCACTAGTGGTTGAGGTAAGATGTTTTCCAAAGATTTGAACTATGTTACGCACAAGGTCAACTTCATCTTCGCTTTCAATCATGCGATGTATGTTATCTATGGTAGGGATATCGGTGGTTGAAATGTTTTCAGTGATTATTTGATTTTGTAGGTTGGCTAGGTCTTCATGATTTTGGATTATGTTTTCTTGCGGAATACTAGCAACCATTGTCTCAATGCTTGTAACACTACTTGAAGGAAACGAGTTGTTAAGGGTATGGTCCATACCTAGTGAGCTAGTGTCAACACTAGCAGTGAAAGAGCTAGATAACTCAAGATCCACAATGATTGTGCTATCATGAGATGACATGAGTTTCAAACTTCGTCTCACTATAGTATTAGAAATAAGAAACCAAGTTGTAAAGCTCATACAAGGGAAAAGCAAGAAAATGCAAGATGCAATGGACACAAGATAAATCTATGCTCTAATTCTTGTTCAAATGAAATTAAGCTAGGTGAAATGAAATGAATGAAACAAAAAATTCTACAAATTGAAATAGATAACTAACAACAACAAACACGAACATAGAAATGAAGAATTTAATGCTGAAAGTTGTACTTTAAAATATGAAAGGGGACTAAATCGTCCAGAAGGGCATATGAGTCCCAATCATGGTCTTTCAGGGGTTCAAATGTTGATAAACAGTCAACAAAAAATACCCAGAAATAAGGCAAAACCAATTGTACTAGGACTAAATTTCCCAGAGGGGTGTACGAGTCCCAAAATAGGGTTTTTGCACAAATTTCAAAAAATTTTGATTGAATGTTATGTTTTTTGGTTTGTATGATGTCTAGACTAAGTGCAAATGGAAATTTCAGATGAAATTCAATGATGTAAGATGCAAAAATGCAACCTATATGTTATCAGGACATAATAACCTGGCCACAATAACCCTAGACACAATAACCCCATCATAATAACCCAAGAAAAAAAAACCTAGGGTCATAATAACCCATGGATAGAATAACCTGTGGTCAAAATAACCCATGGACATAATAACCTATGTAATTTATAAATTTTGTTTTCCTTTCTCTATATCTTACGGGGATATTTTGTCCATGGGTTATTCTGACCACGGGTTATTTTGGCTTGGGTTATTATGACCCTGGGTTATTTTGTCCTTGGGTTATTGTGATCAAGTTATTCTATCCAGGGTTATTTTGGTTGGGTTATTATGCCCTATAACCCGATGAATACAAGAAAAAATTGATAAATATTGTAGAAGGCAATTAGATAGATCCTTGAGGTAGAATGAAAAAACTATAAGAGAAAGCTAACAATGATAATTTAAGTGTTATGAAACACGTGATACATACCTTGGACAAGAAAATAAGTACTTTAATATGTAAATAAATATTTAAATTTGTGGTGCATTTTAGGAGATGTGTTTAGCTACATTAAATATGTATTTAAGTTTGCTTGAAAATTTGTATTGAAATATTAACCAATATTTTATTTTTGGGTCGAACACATTAGAAAAATATTTAATATTGGAAAAAAATCATTACCATAATGTATATTTTTGAGTCAATGGTTTTGTGACTTCATTGGATTAGCAATCGATTGTCATATAGGTGTCATCCTCTCTCATATATTCATTGTGGTGGATTTAACCCATGAGTGTTGAGCCTTTCATTTTTCCTGTAGCATCGTAAATTGTCTACCTTGACAATTTCACACTATGTTTGGCTCTCCCTTAAGTGATTGAGTCTAATTCTGCTTATTAATTACCCATTTTATTGTCATTTTCAAGAAATCAAATTAATTTAGGAAAGTAAATTAATTATTTATTTCACAAGCAACTTAAATTCAAAATAGGTCTAGACTAGGGCACCTTCACCCCTGTTTGCTCTATTTTGGCCCAAATCAATATTTTATTGTTATCCTTAATATATTTGTAAATTTAAATTCATTTGTCATATTATCTAAAGAATCAATTCAAAAAATATTGAAATTCATATAACTATAAGTTTTTTCCTCCATTTAAACACCTAATGAATTTTTTGATCAATCAAGCAATTCTAAAAGGAAATCAGTGTGATTCAAGAGAAGAAAAAGCAACATTTTTATAACACTTTATCAGTCAAGATCATGTTTGTAGTGCATCATCAAATCCATGTTGATGCATAGTAAGATTTTTCATATTTTATTTTTATTATCATTGTGATCACTAACATTCAAGCAAGACCTTAAAAAAACTATCAATTTCTCCTTGTATGAGATGTGCCAAGTGACCTCAATCCAACAAGGAATGTAGATTTGAATGGTAAGTTACAACATAGTGATTTATCATTTGTTTTTATCCATTTTCCTTTTCTTGACCTAAGGTAAGCACCCTTTACTCAACCTCATCATAATCATTTGTGGAGGTGGAAACACCAAAGCAGGGTTTGTCTTAGGAAAGCCCCTATATGGAAACCCTTCCTCTCTTCTCTTTCTTGTAGGTTGCAAATCTAAAGTGGATTGGTGAATATTGAAGGTCTCAGGGCATAAAACCATGGATCAAGCATGCAAACATCTTCTTTCATCAAATTAGGGAAAAATCAATTATTTGTTGACTAACAAAGTTCTCAAGTTGATTTCAACAAAGAAGCACCTATAGACTATGATGCTCCTGTTCCAACACTAAAACTCAAATAAGCACCATTTTCAAGCTAGGGTTCCCTTGCCCTTGTCTAGCTAGTTTTTCCTCAAATTTAAATGCCAAGTTCCATATTTCTTGCAGTCTGCTTCTCTGCTTTCCACTTTGTACATCAATCTTGTGTTTTCTATAACTATGACAATTTGGTATCCTTGCATAGTTTTATCTAGTTTTTGTCATCAATCACACACATCACATCATTCATTCCACAAAAAGAAAGGAGACCAAAACCCTAATCAGCTATTCTAGCAAAAGTCCTTGAGGACATTAGCCAAGTATTTTCTTTTGATCATTTTTGTGTCCTTTTGAATGTTCAATGTGGAATGTGTGGTTTAGATTACCTACTATTCTAGATCCTATTTCCCTTCATTTTAGTTCCCACCTTACTTAAATACAATGGTGAGGTTGTCTTATTGTCATTGGCATTGTGTCATTGTATTCCACATGACACTTGTGTGTGTATTGTTCTATCAGTGTGACATGTTGTCATCGCATAAATGGCATTGTTGTCATTGTTTCAAAAAAAAGATTTGTTCTATTAGGTTTTGTTCTAAGTGTGTTGGCTTGGGGCATTGCATCCAATCCCAAAGGTGACATGGCTTTAATTATTCTTTTATTTTAAGATTTATTACCTGTAGGAAAGTATTTGGTGTGAGAGAATTTGATGTTTCATTTTAGACCAAATTTAGACCACTAAATTTTAAGGAATACATTTTATGACTACAAATAAATTTTAAAGAAGTAACCCTACCTAATTTTTGATAAGCATTCAAAAAATATAAATTTCTTTTAAAAATTATAAAAATTGAATCCTATAGAGCAAATTAATGAAATTTTTGACTAGACTTTGACCACTAAATTAAATAACCTATATTATTTTTAATATTAAATTAAAAATTACTAACCCTACCTAATTTTTTCTAATCTTTCAAAACAATATATCCAAAAATTGAGATGTGCAGAGAAAATTAATGAAAAACATAAAATATTAATAACTTTTTAAAAATGTACCTTAAAAGTCCTTTTTTTATATAACTTATCTAATACATACCTCAAAACTTTAAAAAGATAGATCTAAATTTTTATTTGTTTGGAAGTTATGGTGGAAAGAAAAATGTTGGCCTAAACCATAAATTTGTTACCATTTCTTATGATATTTCTTGGAAATAAGTGTAAAAACCTAAAATATAGAAAACCACATCAAGCGGGTTACGTCCAATAATCAAAATAATATTATATGAATTCAATATTTGATGATATGATGATATGGGAGATAGTTCTCTTCCTTATTTATAGACTTAAATATGTAGGGACATACCTGTTCATCCTAATTAAGAGAGATTAGCATATTAACTAATATTTAAGTTAGGATTAAGCATGTCATAAGTGGTTATTCTTATTATAATAAAGAATATATAATATATACTTAAGAATATATCATATTATGATCATAACATTTGCTAACATCCTTCCTACCTGTGCTAGAAATGGGAGCTTTGCAATATAGGTTTGAATGCCATGTAAATGTAAATAATAGATGATTTTGATCAAATGTAGTAACTGCAATAGCCTGAAAAATATTGTAAAATTGAATGCAATCTCTACTAACATCATCTTTCCTTGCATAGATTGAGAGCATTATAACAAATTTCAAAATGATTTTTTGGTATAATTTAGAGTTGTATGCATAATGTAGTCTTAGACAAGACATATGTGTTAAATAACAAGTCCTTGAAGGAATCATGGTCTCATGACATGCAAATTCTACATGGTCTCATGATATGCAATTCTTGTAGAATTTGCACATAATAGTTTACCACATGAGTATTGAGATTAAGTGATATTCTTGGGAGCAATAGTAACGACTAGTTGAGTTCATGTCATGCACCAAATAAAATAAAATCTTTAGACTTTCACAACATGCTTAAAATTTCCCCTTTTATTCGATCAAGCCTGAAATTTTTTTTTTTACAAGTCTCTCATATACTAAAGAAAAACAACATAAGCTCTCTATCTTGTATGACAAAATTATACATGGATGTTAATTGTATGATGTCTTTATTTGAATTTCCAATGTGAACACATACTCTTGTGTGTAGAAACCTCAACTTGTGTCATGTAGTTGTTCTATTTTAGATCCTAGATATTATTCCATGTGTGTGGGCTTTCAGTGGATCTTATGGCATATTAGGTTATCTTGCACTTGTATAAATATGCTTTGCAACATGTTGTTGGACTCCAATAATTTAAGTTACATGGTCACCCAATACCCAAGCTTAAAACAACCCAACCATGTGATGTCTGTGAGAATATATATATATATATATATATATATATATATATATATATATATATATATATATATATATATATATATATATATATATATATATATATATATATATATATATATATATATATATATATATATATTAATTAGGGCACATAAGCATAAGAATGGCCTGCATGTGAACTGATGGGCTCTTTGTTTTATACCCTGTCGACTGAAGATTTCTGTTCCTGAAACAGAGTGTTCTAATCACACACAATATCTAAAAAATGCATTCTGATTTAGTTTGAAAATAAAAAATAAAAAAATCCTTATTATTTTCACTTAATCGAGTGTCATTTTTGAGGTCATAGCAATTCCATTCCTTTAAATTATAATTTTTTTGTTAACAAGCATCTACTTCAGGCTTGTGTATATCACAATAATGACTGTTAATGCTATTTTTGTTCGTAATACTCTTTCAGGTATGTGTATTTTAGTTGGTATGAGTTTTCCACAGTATATTAGGCAAGACTATTTCTGGAATCAGAGTGATTCTGAATATGATCTGAAATATCAATTGAAAAACAAACACAGTTAAATCCAAAACTAATATTATCCAATCTAAATGCACTCTTACTTTGAACCTTGCCCACATTATTACGGCTGACCTCTTCTGTATTGTACAGACCATTGTAAAACATTGTCTTTCTTTTCATATCTACTAGGACTGATACACCCATGGTCTAGTCAATGTTGAGATTATTTAAAGTGCTACAAAAAAATACTGTCTTAATTTGTATTCACTTGTATAATTTGAATGTCCTTTATAGCCTACTGGATAAATTCATGTTATATAAAGTTATAAACACTATAATTATCTGAAAGATTTTTTCTATGTATACATCATATTTTTGGAATTGGAAAAGATACAGTTGCTTTCTGATGGCCATGCTCTGTTGCTGCCTATTCATGTCTGTATGCTTTTCTTTTCAACAAATGGTAACAATTTGTAGAAGGTTGAAATTATTCATTGTTCATGGTCTGTGCAAGTCATATGAACTTTTAGTCCTTTTAAAAAGTAGAAGTTGAAATTCTTTGTTTTTCATATTGCATCTACAGGTTAGCAAAGAGTGAAATCTGTGATGGCCATCTTGTGGATTCTCAGTATACTAATTATTCCAAAAATATTCCAAAGCTCCTTTATATTTTTCACATTTTACAATAATTCCAAATGTAACTTGTGTCACTGATTTTCAGAGCTAGGCATGTCTGTAGTTCTCATTGTTCTGAACTTTGAAATGCCACTTTCCATTATCTGTGTACTCATTCTTTCTACTGCATGTGTTCCTTTACTAGACTCCAATATGGTTGCATGGATGATAAGAGGTTTGATCGAGGATAGTATAATAAATTTTGATCAAGATGCTGTGACATAGGGCTGTGTAATTTTAACATTCTAGAAATGAAATGCCTGTTTAGCATCTAAGCTACTAGCTCTGTTCCTTGAATGCCTTGTTTTCAGTTGTGTATATTTTAGTATTTAATGACTATTATTTATTCTTGAATATGTTGATTTTGGTTTCTTTTGTCTAAAAATTATCTCGTTAATTTGAATAGGCTTTCGTATTTTAGCGATTCAATTTCAAAATGTTCTTCAATTTGAAAATACATTTATTATACACTTTCTTTTAGTTATTACTGTTGAGTTATTGTCAAATTGATAGTCCTAATGATAAAAATAGGTCCAATTGTTATTGCCTCTTGTCACAATAACCCAAATAAAAATAGGCTTAGATTTTGCCGGTCTACCATGCAACAAAAAAAGTCACCACTGATGACTGTGAAATCAAATATTCTGATACAACATTATATTGTTTTGTTTATAACGTAAATGATTGCAGGAAATGCACAAAATGGATTTGTTAAAAACCCCTTGGAAACTTATAACCAAATGCACTTGGAAGCTATAAAACCCGTCTCCACAACCTTTGCCAGCATCCTTCTGGCCTGCACCAAAATAGGAGACTCGCAAGAGGGGATTGACATACATCAATATATAATTGAAAATGGATTATCCTAGAATGTTGTACTTGCAGCTTCCTTGGTAGACATGTACACGAAATGCCTCAAAGAAATGCAGTTTCATGCAATGCATAAAATGGGTCTGTCGAAGGGCTTTGAAAACTTTCAAGTAAATGCAATTGGCACATGTAAAGCCAATCTCCACAACCTTTGCCAACATCTTCCAGTATGGCAAAACTGGAGCTTTGGAACAGGGCATACACATCCATCAGAGCATAATCAAATAGTGGAGTTCTATTAGATATTGTGGTTGTAAGTGTCAGTGGACATTAATGCAAAATGTAAAAGCATACATAAGGACAAAATGCCTCAAAATTTGTGGTCATCACTCAAGAATTATGCCTATGACTATTGTAACGTTAAAATAAGTTTTTGACAAATATCTCAACAAAGCAACAGATTACTATGATAAAACCATGAGAAGATCTTCACTACCTGTATTGTCAACAACCAGCACAAGAAGCATCTACTAATAAGACATTACAGGAATATTTTGCCAAAGATTTTTCACCATAACAGCAGAAATTAGAAGCACTATGCAACGCTAAACAAAATAGAACACAATAAAACCTCTCTGATAACTTTAGAAAAACAAAAATTAGGCTGCCCCGCAGCTTTTGTTTAACTGGCTTGAAGATAGGTTGATCCGAATTATGAAAAATTTAAATATTATTAAAGAGCTTCATGGCAGAGGCAAGAACATATAATAATAAGTTTTTGGGGCAGAGGTATGTCAAACCCGCATAGACAAAAAGAGCAGGCTGCAGCAATCAAGATAAACAAAGAGCCCAAGGCTTCTTGATGGCTGTAGACGGGCTTCTCCTACATCATTTGAAACCCTAGGCAATTGACTCTGTTGAGCAAGAAGCCGATAGCACTGTGTTCATAGGCCAGCGAAAAGTTGATTCAATACTGGCAGATATGATCTAATAGTAACGGTGAACTTAAAATTAAGATTGATTCCATCAAATGCTACAATTTGAATCACAGCATATCCACGAGCATGTCTGAATCGTCCAGAATGCATAACAAATGCAAACAGGTTTGAGCTGGAAACTTTTTCACTGGTGCTCCGGAATTTTTATGGCGATACGCCGGAAGTTTCGCAGAGTGTTGAAGAGTATGAACTTTTGCGCCGAAAACTTTGCACCGGTGCTCTGAAACTTTTAGGGCAATGCGCCGGAAGTTTCGAAGAGTGTTGAAGAACAAAAAATTTTGCGCCGGAAACTTTGCTCCGGATTTATTGAGCCGAAAGTTTCAAAATAATAATGAAGAGCAGAAAGACTCAAGATTAAGGGGGAGTGTTGGAAATATTAATCTTGAGCAGTCAACAGATAGATGCATTAAATGCACTGTCAGATAAAATCAACTCAGATCTTTTTCCCCCCTGCCATGTCTGACATTCTTATTGTCCAGTAATTGCATTATGGCGGTAATTTATTATTGGTAGGTGAGTTCAAATTTTGAGCGGCAGTTTTTTTTTTGTGTATTGGTTGAAAAGCCAAAAGTTGCATTGAATGTTTTTTAGTGTAAGATAGAGTTTTCTGGGTGAGAGAGAAAGAGGGAATGTTCAGCAGAACATAGAGAATAGAAGGAATGTTCAGGAGCAACTGAATAGTGAAGTTTAGTAGTATCTGCCACAGCAGAAGAAAGTTAGCTTTGCACCCGTGCATTGGAAGTTATCCCACACGGAGCAATAGCGCAGAAGAGTAAGTGCGCTGAAAAATGCGCAACTTCTGTAGTATACTTGTACAGAGCTTTTGCAATGAATATTTTCATATGTAAACAGTTTTTGAATGTAATATTTTTCTGAGTGAAATAGAATGTTGAAAATATTTCTGTCTCCTTGTGTGTTTATCTCCTTCCTTACATACACTTTCATTGTGCATGTTTTCATTCTTTGTCTGGCATAAATTTTTTTTGACATGGTATCAAAGCCATAGGTTTATTGGGTAGTCAATTTTTAAAGCCTTAGCTTTGTCCTAGGCGTGTAGAAACAAAATCTTTGTTTATGGGTATTTGTGAAAGCTTTAGATCTTATCTAGGTATTTTTAGTTTCCCCCATTTAACAAAATGGCTGGAGGAGACAATAAGAGTTGGCAGCAGCCACCTATTTTTTATGGTATAAATTATGACGTCTGGGCAAAGAAAATGAAGACTATTTTCATAGCTAATGATTTATGGGAGGGTGATCCCACAATAGTGGTTTACAATTTTTGGCCAAACTAGACACTGTAATTATTAATTTTAACTAAATCTTCACATTCGGGCGACTATAGCGGCTAAACCGTGAAAAATTTGAAGATAATGCAAACTAGAGTCTCATCACATTTTTTTTGTAGATTCTAAAAATATTCTTTTCAAAATTTTTGGAATCATTTTACACTTTTTTTTCCATCTCCCACGAAAATTGGTTTTTTTCAAAAAATAACATTTTTAAAAAGTGACACAGACCGTATAATGCATAACTTTTTTTCCATGAAGGATAAAATTATAATTCTTTCAAATTTAGATTCGTAACTCTAATATCTAGTGCTTCCACTTTGTTAGATAGTTTTTTACTGAATATTTTTTCTTTAATCAAGTTTCAAAGTCAAACCAATTACAATTCAAACATAGCGCGACCGTATAACGCATAACTTTTTTTGTATATATCGAAATTGAATTTTTTTTTTGGCTAAATCAAGGACTTCAATATCTGGTGCACTCATATTTTTCAATTTTTTTTTGATAATCTTCTATTTTTCCACATGTGCAGAACATAGACCTTCATTTTCGATGAAAAACCTATGTTTAATAAAACTAAAAAAATAAATACATAATAAAACCAAAACATATTAAGATTATATTCATTGGATAGCTTGTTTCGAGGACTACCTGATTCCAATTGGGTTTGTGAAGATTGATCCATTTTCATCATCAACCGGAGCTCTGAAGTGTAAAAATTTAGGGTTTTTTGGTGTCTCAGAGGAGGGATGGGGAATAAGGGGGGTTCGAATGAACCCTCAGGGGTTCAAGCGAACCTCTAGGGGTTCGATCGAATTAGGGTTCATTTGAACCCTAGTTCATTCGAACCCCCTTTTATAAGGGCTTTTGTTTTCATATTTGGTAGGAAAACATTAAAAGGGTTCACCCAAACCTAGGTTCTAGCGAACCCCTAATGGGTTCGGTCGAACCAGTATGTTCGTACGAACCCCTAAAATCAATTTTTTTTCCATGCATTCATTTTTTGTGAGTTTTCCTTCCTCAGTTCAATTGTAAACCACTATTGTGGCTTCACCAGGGAGTTAGTTGCAAATGGGTTCACAAATGTGACTGACCCAACTGCATTTACAGCATTGAGCAATGCTCAAAAGAACCAGTTGAAGGAGACATGGAAGAATGATGCAAAATCCCTTAGTCTAATTGAGGCAGCCTTGACAGAGGCTATTTTTCCTCGAATAGCAACAGCTACTTATGCAAAAGAAGTGTGGGAAACACTTCAAACCACCTGCAAAGGATCTGAGAAAGTCAGATCAGTCAAACTCCAGTTGCAACGGAGAGAGTTTGAGACCATGCAGATGAAGGACAATGAGTCCATTATAGATTTTCACACAAGGGCAACCACTTTGATTAACCAGCTGAGGATAAGTGGTGAAACTTTGGAAGAACAAAAGATTGTGGAGAAGATATTGAGAAGCCTTCCCACAAAGTTTGATCTAGTGGTGATTTCCATTGAAGAGGCAAAAGATCTCACAACTTTGTTAGTTGATGAGCTGATGGGTTCTCTACAAACCCATGAACAACACTTAAACAAGTCTGCAACCTCCTCCCAAGAGCAAGCTTTAAATGCTTAGTCGAATGCAAAAGGAAAGGGGAGAGGTAGAAAATGCTCCAGACATGGTAGAGGAAACTCTAGATGTGGAAATGATGGTGATGAAAGTCCAGCCCGAGCAAGTAGTCATGAGGGGGCGACCAACTCCCAAGGAGGAAAAAGGAATAGCAGTTCTTATTAGAAAAAGGATAAAAGAAATGTTCAGTGCTACAACTGTCAAAGGTATGGTCACTATGCAAGTGATTGCAAGAAACAACGTGACCAAGGGAGTTAGAATGCACATGTTGCAGACTCAAATGTGGCTGAAAATGAAAGACAGTCACAACTGTTCATTGCATGTAACCTTGCAGAACAGAGCAACGTTGAAGTTTGGTACTTGGACAGCAGTTGCAGCAGCCACATGAGTGGTAACAAAGACTTGTTTTCCTCCATTGATAACAGCGTGAAATCTGAAATAAAAATGGGGAACAATGAGATGGTTCCAGTCATGGGCAAAGATATGGTATGCCTACAAACCAAGCATGGTGATGAAAGACAAATATATGATGTCTTCTATGCCCCAGGATTGAAACATAACCTCTTGAGCATTGGGCAGATGGTCCAAAATGGGTATAGAGTGCTGATGGAGAAAGGGGAATGCATCATCTATGATAAAGATGGAAGCAAAAGAGTTATGGTAGTAGTTCAAATGACACAGAATTGAATGTTTCATCTCAAGATGCAAATCTTAGAACAGTCAAAAGGACTGCAGCAATTAGCCTTTAGAGCAGCCATTCAAGATATCTTCAAGCTACATATGGAACCTCAATGATGGACACTTAGGTTACTCTGGTTTGAATCTTTTGTCCAAAAAAATATGATAGATGGTTTGCCAAAAATCGTAGAGTCTAATGTTAGATGTGAAGCTTGCATTTTGGGCAAGCAACATAGGTAGTCTTTTAATTCAGACAACTCTACAAGGGCTAGAGCACCATTGGAGTTGGTGCACACTAAATTGGCAGGCCCTATACAAAATCTATTTTTTGGCAAAAACATATTTTTTATGACCTTTATAGATGATTAAAGCTGTAGGACATGGGTCTATTTTTTGCAGCATAAGTCTGAAGCATTTGATTTTTTTTTTTATTTAAGGCCTAGGCTATAAAGGAGAGTGGACACTTTATTAAGGTCTTAGGGTCAGATCGTGGAGGAGAGTATACCTCCAATAAATTTGTAAATTTCTGTAGAAAAAATAGCATCAAGAAGGAGCTCACAGCCAGTTATACTCTGCAGCAAAATGGAGTGGCTGAAAGGAAAAACAAGACCATTGTGGAGATGGCAAGGAGCATGATGAAAGCAAAGGGGCTCCCTATCGAATATTGGGGAGAGGCTATAGCAACAGCTATTTATCTGATAAATAGAAGTCCAACAAAGGCAGTCCGTGATAAAATCCCTCAAGAGGCATGGACAAAACAAAAGTGGTCAGTTGAGCACTTGAGAGTGTTTGGGTGTGTAGCCTATGCACACGTGCCTAAAGAAAATAGGTAGAAATTGGATGAAAATGGTGAAAAGTGTATTTTTTTAGGCTACTGTATAGAGTCCAAAGCCTATCAGCTATATAATCCGGTCACCAAGAAGGTAATCATCAGTACGGACGTGAAGTTCCTAGAAAATGAGTCGTGGGATGGAAATTTTGACAGCAATACTAATTATTCTGTCTCCATACCCCTTAAGGATGAAGAAGCTACAGAGTGCAGATGCACCAGAAACCTACAGGAAGCTAACAGTTCAGAAAACAGCAGTAGTAGCTCCAAAAATTCTCAGCAGAGAAGGAGCTCCAGAAACTTTCAACAGGGAAGATGCTCCGAAAACTTTCAATAGGAAAGTTGCTCCGAAAACTTTCAATAGGAAAGTTTCTCCAGAAACCTACAGCAGCAGACTTCTTCATCAAGCCAACAACTAAGCAGCTCTGGAAATTCAAACCCCACTCTCGTCTTCCTAGTGCCAAGAAAGACTAAAAGTCTAAGGGATATCTACCAAAGTGAAAGGTATGATGAAGCTTTTAATGAGAGTATAAATTTTGCATTATTTTCTTATAGTGATCCTATTTATTTCGAGGAGACTGTGAAAGAACAGAAATGGTGTGAGGCCATAGATAAGGAGATAGATGCAATAGAAAAAAAAGACACGGGAGCTCACTGATTTACCCAAAGGGAAATCAGTTATTGGTGTTAAATGGGCCTACAAGACCAAATGTAATGCCAAAGGAAGAATAGAAAGGCATAAGGTAAGATTATTTGTCAAGGGGTACAAATAGCAGTTTAGGAGAGATTATGATGAGACTTTTTCCCCTATTGCAAGGACAGAGACCATGTGGGCAGTCATTGCAATTGCAGCCCAGTACATGTGGAAGGTTTATCAAATGGATGTGAAGTTTGCCTTCCTCAATGGAGTCTTAAAAGAAAAGGTATATGTGGAGCAGCCCTTTGGATATGAAGTTCCTGGTAAAGAACACAAGGTATATAGGCCAAAAAAGCTCTTTATGGGCTGAAACAAGCTCCACGGGCATGGTACAATAGGATTGACTCATACTTGATGAGCAATGGCTTTAGCAAAAGTAATGGTGAGCCCACTCCTTATATCAAGGCAATAAATGGTAAGGTTTTAATTATTGTCTTGTATGTAGATGATTTAGTGTTTACTAGGGATGATGATTTTCTCATTGCTGATTTTAAAGACGCCATGAAAAGAGAGTTTGAAATGATAGATTTAAGACTCTTGAGATATTTTCTAGGCATAGAGGTCCAAAAATTGGATAATGGCATCTTTATTTCACAATCAAGTTATGCCAAACAAATCTTGAAAAGATTTAGGATGTTGGACAGTAAAGCAGCCCCAACCCAAAAAACTATAGGTCTGAAGTTGAGTAAAGAGGACAGCAACAATAATGTCAACCCAACCCTCTATAAAGAGTATGGTTGGAAGCCTCATGTACTTGACAGCTATGAGACTAGATTTAATATATGCGGTAAGCTTGATTTCTAGGTTCATGGAGCAACCTAAGGACACACACTGGCAAGTAGATAAAAGGATTCTCAGGTATGTCAATGGCACAAAAAACTATGGCATAATGTATACCACCTATAATGAGTTTCAGTTGGTTGGGTACACTAACAGTGATTGGGCAGGAAATGTGGATGATAGAAAGAGCACATCCGGGTATGTTTTTCACTCAGGTTTATGAGCAGTTTCATGGGATTCTAAGAAACAACTGATTGTTTCCTTATCCACAGCCGAAGCAGAATACATAGTAGTGAATGCAACAACATGCCAAACTGTGTAGCTAAGAAGGATCTTAGCAAATTTGAGAGAAGAACAAGAGGATGGAACAGTAATTTTCTGTGACAATGTTTCATCAATAGCCTCAACCAAAAATCCTGTGTTTCATTGAAGAAGCAAACATATTGAAATTAGGTATCATTTTATCAGAGAATTAGTTGAGAATAATAAAATTAAAATGACATTTTGCAGGTCAAAGCAGCAGCTCTCAGATATTTTTACAAAGGCTTTGTCAAAAGAACTTTTTGAGCACCTACGATATAGGCTGGGTGTGCAGGAATGCACTAGAACTTCAGTTCTAGAAAACACAGAGAAGCGCGGGTGCTCCGAAACTTCAGTAGATGGTTCCAGAATGCAGAACAAAGGAAAATAGGTTTGCGCTGGAAAATTTTTCATCGGTGCTCCGGAAGTTTTATGGCAATGTGTCAAAAGTTTCACAGAGTGTTGAAGTGCAAGAACTTTTGCACCAGAAACTTTGCACCAATGCTCTGGAACTTTTAGGGCAATGCACCAGAAGTTTCGAAGAGTGTTGAAGAGCAGGAACTTTTGCGCCAGAAACTTTGCTCCAAAAGTTGCTCTGGATTTATTGCGCCAGAAGTTTCCAAATAATGATGAAGAGCAAAAAGACTCTAGATTAAGGGGGAGTGTTGGAAATATTAATCTTGAGTGCAGCCAACGGACAGATGCATTAAATGCAATGTCAGATGAAATCAACTCAAATTTTTTTCCCCCTGCCGTGTCTGACATTCTTGTTGTCTAGTAATTGCATTCTGGCAGTAATTTATTATTGGTAGGTGAGTTCAAATTTTGAGCGGTAGTCTTTTTTTTGTGTATTGGCTGAAAAGCCAAGAGTTGCATTGAATGTTTTTTAGTGTAAGACAAAGTTTTCTGGGTGAGACAAAAAGAGGGAATGTTCAACAGAACATAGAGAATAGAAGGAATGTTCAGGAGCAACTGAATAGTGAAGTTCAGTAGTATATGCCATAGCAGAAGAAAGTTAGCTTTGCGCCCGTGTGCTGGAAGTTATCCCACACGGAGCAGCAGCGCAGAAGTGTTAGTGCACCAAAAAATTCACAACTTCTGTAGTATACCTGTACAGAGCTTTTTCTCTAAATATTTTCATATGTAAATAGTTTTTGAATGTAATCTTTTTTTGAGTGAAATAGAATGTTGAAAATATTTCTATCTCCTTGTGTGTCTCTCTCCTTCCTTATATATGCTTTCATTGTGCATGTTTTCATTCTTTGCCTAGCATAATTTTTTTTTGACAATAATAATAAGTTTTGGGGGCAGAGGTATGTCAAACCTGCATAGACAAAAAGAGTAGGCTGCAGCAATCAAGATAAACAAAGAGCCCAAGGCTTCTTGATGGCTGTAGATGGGCTTCTCCTACATCATTTGAAACCCTAGGCAATTGACTCTATTGAGAAAAAATCCAATAGCACTGTGTTCATAGGCCACTAAAAAGTTGATTCAATACTGGAAAATATGATCTAACAGTAATGGTGAACTTAAAAGTAAGATTTATTCCATCAGATGCTACAACTTGAATCATAGCATATGCACGAGCATATCTAAATCATCCAGTTCCTCCAACCACAGAGAGCTCCCTCTAGGCCAGCAGAGTTCTGATTGTTGCCTAGATCTCGAGGGTTCCACCACTCTCAAATATAAGAGAGGCAGCCAAATGAAAGTTGAAGGCATTAAGAGCCAAACTTGTCTCCACTCCTTGAAGCCTTCCTAAAATCTTTGTGGTGTTGGCCAATCCTTCAGTAATGGGGTTGTCAATGACAAACACTGTTCCAAAGTTTGAGACACTTGAAGATGCGTCATTCACTCCTCCAAGTATAGATACCATAGCATTCGCTCCACTCGCTGCTTCCTGGACATAAAATACCATCCTCTTTTGACCCAAATTTAGACAGCGATTCACTACTTCCCAAACAGATGTAGGTGAGCATATAATAAGGAAGAGAATGGGCATGACAATTAAAAGAAACAATGAATATTTTAGAGCCATTGGAGATCACAATTGTAGTTTTGGAGAGCATGCAAAGGTTTAGTATAGAAAGATCAAAAAAAGAGATTATGGTGTGAAGGAGATGAATGAATCTGCCGACATAAACAGATTCATCGTCATACTGACTTCTGTTGAAACACACTTGTCTAGATTTAACACGTACAACATGTGATCATCAAGATGTTCCACCTTTAAGATAAATATTTAACGGATAAACTTTAAAGGCATGTTTTAACAAAGGTCGGGTATTAGAATACAATCGGTCCTTTCATGGCTACTGCAGAAGGTGGACTGTTACAATAGAAGGGGCCCAACATTTCAATAATTCACTTTCGATCAACAAACAGTTAGTACTGCAAGATCCTTCTCGACGAAGTTGGGTTGTCGGTAATAGATTAAGCACTTATATTTATTGACGCTTGATGACATGATGTTTTGCAATTATCAATTGCTACAGAAACTATTCCTCAATTGGATTGATTTGTTTTTCCCTATACAGAAAATCTTCTATGTTTTAGAGGTCCAAGTGGAGTGTCACGTGGACCACCTGCCAATTTTGTTTTCAACCTGTTGGATTAAATCTACCACATCTTATGCTCCAATTAGTTCGATGTGTTTATTACTTGTCTATTTGGATGGTTGACCGATTGTCGACCAAGGGTGGATCGGTTCCACCCTCGAAGGATGTGTGACAGAGACTTGATAGTAGATTGAATAGACACATGGCAACTGAATAATTCACCACCTTGAATGTCCACTTCCTCCCATTTATTGCCCATTGCCTGCTCAATCCCTTTCATCTAGCCACTTGCACTATGTGTCCCTTCCCATTTACTTGGCTTGAATGACATGCAATTCAAAATCATCAAATATGATGCCACACTAGGATACTCATTTTTGTTGAAGTATCCAAAAAGGCCCCCAAAAAATGTTATTGGTAGGGAAGAGGGGCCCATAGTGAAGCACCTTACCTTAAAAGGTCCAAGTGGAGTGTCACATGGACCACCCACCAATTTTGTTTTTAGCTAGTTGGATTAAGTCCACCACATGTTATGCTCCAATTGGTTCAATGTGTTTATTACTTGTTTGTTTGGACAATTGACTGATTGTCGGTCAGGTCCACCCTTGGAAGCTGCATGGCAGAGACTTGACAATGGATCGAACAAACATGTGGCAACCAAACAGTTCACCACCTTAAATGTCCACTTCCTCGCATTTATCACTCATTGCCTCCTCAATCCCTTTCATCCAGCCACTTGCACTATGCGTCCCTTCCCATTTACTCGGCCTGAATGACATGTAATTCCAATGCCTTAAATCATTTAATGCTCCAAAATCTCTGACAGCTCGCTCATTTTCACCCCTTTCCTACATGCAACTTTTGGAGTCTTCTTGCCCCAAGCATCAATACATGTTCGCCTTTGTTCTTTGCAACAAACCTTCAACATTAATACATGTTTGGCTTCAGCTGCACTTTTCTTGGGACTACCTAGCAATCATATGAGGGTAATTTCTCTAATAGTTTCCAACATCCAATGTGTCCTCTGTTTGACCTAGGTGAGCTTTTAACCACACTAAGGTTATACCATTGTCTCATGTTTGTTGTTGCTTCTTTCTTCAAATATTTTTTTTTGATTTCTGCAAACAATTTGCATGTAATAAACCATGTGTTCGATAACTTAAAGGTTATGTTAATTTGTGGGTGTTAATGAAATGTTTTTTTTTTTTTTTTCACTAGTTATTTGTAGTGTGAAGGTTATGTTCCTTTTTGGTTGTTTCTATATTTTGTGTTCATAAAATGTATAGTTACTTTAACAAGGAAAACATGGTTTGTTGAAACATCACCGTGACTTATTTAATGAATTTTCAATCTCCAAATTGGTTTATTGTTTGTTTTAATATTAAGATTTTGATATTATGATAAAAAAATGAGTAGGGTTTGAATGCTTCAAATGTAGTTGAGTCTGTCTTAATTTCTTACATGTATTTGTATTCATTTCACAAATAATTGATGTGTAGTTCTTCATTTGTTTTAAAATATTTGTAAAATTTTAGTTAACCTTCTAGGGCTTCCCTTGGAGTTTTGGGAGAAAGCAATTTTATAGGGTATTGCTAACTCTTTTGGGAGTCTATTGGCCATTGATAAAATCACCCAAAAGAGATCGAGGCTTGTGTATGCTCGTATTTGTGTCAATGTGGCTGTTAATATGGTTCTTCCCTCTTTTGTTTTGCTTAAGTCTAAGTTTGGAAACTAGACCCAACCCCTAGAGTATGAAAATGTTCACCTATTTTGCTAGCATTGTAAGAGGTTTTGTCACCTTATTGACTCTTGTGCGGATTTGGGTGAAATTTCAAAAGCTAAGGGTAAGAGGCCTAAAGGAGATTTTTCACCTAAAGCTATGGACTCTATTGAGTAGCCTTCTCTTGCATCCCCCTAGAAGGTGTCCATTCCCCTTTTGAAGGATAATGTTTTTGCGGTATTGGTTGTACCTCAAGTCGAAGCTCAGGTGGTTAAGGTCCAAGTTGAGGACCCCTTGTTGGTGCAGAAGGTGTCCATTCCCCTTCTGAAGGATAATATTTTTGAGGTGTTGGTTGTTCCTCAAGTCGAAGCTTAGGTGGTTAAGGTCCAAGTTGACAATCACTTGTTGGTGCGGAATGTCCAGGTTTTGAAGACTTATGAGCAGACAAATGATACTATGGAAGTCCTAGAAGAGGGAGAGTATGTTCTTTAAGAAACAACTCCATCCCTGGAGGAGCTAAATCCTATCTCCTAGTTTGGTGTTCAAAATATGAGTGAGTTGTTGGCCCTTCTTGGCTTCCCTCAAGGATCATGTGACAAGGAGGATGATGAGGGATGGTCACAAGCTACCATGAAATTAAAAAGAAAAAGAAACTGGATGTTGGAGGGGGAAATAAGGTGGGAAGACCCTCCTAGAAGGAATCAAGATTAAAAGACACTATAAGGGATGTGGTTGGAAGCAAACAAAAAACCTTGGATTCAATCACGGGATTGAAGCCCAAAAAAAAGTAGTTTGGAGAGCTGACAGGTGTTGGGGGGTGTGAGTGCTTCTATTTTTTAATGAAGTACATCTCTTGGAATATTAGGGGCCTTAATAGTCCCTATAAATAGTTTTTGGTTAAATCCTACATCCTAGATAACAAAGTTGATGTCCTCCTTTTACAAGAAATGAAGATGAAGAAATAAACTTTTGAAAAAGCTATTGTTACTATCTAGCCTAGAGCTATTTTTTTTATTTATGAAGTTGAAGGAGCGTCAAGTGGTATTGCTACCTGTAACACCATAAACCTACAAGCTATTACTTTGTCTCATATATCAACATGATGTTAGTTTAAAGCAACCAACTAAATATCATTCTTTATGAAATAATCCATTATGCTTTACAAAAAAAACAACAAAACAAACTAATTGAAATCTTAAAAAGTATAATGAATAACCTATTCCATAGTGAATTAGTGCTACTTTGATGTGGAAAGTAGCCCTTTCCCAACCCCTTGATAAGCTCTTGATGATAGAGATGTTTGATCCTTGACTATAGTGCAAATACTCAAATTGTGGATGATCAAATTCAAAGAATGAGCTCTCTATTTATAAGAGAGAATGATGGAAAGACATGAAAAATGGGTGAATGTGGGACTAAAGATCCACCAATAACAAGATGCCACTTTTCAACATGTGATAGGATGAAGGTTGAACACATTTTGATCCATGTGCAAGTTTGAAATTTAAATTTGTTGAAGTGACATGTTTAGGGGGGATGAAAGATGAATTAAATGCCAAGTTGAATTGTGTAAGAGACATGTAAGAGCTCATAAATGCTTTGTTGGATGGACAAGTC
Source organism: Sequoia sempervirens (assembly GCA_007258455.2). Taxonomy (NCBI): domain Eukaryota; kingdom Viridiplantae; phylum Streptophyta; class Pinopsida; order Cupressales; family Cupressaceae; genus Sequoia; species Sequoia sempervirens. The sequence continues at coordinate 104,366,784 of VDFB02179234.1, forward strand.
ATGTGGGAGGGAAAAATCAAATTGGAAGAATATTCCCTCAAATATGTCATTTTGAATGAAAATGATGAATTAACAAATCAATTAAATTGATTTATATGCACAAGCTACAAAATCTAGAGAAAAGAGGATTAGGATTAGAATTAATCATGGTTTGATTAATTTAAGATGATGAGTAGGTAATTTTTACTTTTGACTTAGATACTTGGATTTATTTAAAAATCCTTTTGGTAAATCAATTTATGTCCTCAGATTTAATTAAATTCTATGTTATACTTGATTAATACATGTATTCACAATCGATATAACTTAGCTCTATAGATATAATCTTGTTGGGAAACAAGAGCTATCTCAATTAACTGTTCCAAAAGAAAATGTTGCTCACTAACAAGTGCAAGTCCATTATTCCAAGGGCCACTCAAACTTCACCCTAAGTTCCCTAAACCCTAAACCTTGAAATCTAAAATCTAAACCCTAAACCCTAAAGCATTCATTTTGTCGTGGGACCTTAAAATGAAATTTGGTTGCCTTAGGCAACTCCTCCAAATTTTATTCCCTTAAGCCATTCACCATTTTTTCCTAGGACCTTACTACACATAGATCCCCTTAAGCCATCCTATCACCCTAAATCATAAATTGATGTCTTAAGGGGTCCTAATATGGCATTTCTTAAGGGGATCAAAGAAGTTCCCAAACTTTGGTGAATAGAGCTCAAGCTCATCTTTGTTTATTTTTTCATTAGATTTTGAAATTAAATTCTATGTCATACTTGATTAATACATGTATTCTTGTTCGATATACCTTAGCTCTATAGATATACTCTTGTTGGGAAACAACCAAACCTATGAGTAAACTTCCCATTGCCCCAAAAGGTAAAGCTCTAGAACCATAGAAAATTAGGAGAATAAATTACTTATTGATGATTTAGTTAATCAATGGCAAGCTTGATATTTATGAACTCCATTGAGCACGCTTGTCTAACAATAATCCTAATATAAATAGAATATAGTATAATTTACTTGAATTAAACTACATGGTTTTCATCATTTACTCATTTTGAAACTCATTCTTGAGTTGTTCATAACCAAAATTAGCTTGAGGACCTTTCATTCACCTTTATATATGTAATAGAAGACACTTTAAACAACCCCTAACCTCCTATTTTAAAACCCAATTTGACAAATCAAAGTTATATATCTACATGTGTCTTATTTTTCATTCTTTAGTCCTTTACCTATAGAAATTAAATGGTTCCACACCTCATGTTAATGGTCTCTATTTACTAATCTTCTTATTTAATTTTTCCAATAATGATTGAAAGAAGCCTCATTGTTGATATTGTAGCCTTTTGTGAGCTCTCAATTCTTGATCCATTTTATCCAAATCCTAGTTTAAATGTTGATGGTGATTTATTTAAATAAATATTAAGTCTTTACCTTAATCCATGTGGTTTTATTTATTTTTAAATAAATCAATTAATGTATAAATCATCAAATTTGGCTATAGTTTAATTATCAAGTGATGTTTAGCTAAAAATAAGTTTAAGGGGCCTTCTTTTAGGGGATTCACTTAATAAACCACTGACATAGTGCATGCATTTGAATAGGGTTCTAATAAAACACAACAATTTCATTTCTATCCTATATATTAACAACCACACACTACACTCAATTTAATGCGTGTACATGCTATGGATTTTTAATGTTATGGATGGGTATGTGCAGGATCATCATGGAAAAAATAGGCCCTTAAGTGGGAAATTTTTTACAAAAATCAAAGTGAGGAAACTTGACGTAAAATATTGAATAAGTTATCTATATTATTTCAAAAATATGTAAGAATAGAATTTGTGGAAAATTGAATGTAGTTTCTAAACTACTAGGTTTATTTAAAAGAAAAATCTATTTGGTGAAAATTTAAAATTTCAATGCAGTAGCACTTAAATTTCAGGGAAAAAATAAGTAGGTGTCTGTCTGACCACCCTAACCATAATAAAATGATAATATTCTCTTATAAAATTTTAGATATAAGTATAGGACTCATGTCCCGATGTGATACATATTTTTTTGTAATTTTTTTTCAAGTAAATAATTAATTATGAAATTTTTATTAAAATTTTTTAAAAATACAAAAAATTGTAAGTCTGACCACCTTAACTTGGTCTTTTTTTTAATCCTATAGTATGGAAAGCATATAATGTGACACATGTTTCAGATTCAAAAAATGTGATCTACCATTTGAAAACTATAGATTTTTTTTAATCAGCCTATCAATCAGGACTTTGGTAGTAATTCAAATAGAAAATGAATAATAATTATTTCTTAAATTCAAAGTAAAGCATAGTTTATATTGGTGAAAATATGAGAATCTCCTTTAAAAACCTTTTTTATTTCATCAATTTTGGGTAAAAAAAAGTCATCAGCCACACAACCCATCATATCGCCACTTTTTGGCCATTCATGATCCTACACATACTCAGATTTTTTAATGTTATAAATTGAATGGTCTTTAAATGAAATGTATTTTTAATTTGAGCATGTTCAATGTAATTTTTAAATAACTTTCAAATTGTGTGCATTATTTAATTAGTTTGTTGATATATATTTTTTAATTGTTTAACATGCAGTTGCCATTTAATTTCTCAAAAGAATCCAAAATTTAATATAGAGGATTTTATGCCCAATCCAACAATTCCTATAGATCACATACATCCAAATCCACCACTGGAAAAAAACCCCACATCTCCAGACTCTCTACCACCTAACCCCCTGATGAGCCCAAAATATGCTCATAGTTTGGATATTATGATGAACTTTTAATGCCTTTACTTTTGTTATTCATGGTTGTTTAAAACTCTTTTGAAACCTTTTATGGGGATATCATGTAGCAAAACATTTGCATATTTCTGTAGCTTATTGTGTTGACTTGACTACATTTATTACCCTGTTGACTCCCTAAATGACTGGTATATCGCATACAGTTTTTGAATGATGAAATAGATTTAAATGTGTGATTAATGAATAGATATTGCGTATGTGCCATACGTCTTTTCTTTCGCATATGTTACCTTTTGTTTTGCAGGTTGTTGAAGAATGATAAAGTCAAGCGCATCCGATCTCGGCCTTGCAGTAAAGTCCATTTCCTACACGACTTTGAGGAAGCTCCGGTGAAGACTCTTTGACCGAAATTGTTGGGAAATATTTTTAATGATAGTCAATTAGGAAAGAGTGGAGTGTTAGATTCTCTCTGGATCAGGTTGAATGCATCAATTCATTTATGAAGTTTGTTCCTTGATTTTGGGATACACTTTACTTCCACGTCTTTTTTTGATAGGGTTAGTTAGTTAGTTGCTCTCCTGATTTTAAATAAAGTACTCCTCCTACGCGAGTGAGAGAGAGAGGATAGTTAGAGTAAGATAGAAGCATAGTGATAGAAAGATAGCAGATATCATGTAAGAGTCAGTATGATAATGAAAAGCAGAATCTGTTTGACAAGAGATAGAGTTTGTTGTTGGTTTATATCAACAAAGCAATGTATACCATTATGTTTTCATGAATAAATTTTGATGAAGTTCTGAGTTTAGCACCTGTGTAATCAGTAGATGCTTGCTAAGGAGGCCCACTTAGTAAGTATCTGTAGCTAGTTAGTTAGCTATTTTTTTCTGTTGATCTTCAGTTAGCTTTCATTTTTGAAGTTTTCATACAAACTCAGTCTTTTATTTCTCCTACAGCATAGGGAATCCATCCCTGTGTCTGTTCCTGTAGCATAAGGCTAGGTCATAGTTTGTGTTTCAGTCGTAGTTGTTATGGTTTCTATTTTAATCAAATCATAGTTGAGTTAAAGAACTTTGCATTACATTCCTGTAGCGTAGATATAATTCCTTCCAAGTATTTATTTCTACTAAGTTTTGACTGAAACCAGTTCTTAGTGCATGTATTATGCTGCACCATTTAAAGTATACGTCCCCTAGTTTGACAAGTAAATGAATGTCCATGGAGAGATATTAGTCACCTGTTGGAATGTCCAATTCCCAGGAAAGGTTTTACTGTGATTTTCATATCCTTTTGTGGGCATGACCATTTTTGGCGCCATTGCCGGGGATGGCGTTAAGCTAAGAATTTGTTAGAAGTCATTTTTAGTATTAGTTTAGTTTGTTAGTCAAAATTTTCAAAATCTTTCAAACCACCATTCATCGTATTGCATGCATAGAAGAAGAAGAGACGCACTAGGAAGGTTCCTCCCTGAAAACTTGTTTGTTGAACTACCATTTGACCCAGCTGACAACAAACCTGAGAAAAATCCATTCGCTCTATTATTCCAGCAAGCAAACATGGCAAATAATCCACCTCCTGCTTTTGAGTTTCCCATTGTTCCCCAACGAGATACTGATAATCTTAAGAATATACCTTCTTCACTACTTCCAATATTCTATGGCCTAGTCACAGAGGACCCTAAAACTTTTCTATTTGAGTTTGAAGTCCTTTGTCATAGTTATGACTACAACTCAGATGCTCATAAACTGAAGTTATTTCCTTCCACCTTGAAGGAGGGAGCTCTCAGATGGTTCATGAGTCTGGAAAGAGGCGTTGTTGATTGTTGGGAAGCCATGCAGATGAAATTCGTTGAGAAGTATAAGGAATATTGTAAGAGTGCTAGAAAAAGTGATGACATATTCCAAATTTAGCAAAAGGAGGATGAAAGTCTAGAAAATTATATTTCTAGATTTTTGTTTTCACTAAAAAGGAACTCAAACCATACTCTCAATGAGGACTCTCAGAAACTACTCTTTCTAAGGGGAATCAGTGATGCCTATATAGACGCCCTAGACCTGATGGGAGGAGGTGATATAACCCAACTACCTTGGGATGATATAAAGAAAATATGTCTTAACTACTCCCAAGTAATAGTTAAGAAAGGTTGAGGTCATCATGCTACAGTGGGGAAGTCTTCTTTTGGTGGAGTTTCTCAGATGAAGGTAACAAATTTGCTGTCTGACTTCAAGCAAGACATCATTAATAATATGGCTACACAACTGGACACTATGCAAGCTCGGAAGAAACATGAGGAAGCTGAGGCATTTTTGGCCGAGTTCTGTCCATATTGCAGATAGAAGAAGCATGATTGCAGATGCCAGATCGTGGCTAATTTGGAAGCTAAGAAACTACCTACTGACTTCAAGCCAGTAGAAGGTGATGATGATCAAGTGTTCCTTGTTGCACAAAGGAGACCATGGGCCCAAAGACAAGGTATGCCTCAAGATCCTTTAACTTTTGGTAATCCTTATTCTGGCTATAATAACCAATGGCAACATGCATATGGACCACCACCACCCTGGAATCCACCTCAACCAAGTTGGCCTAATTATCAGACCCCACAATAGCAATCTCCTCAAGGAGGTTGGCAGCAGCCACAAGGACAATGGACCCCACCTTCAGGTAATTGGTAGCAAAATCCTCAATGGAGAGGTCCTCAGCAATGGCAAAACTAGTCCCCTAGATTCCTGTAGCTTCCACAGCCACAACCACAGGCCCTTATGCTACCTCCTACAACAACTGCCACAAATACTGGACCTCGAAAACAAATTCCTATGCCTACTCAGTCATTGCCAAATCCCAATAATAGGCAATAGCAGCAGCCACAGCAACCTACGTATCTTATCGAAGCCAACCAATATCAAGTTTATGCCTTAAAAGTTAATGAATTCCATTTGAGGTCTGGAACCACTTTACCTTCTCTAAAATTGCCTCTAATTACTAAAATACCAGATTCTCCCTTTGAATAATCTACTGCACCTGCTGATCCTACTGAGCATATGCCTATACCTGATACAGTTTCCAAGGAGCCTATTTTGCAAAGTCAAGACAAACCACCTTTTCCTCAGAGGTTGCAAAGTACTGCATTTAAATCAATGGAAGAACCCACTTTTGACATTCTGGATCAGCTCAAAAATGTATAAATTCAAATCCCCTTATTTCAGGCTATTAAAGATGTTCCTATTTTTGGAAAAGCTACTAAAGAGGCTTGTTTGAAGAAGCCTAGATGAAAGAAAAAGGATCCCCAAAAAATTCATGTCTTAGAGAAATTGGCTGATATAATGTTGGAAAATGTAGTCATCCCAAAGTATATTAACCCTAGAAGTCATGTAGTGCAAATACATATAAATGGCCAAATTGTAAAAAATATTTTAATTGACTTAGGTGCTACCATTAATGTCATGACAAAGCATACTATGGACTCCTTGAACATTTCAAACATTAGGTCTACACCCACAGTTCTGCAGCTTGTAGATAGCTCCATAGTTAAACCTGATAGGATGGTGGAAGATGTAATTGTCACTCTTGAATCTTGGGAGTATCTAGCTGATTTCACAATATTATTAGTTAAGGCAACTTTAGGAGGGTATCCAATTATCCTTGATAGACCATGGTTAGCAACTGCTGATACTTTTATAGGATGTCATTCTGGAGATATGACCATTTCTGATGGACAGTCCACAAAAAAATTGGCTCTATATCCACCTGCTAGACCTCAACCAAATTTGTCCCAACCTGTTTGGCCAGATGTGGGGGAAGAAACTGAAGAAGCCAATTCTTTAACTCAATTAATGATGCTTCAAAATGATCCATTCTCACAACTTCAGAGTGATGATGCTTTGTTTTTTCAAATTCTACAGTACAACTCTGATACGAGTAGTTCATCTGATCCAAGTGGCAGCCATCTACAATATTTCCTACAACAACCAAATTCTGAGAGTTCACTGCCTAAACTTCCAACAATTTTTAATAACTTGCTTCCATAAGAGGTACAAACATCACCTGTAGATTCTATGAGTAATCTCATTAAGTAGATAGAATTTTCTCCAGGTCACTATTTGAATATCAATAGCAAGTTGTTACAATCTCAACAGGCTATCTTATTAAAAATGCTACAAGATCAGCATAAAACTTTTGCATGGGAATTTGCGGACATGCAAGGAATAGATCCTCGAGTTTGTACTCACAGGATATATATCAAAGAAGATTGTTTACCAGTTAGACAACCTCAAAGAAGAGTAAATCTAGCACTTAGAGAAATAGTTAAAAGTGAGCTTCAAAAATTGCTTGATGCTGGTTTTATTTATCCAATCTCTGACAGTTAATGGGTTTCTCCATTAGTTATTGTTCCCAAGAAAGGTGGAAAATGGAGAGTGTGTGTAGATTACAGAGAGTTGAACACTGCCACTAAAAAAAATCACTTTCCACTACCATTTGTAGACCAAGTACTGGACTCATTGTCTGGCAAAAGATATTTTTCCTTTTTGGATGGTTACAGTGGGTACAATCAGATAAAAATTGCCCCTGAAGATCAAGATAAGACCACTTTTACCTATCCATAGGGAGCATTTGTTTATTCGGTCTTGCCTTTTGGTCTATGCAATGCACCAGCAACATTTCAGAGAGTAATAATTAGTATATTTGCTGATATATCTCATGACTATATGGAGATTTATATGGATGATTTCACTACCTATGGAGTCACATTTGAAGAAGCACTGGTGAATTTAGAAAAGGTATTGAAAGGGTGCAGAGAGAAAAATTTGTCTCTAAACAGTGAAAAGTGTTTTCTAATGATGGAAGAAGGTATTGTTCTAGGTCATCATATTTCAAAGAATGGAATTCAGGTCGACCCTAATAAAATTGAAGTAATTATGAATTTACAAACTCCAGCAAAACAAAAAGATGTCAGAAGTTTCTTTGGCCATGCAGGGTATTATAGAAGGTTTATAAAAGATTTCAGTAAAATTGCCAGTCCACTTTATGCCTTGTTAACCAAGGATTCTCAATTCGAGTGGACAGAGGCCTGTGAAAAATCTTTCCTACAACTAAAGGACTTACTTACTCAAGCCCCTATTCTTCAAGGTCCAAAATAGAATTTTTATTTTCACATACATGCTAATGCCTCTGATTTTGGTATATGAGTAGTTTTAAGTCAAAAAGAAAATTCAATTGAGCATGCTATCTACTTTATCAACAAGAACCTTCAAGGTCCTGAGCTCAACTATACTGTTACAGAAAAGGAATTGCTCACAATAGTGTATGTTTTGAATAAATTTAGGCATTATGTCATAGGTTATTAGATATTCGTCCATACTGACCATGCAACAATCAAGTATCTGATGAACAAACCTGTCATTTCTGGTAGATTGGCAAGATGGCTCCTATTGTTACAAGAATTTGACATTACAATAATTAACAAACCAGGAAGAGCTAATGTTGTAGCTAACTTTTTATCAAGACTTCAATTAGCTGCATCTGTTGAACACGAGGTCATTGATGATAGGTTCCCAAATGAACACTTATTTTCCATTGTTGCACATACACCATGGTATGCAGACATTGCCAATTATCTAGCAGCAAACAGAATACCAACCCACTTTTCTCCAGAAGAAAAGAAATTGTTAATAGAGAAAAGTTTTAACTTTTCATGGATTGTAAATTGTCTATTTTATATTGGACCTGATCAAGTGATGCGAAGATGTGTAAGAGAAGATGAGACTTATGATATCTTGCATGCTTGCCATGATGAACCATGTGGGGGACATTTTGCAGCAAAAAGAACATCAATGAAGATTCTTACAACAGGGTACTACTGGCCAACATTACACAAGGATGTTGTGGCCTATACAAGGAAATGTGACAGATGCCAACGTATGGGAAGACCAACTAAGTCAGATGAAATGCCACTATATCCATAGGTAATAGTCACCCCTTTTGATAAATGGGGAATGGATTTTGTGGGACCAATTGATCCACCATCAAATGGCAAGTCATACATTCTAGTTTGCATGGACTACGTAACAAAGTGGGTTGAGGTAAAAGCTATGACTCATGCTCGAGATAACAAGGTTGCTGAATTTCTATATGAATAAATTTTCACTAGATTTGGAGTTCCTAGAGAGCTTGTAACTGATCAGGGAGCTCAATTCACATCAAATCTAATCACTGCACTAATGAATGACTATAAGATCAAACATAGGAAGTCCAACCCTTATCACCCTCAAGCTAATGGTCAGGCGGAGGTAACAAACAAGGAAATTGAGGTGATCCTAACAAAGACAGTGCACCTCCATAGAAAATATTAGAGCAATCGACTTCCTGAAGCAGTTTGGGCCTACAGAACTACATGGAAGACAACAACTGGGTTTACACCTTTTGAACTGCTTTATGGGAAAACAACCATGTTGCCCATAGAATTTGAGCATAAAAATTTGGAGACAGCTCTTGAACTCAATATGGAAATATCTGAAGCATAGAAGGACCATCTCCTACAGCTAAATTCTTTCGACAAAATGAGAAAAGCAACCCTACAACACACAGAAGCAATCCAACAACAAAAGAAGAAATTGCATGATCAACACATCAAAACCAAAAAAATTTGTGCTGGTGATTGGCCCCTATTATATGATTCCAGATATCAAGAGAACCAAGGTAAGCTCACAACATGCTGGCTTGGCCCCTATGAAGTTGAGAATATGTTTGACAATGGAGCTTTACAACTGGTGACAATTGATCCAGTCTGTTTCAAATTGCTAGATAATGGCCACTGACTCTAGTTGTACCATAAACCAGTTTCAAAAAAAGAATTCATGCAGCAGTTCGTTCAGGTTCCTCCCACTACTCTTCCTACAGCCGAAGGCTTTAGCCTTTCTCCTGCAGCTTCACCATAATTTTGAAAAAAATATGCTCATAATAAAGGTTTTCTTTTTAAAAGAAAACCCCTTTTTCTCCATTCTCATTTATCGCCCCATCTCACTTCTTTATCTTCCATCCATCCATCCCATCCATCCATTCCATTCATTCATCTCATCCACCCACGTCACCCATCCACTTCATCCATCTGCATCACCCTTAATTAATATATCATTCCCAACTGTTAACTCATGCAGACGCCGTCATCTTTCTTCACACGTACATGCAAATATCAAAGGTACGCCATATCTTTTGTTATCGCATATTTGATTTATTTAATTCTATTCATTTACTACTATGACAATACCAATCATTATTACCCAATCTCTGCCTATTCTTTAGTATATGTGAGGACACATGTCATACTCTAAGTAGGGGGTGGGGTAATCCACCTTTTAAAACCTGTCTTTTCGTCGCTACTATAACTACGTAAATAACCTTTATTTATTATTTTTCTGGTACTTTCCAAATATAATTGCATGTCCTTCTTTATTACATATTTTTCTTGTAAATTATGATTAAAACTACTTGTTCAAAAAGTTTATTTTTGGAAAAAAAGAAATGTGACGGCATGACAGAAGAAAAACTAGAGCAGAAAGGGAAACAGAGAATTTGAATTTTCAGCAAGGAATTGAGTTCAACTAGGGAAAAACTGTGAACATGGGTGGTTAGCTGGTGCAACATGAGCCTGTAGCTCATGAATTATTATTACAAAATCCTCAAACAGTCCACGCATTCAGCCTATGTGGATGGTTAAACTATTTCTTGAGTTTAAATGCTTGTGATGAGGAGGCTGCTCGAGAATTTTTAAGAACCCTTTCTGAAGAGGAAGCCACTTTATGGGGTCTAACGGTTGTTGTAACTAAAGACAAAATTGCTGAAGTAACCGAGCTTCCAGCCATTGGAGAAAATTTTTCTTCAGATGTTGTCGCTGCAAGGGCTGAGTTTTCAATGCCCATTGATGGACCTTTGGAAGTCTCCAAGCAGGGATGCAAGCAGGTATCATTGCCTCCTCTTTATTTAGAATACGCCACTTACATAATCAGGTATTTAACTTGTGAAGGTCGTTTCTCCTACCTGCAATCGTATCATTTCAAATTATTAAGTCATATGAGGCCTGGGTTAGTTGTAAATATTCTGAATTTCCTGTTAAAATCTCTAGAACAAAGTGCCCACGGAACCCAACAAGGAAAAGATAATTCTGTTGCTCACCATGGCCTTATCAAATTATTGATTGAAAGCTCTTTGATAAATGTCTCACCTCTTTCCTGGCAATAATTTGTTGCCCAAAAGAGCTTGCAAATTCTACAACCCCCTAGGATACTTACCCCACGACCTCAGAAAAAGAAGAAAGAAATTGCGTCTACCAATAGAACAAGGCAAGGGTCATCTACTCCTGTAGAACCTGGTCCTACAGCTCCCCCACCAGAATCCTCTGCTCGGGTATAAACTAGGTCTGCCATTAGGAGAGAGAAGGGAAAAACAAAGGCAGGTGAGTCATCTGGGGCAGAACAAACCCTAGAGTCTGACCCTCGTTCTCAAAAAAGGTAATGCTTTTCTTCTGCAACACCTTCCCTTGCATCCGTCTCTCCTACAACAACATCTGTTGCTAACACCAATTCACCATCATCCTCTGGCAGGGCAGAGTTCTTTAAGCAGACCAGAAAAAGGAAGGCTACCAGAACATCTCCTGTAGCCACACTAGTGCCAAGAAGAGTTTCCACAAGGAAGCAATATAAGACCTCCCCTGCTTCACCTCAACCAGAGGTTATTGTAATTTTAGAAGGATTTGTAGGGTCTAAATTTGATGTTTCTTAGAATGTGTCCAAAAATGTTGCACAGATTTCATTCGTTCCTGAAGAGGAACAAGTTGAGACAAAATAAATGGAGCATAATGAGCAAGGGTTACCAAATCTTGATGACTTGGCCACCGCTGCTATGCAGTTTTCGGAGGAAGCAAAATCTTCTCCACTGTAGCAACAAGAATTCATCTTGCAGCAAGAGCAGGAACTGATTGAACAATTGAATGTGCCTAGTGAAGCTACATTTCACCCTACAACTTGTAAAGTCATTGTTGTTTATAAGAAGACTTTTTTGATTGAGTTTTTGGAATATGTCAAAGCTAACTGGGAAACAGTTACATTGCAAACCCTAACTTTCTGACACATAGCCCAGACTAACATATGGGAGGTAGAAAGGAAGAAACTAAAAAGGAAATTGAAAGTCAGAAGCAGGAAATTGTTGAGTTGAAAGAAATGTTAAACGTGGCTAGTCATATTATGGAATGCAGACCACCACCCAGAGTTTATGCTCTTTGCCTTAAGGAACAGTTCTTATGGTTCCAAATAACAAGAATTTCTAGAAATCAAGATCCTATACTTCACACTGCTAAAATTTTTTACGAGGCATACCAAGCAGCCCCTAATTGGTTAAGAAATTCTTTGTGTGAATTTTATTTACATGGCTTCTTAATTCCATCTAAAATAGAATGGAACCCTCTTCTGTATATTGGTGATATCCATTTGAGATCATTTATGTCATGGGCAGCAAATGAAGTGAATTATGGCAGGCAATGGGAAATATATGAGGAAGCTAAGAGAAATGAGCTTGTTCCATTACACTCTCAAAGTTCAAACCCCCATGCAATGTTAAAAAAATGGTTTGCTCTGACATATTGCATTAATAATATTATAGCTAAAGAGAAGATATTTGATCTTAGGAAACAGGTATATGATGAATTTCAGGAACAGTCATATTCATTTTGGAGACTGGCATATACTAGAAGTGAGAAAAGGTGGGAAAGATTAACTATTGGACTAAGAAGATCTGAACCTCACAGTCCCCTAAATTTCACAGCAGCTCTTAAACGATCAAGCATATATATATAGTTGGGACTTCAAAATAGATTTGAACTGTGGTTGCCATTGACATTCAGACCTCCTATGCTAATGTGGCCCCTTTATCCTTATCAGGCTACCAATCTTAATGATGATTTAGAAGACCATAGGTATGAAAGGTGTTGAGCTTTCAGAGGATTTTATTACAGGTTTGGAACTCCATTTCAGAGTCATGCAGCAACCACTAACTTCAGAGAAACCACCAGAAAAATTAATGCTAGAGGACCAGCATTAGGCTAAGTAGGGGGCAGTGATGAGCCCAAAATATGCTCATAGTTTGGATATTATGATGAACTTTTAATGCCTTTACTTTTGTTATTCCTAGTTGTTTAAAACTCTTTTAAAACCTTTTATGGGGATATCCTGTAGCAAAATATTTGCATATTCCTGTCACTTATTGTGTTGAATTGACTACGTTTATTACCCCATTGACTCCCTAACTGACTGGTATATCGCATACAATTTTTGAATGATGAAATAGATTTAAATGTGTGATTAATGAATAGATATTGTGTATGTGCCATACGCCTTTTCTTTCACATCTATTACCTTTTGTTTCACAAGTTGTTGAAGAATGATCAAGTCAAGCACAACCAATCTCAGCCTTGCAGTAAAGTCCATTTCTTGCATGACTTCGAGGAAGCTCCAGCGAAGACTCTTTGACCGAAACCATTGGGAAAGATTTTTAATGACAGTCAATCTAGAAAGAGTGGAGTGCTAGATTCTCTCCAGATCGGGTTGAACGTATAAATTCATTTATGAAGTTTGTTCCTTGATTCTGGGATACACTTTACTTCCATGTCTTTCTTTGATAGGGTTAGTTAGTTAGTTGCTCTCTTGATTTTAAATAAAGTACTCCTCCTGCGTGAGTGAGAGAGAGAGAGGATAGTTAGAGTAAGATAGAAGCATACTGATAGAAAGATAGCAGATATCATGTAAGAGTCAGTATGATAATGAAAAGTAGAATCTGTTTGACAAGAGATAGAGTTTGTTGTTAGTTTATATCAACAAAGCAATGTATACCATTATTTTTTCATGAATAAAGTTTGATGAAGTTCTGAGTTCAGCACCTGTGTAATCAGTAGATGCTTGCTAAGGGGGCCCACTTAGTAAGTATTTGTAGCTAGTTAGTTAGCTATTCTTTTCTGTTGATCTTCAGTTAGCTTTCATCTTTGAAGTTTTCATACAAACTCAATCTTGTATTGCTCCTACAACATAGGGAATCCATCCCTGTGCCTGTTCCTGCAACATAAGGTCAATTCATAGTTTGTGTTTCAGTCATAGCTGTTATGGTTTCTATTTTAATCAAATCATAGTTGAGTTAAAAAAATTTGCATTACCTTCCTGTAGCGTAGATAGAATTCCTTCCAAGTATTTATTTATGCTAAGTTTTGACCGAAACTAGTTCTTAGTGCATATATTATGCTGCGCCATTTATAGTATACGTCCCTTGGTTTGACAAGTAAATGAATGTCCATAGAGAGATATTAGTGACATGTTGGAATGTCCAATTCCCAGGAAAGGTTTTACAATGATTTTCATATCCTTTTGTGGGCGCGACCATCCCCCACCCCATGTAGTAGATCAAGATCAATTAAGAGAGAGCATTCGAACAAACCTTATTTTGATTCAGGGAAATATAGATCTGATAAAAAATGAGCCTATAATCCCTCCCCATGTTGCACGGTTTGCATCATGATGAAAAATATTGTCGATTCTATTCGATCTATTAATGCAGACCTAGATAGGTTCCATCAATGTAGAGAAGAAAGGAGAAAATTCTATGCAGATGGATTGTTCTATAAAGAAATCAATGACCTTAAAATTAGCAAACAAGCAATATGCCAATATTTTATTAACCCCCAAACAAACAAACCAATTCCACCCACCAAAAAATGAATTTCAATTTTATGGTGTAGTTACCCATAGATAGCTGATTATTTTTGGGATAGATGGTGGATGGTGTTTGATAATCCACCACATGGAAATTGTGAGGTGCCCATATACTTTTTGAGAAATTTATGGGCTGAGTTTGATTTGGGTAAAAATCCCAACTATTTTGATATGAGGTCATTTTAGGGAGTTGGGCATGGCATGCCCCAACATAGACTAGGAGCACATGTCGATCCTTAACTATGTGCTTTGATTGATCCTATCATTCCTCCTCCTTCTCTTGGTGTTCCTACTACATTTCATTAGCAAACCATGTTATCAACATTAGGAGCATTGAGTTCATTTTTAGGACATCTCACTCATCAGACTACACATGCAACAATTGAAGTGGCCAATAGAGAGCATGGGGGCTTGAGATATAGGAATAATCAGGTATCCACTTCAAGTGACCCACATGTATCTGGGACATAGTCATACATGAATTTACGGGTATGTACATGATCATCATGGAGAAAATAGGCCCTTAAGTGGTAAAAAAATCAGAAAAATCAGAGTTAGGCAACTTGACGTAAAAATTTGAATAAGTTATCTATATTATTTCAAAAATATGTAAGAATAGAATCTATAGCAAATTGAATTTAGTTTATAAACTACTAGGTTTATTTAGAAAATAAAAAAATCTATTTGGTGAAAATTTGAAATTTCAATGCAGTAGTACTTAAATTTCAAGGAAAAAATAAGGTGTCTATCTAACCACCCTAACCAAAATAAAATGATATTTTTTTTTAGAATATTTTAAACATAAGTAGATGACTCATGTCTAGATGTGATGCATATTTTTTTGTAATTTTTTCCCAAGTAAATAATTAATTATGGATTTTTTATTACAACTTTTAAAAAATATAAAAACTTGTATGTTTGACCACCTTAACTTGGTCAAAATTTCATAAAATTCATTTTTTCTTTTTTTAATCCTATAGTATACAAGGCATAAAATGTGATGCATGTTTTGGATTCAAAAAATGTGATACTATTTGAAAGCTATAGATGTTTTTCAATTAGCCTATCAATCAGGACTTCAGTCATAATTCAAATAGAAAATGAATAATATTTATTTATTATATTCAAAGTGAAGCATTATTTAGATTGGTGGAAAGCTGAGAATCTCCTTTAAAAACCATTTTCATTTCATCAATTTTGGGTAGAAAAAAAGTCATCAGCCACATACCCCTACAAATACCAATCATATTGCCACTTTTTGGCCCATCATGATCCTGCACATACCCTTACTATATTCTAAGGATCATCATACATAATATGTTCATCTTTTGAACTTAAATTGAATTTAAGTTTGAAATGTGAAAAATTCATGTAAATAATAACATCAAATTATATATATATAATATTAATTCAATAAGTGTTTGGTGTAGACGCATGATCACACAATGCCTGAAACTAAATATGATCATCGTGTCTGTATGTCAAGTGATGTAGATATGGGCTAACCTTTTGGATAGGTACTTGAACCAATATATACTAAATAATTTGTGTGGATATATCTAATTTAATTTGAATTTGTACACATGTGAATTGATATATCATATCTAGATGCAGGGAGGTCATACGATACCTAGTACTGACCAACAAACTGTTGTACATCTATATGTAGGGATTTCATGAGATAGCCATGGCAGGAACACCTGAGACATCATTGACATTTATGCATGGGAAATATCAGGTGCAAGATCATGAGGTCATATCATTCGAGGTTGTAAACTTTACTAAATCTCCTATATAATTTTTACGGACCTTTTAAATATATATACATATATTCGAGGTTTCAACATATTGTTTGCTTTATATGAATATGAAAGATATAGTAGATCAGACATTTGTATCTTCTCAAGTGATAGTTATGCTACCCGTTCAACAAAATGTGACAATAGATTCACATGATCATATGGTAATTTATGCATACTAAAAATCATTTTTACTATATTTACTAGATGTTTAATTAAATTTATTTTTATCTAAAAGTTTATATTTTCAAGTTTAAATATGTTTAATTATATAAAAATTTCTAAATAACTTTAAATCTAATCTCAAGTTTCTTGTACTATTTTACAGCATGATGCGGGTACATCTGATCGACATGGAACAAAGAGGAGACTTGATTTGACTATTTAGCCTGATAGTTAGATAGTTTTAAATTTTACAAACTATAGATCTCTAGTTTTATTTAAATATATGTGTTGGACTTGACATATATCCATCTTAACATATAAATTTTATGGACTATCTATCTCTAGTTTTATTTTGAACATGTTATTATCATATTTGTGTTTATTTATATTAGTTGACTTTAATATGATGATAATATATGTAGTCAATTATGATCGTGTTATGTTCATTTTGATGATTATATGCACTCATGTATGTAGAGATATAAATTATCTAATTTTCAAGTAATACATGCACTATATAAATTCTTATCTAGAATCAAATTTCATATATATTATTTATCACATGGTTAGGTGACATATTAAAACATTCCTTAAATAGTTTAGATCATATTCATAATAAATTAAGGGTAGGTAATTTTAAGTATTTTCCAATTCTAGAAAATATTTGAATCAATAAACAAAAAATTATCTCCTTGTATGTATAAAATGTATAATCTATACAATTGAAAAATTATATACAATGTGGTAAATTTACAAGACATGAAATGTATAATCTATAAAATTGGAACAAGATATTTAAAAATTGACTAATAATCTCATTGAAGTTCATACATCAAACAAACATATATAATGTAAATTGATGTTTAATACAAATATATAATATGACGAAACATATATGTGCATGTAGATACAATTAAAGCTTATCAACTTTTAGGTGAAGACCAAAAATTGATATTTACATAGTCTCTTGATAAAATATTTTTTCAGTGACAATCACATGGTACAGAGACTTGATGAGAACCTACAAAAATAATTAATGTAAGTAAAAACTATACTTTTTATGAGTCATTTAAGTAAAAAATTCATGTGAGAAGAGAACAATATATAGTAAAATCAATACAAATTCAAATGATGTTTTCCATTGGATGGATTAAGGGAACCTAAGAGGATGTATAGCTTAAGGTGGGTATTAAGATAATTCCTTAAGGTGAGTTAAGAGGATGGCTTAAGAGGATGCATGTCATGAACCCTAGGATATGGCTTAATGGGTCCTAAGAGGATGGATTAAGGGGAATTCTGAGAGTGACTTAAGGGTTGCAAGATTGTGGATTAAGGGTATGCAAGAGGATATGACTTAAAGGGATGTAAGAGAGTGGAATAAGGGGATGCAAGAGGGTGGATTAAAGGGAGTTGATAGAATGACTTGAAGGGATGGAAGAGGGTGGATTAAGGGGAATTGATAGAATGACTTGAAGAGATGTAAGATAGTGGATTAAGGGGATGCATGTCATGAACCTTACAATATGGCTTAAAGGCCCTAAGAGGATGGCTTAAGGGGAATTATGAGAGTGACTTAAGTGATACAAGATTTTGGATTAAGGGGATGTAAGAGGATATGACTTGAAGGGATGTAAGAGGGTGGATTAAGGGGTATGTGCAGGATCATGATGGGCCAAAAAGTGGCAATATGATGGGTATGTGGTTGACGACCTTTTTTTTACCCAAAACTGATGAAACAAAAAGGGTTTTTAAAGGAGATTCTCATCTTTCCACCAATGTAAATTATGCTTTACTTTGAATTTAATAAGTAATTATCATTCATTTTCTATTCAAATTATGAATAAAGTCTTGATTGATAGGCTGATTGAAAAACATCTATACATTTCAAATGGTATCACATTTTTTGAATCCAAAACATGAATTACATTCTATACTTCGCATACTATAGGATTAAAAAAAAGAAAAAATAAATTTAATGATTTTTTGACCAAGTTAAGGTGGTTAGACATACAAGTTTTTTATATTTTTTAAAAGTTGTAATAAAAAAATTCATAATTAATTATTTACTTTGAAAAAAATTACAAAAAAATATGCATCACATCGAGACATGAGTCCTCTACTTATATCTAAAATATTATAAAAAATATTATCATTTTATTGTTGTTAGGGTGGTCAGATAGACACCTACTTCTTATTTTTTCCCTAAAATTTAATTACTATTGCTTTGAAATTTCAAATTTTTACCAAATAGATTTTTTTTTTTAAACATAGTAGTTTAGAAACTACATTCAATTTTCTACAGATTCTATTCTTACATATTTTTGAAATAATATAGATAACTTATTCAATTTTTTACGTCAAGTTTCCTAACTCTATTTTTTCTTAATTTTTGGTCACTTAAGGGCCTATTTTTTCCATGATGACCATGCACATACCCTAAGGGGAGTTGATAGAATGACTTAAAGGGATGTAAGAGGGTGAATTAAGGGGAGTTGAGATAATTAATTTAAACCCTAAACCCTTAAATCATTGATTTTTGGCTCTTAGGACTTCTCTAACTCTTCTAGGGTTTTTCACCTAAAAGGAGAGAATAAGGCCAAAAATGCTAACTAGTTCATTCAAATAATCTTCTACAGGATGTTGTCTAAACTAAATGAGGTAAAATAAATGCAATTGAGTAATCTATATGAGTGAATTTGAATGCAAAACTAAGATTTAAACTATGTTTGAAAACACACTATGATATGCAAATAATGAACTAAATGAAGAAATAATGTAAAACATAAAGAAATAGATAGAAACAAAGTGCACCTGGGAAATGTTTGATGAATTTGGAATGTTGGGAATGCTGACTAAAATCACTAAGTTTTCATAGTGGGACTCATTTGCCTCCCATGGGAAATGGGTCCCACTTAGGACCTGAAAATATGTGTTGGGAATTATCTTATATTTAATGTTATTTGTTGGGTCAACATTAAAAATACACTTAATTAAAGAATATGAGGGCATAAAGGGGAAAAATGAAGCATGAAAAGGGATAAATAGTGAAGATGTTCCTAGAAAAGCATGAAATCTTGTTACAAGAGTTTACAAAACTTTAAAATAGAACTTGTTTAGTGATGAAAAGGTTATTTTTAGGAGAATTACAATAAATAGATTCTAGAAGAATGTAGAAATGTCTTACAAAACATCACAACACCTTCACAAGATGTTGTTATTTGAATTTTAGTACCTAAATATGCATGTTCAAGCCAAGTCACAACATGAAATCAAAGAAAAATATATCAAATACCATGAAACAAGACCTAGAAGGCCATGGAAATGGCAAGGGACCATTTTTCTATGGTGCATTTAGCCCCCGCTTTAGTGAGAGGATGAACTTGTTTCAAACTCACTCTAAAGTAGCCATGAACATTGAGAGAAAGGTCCAAATGAACTTACGTTAGCAAGATGGAATGACAATGATCAAGAGGGATGATCAAGCCACTAGGATGAAGATCCCATGGAAAACTAGACATAAGAAGAAAGGAACACACAAGTGTTGAAATGAAAGAATTAAATGAAGCTTCAATCGTCAATCCAACTAGTTGTGGATTAGATCTAGGCTAATTGTTTGAAAAAGAGAATGTGTACTCACTTTAGGGTGATAGAAAACATAACTATCCACTAGGTGAGAAGGCCCAAATGTACTCACTCTGGGGCCACAAAACTTCTTATCATTTGCCGGGTGAGAATGCCCAAAAGGTAAGATACATACACTATTCGGTATGCACTCACAAACACAAAGGTGGCTCTTGGGGAAAGTCATGCCACTAGGTTGGATTCCCACTCAACCATATTAAAGTTATACCTCCTAATAACTTTAACAAGGAACCACAAAGAAAAAATTCATAAACAAAAAGAAAGGTACCACAGGCATGTAAGTTACGTTATGCAAGGTGGAAAAAGATGCAAAAGTGTAAAGATGAAAAAATGTAAAGTGTAAAAATGTAAAGATTTTAAGTGTAAAATGTTTGAAGGATTCTTGTTCAGTTCATGCGAGGTCAATCACTTAGGGAACATTGTGTCTAATGCCTCTAAGAGAGGACCAATCAAAGAATAGTATATTCACAATTTAGGGGATGTAATGCATCGCATCAGGCCACTAAGAGGAATGTAATATGTTGAGATAGATCACACTTATGAAGGACATCACACCCAATGTCATCCATAAAGTGACAAGCATATCATATAAATGACAAGGCTACACTAGAAACCAAGAATGCACATGAATTAATGGTAATGTATTCCCCCCACTTTAAAGGAATTGCTACACATTGTTCTATGAGAAACTACTTTAAAGTAGCAAAGGGAAGAAAAGAAAAAGAAAAAAAAGAAAACAAGAAATGAGAGCCAACTTGGAAAGCCCTATGCCAAGTCATGTTTCAAAATTAGGTTGTGTCATGTCAAGGAAAAGGAAAAGTAAAGAAAAGGGAGTTTCCCCCAAAAAAAGAAAGCACACCAAACACATAAGGGATATATGGATTTGGGGTCAATATGTTCATTGCTGCAATGTGTTTATGAAAGAGCTTGGAAGTATCATCATTCCCCAAAGCACATAGAAGTAGAAGAATGACACAAAGAGAGTGAAAAAAAGGAAAAAGAAAGTTCGTTTTGGGTCAACATGGAAGAGATATTGTAGTATCAATGCTTTGCATTGTCCCCAAAAGGAGAACACAAGTGAAACAAAAGAAAATGAAAAAATATTTTGAGTCAACATGAAGGAGACATTATAGTTTTGATGCCTTGTGTCATCCCCAAAAGGAAAACAAAAAACAAAAACAAAAAAGACAAGGACCTTTGTGGGTCAACATGGAAAAGACAAAGCATCTCTATGTTTTGCGTCATCCCTAAAAGGAGAACACAAAACAAAAATAAAAAAGATAATGCATTATGAATAGAAGAATAGAGGGATGAATACAAGAAGTGTACGAAGAGAGGTAACATCAAACACACGATACGGGTGAGCACAATACACACATGAAAGGAAAATGAAAAGGAACAAGTAATGCAAGTGCAAGTCAACCATTAACTAAGTTATTGGTCTCTCAATCTTAAATGGTTAAGCGAAAAATGAATAACATTGTTAAGAGACAAAGGAAAATGCATTACAAGGACAAGGCTAACAACTTCTTGCCCTGCACAAAGTGTAAAGGAAAGAATGAGCCAAGATAAGTGATGGGAAAGGATCCTGCGATACTGAGAATAAAGAATTCTACAACTATGGCATGATGAATGGCTTGGATTTTTTTAAGGTATGATGGGGAAACAATCAGTATCAGTGAAGTGATACTTATCTAGTATGTCCTTCAATGTCCAATATTCTTCAATTTGATGTCCAAGAATATGATGATATTTGCAAAATGGTATGTTAGAGTCTTTTGGATCAATAACCAACCTATTCATAGGTGGTAAACGTATAAGACCTTTGCTTAAAACTAGTTGAAGTCTCCTTTCACATTCAAGTGGAGGATGTGTAGGAAACTTGAGCTTCTTCAATTTGTAAGGTCACGTCCATTTGCTAGATTCTCCTTGTTCATGAATAGGAGGAAGGGGACCCATGGGGATCCTAACATCCTTGTCATTAGAAGGAGAGAATGGTTGTTGACGTGGAACGAGAATGTTTAAGTTAAGAGGAGCATCAAACATCACTATACTAGCATCCTGAAGTCTCCTAGGTTGAAAAGTATGTCTATTAGGATGAGAAGGATCTTGGTATCCCAATCCCATTGTGTGTGCATCGGTAGATTGTTTTTCAAGAAGTTGATGGATATCATGTTCATGTTTTGTGTCACAACCTTGTTTACTTAAGATAGTGAAGCCTTTACCATATGTTTCTTCAAGGTTTATAGGAGTGTTGGTGACTTTGTGATCATAAAAGGGTTGTGAGTGAGTTTGTTTAGAGGAAATAGGTCCACTTGAATGAGGAACCTTAGGTCCTTCATTTATTTTAGGATGTAAATATGCAATGTGATCAGGAGGTACAATAGTAGGTAGATCTTATGACTTCATGGATGGATAAAAGGATGCATTAGCTTCTAGGTTGTGAAGGTAGTCATTGTAGAACTTGTTCATGCTAGCATCATCTTCTCCAATGATTTTGACATCAAGAGGAGGACAATCATGAGGAGTTGAAGGAGCATGTGTGAGTTCAAGGTCATTAGTTTCACAACCAAAGGCACAATTGGACATGTATACCAATGATTTTAATAAATTCCAAAACTTATTGAAAGAAAATGCCATGATACAAATAAATTAATGTGCAATAAATGATTAAAAATAGAGAATTTGTAATGAAAATATAATGCTAGAATAGGAAACTGTAATGCAAAAAATGCCAAAAAGATGTTAGAAATGTTGTTTAAAAAGTACAGAGGGACTAATTCGCCCAGGGTGGGGAATGAGTCCCAGTATGATCTTTTTTTGTGTTTTTTAGAAATTTGAAGTTGAATTTAATGCTCTAAAAAATACAATCAAAGATGTAGAATGTAGATTTTAAGTTTTTTCAATGAGATGCAATGTAAAAATGAAATCTAAATGAAGTTTTCACTAATGCAATATGAAAAGCCGTAGAATGTGGAAACAAAACAAAACCCTAATTGAAGGTTGATGAAAATGTAATCTAGGATGCAATATGCAAATGAAATAAAAAATGCAAAGTGTTCAAAATGAAAGTTCACCAAAATGAACCATTAATTTTTGGCTCTCTAGTACTTCTCTAACTCTTCTAGGGTTTTTCACCTAAAAGGAGAGAGGTACGGGAAAAAATGCTAACTAGTTCATTCACATAATGTTATGCAGGATGTTATCTAAACTAAATGAGGTAAACTAAATGCAATTGAGTGATCTATATGAGTGAATTTGAATGAAAAGCTAAGATTTAAACTATGTTTGAAAACACATTATGATATGCAAACAATGAACTAAATGAAAAAATAATGCAAAAAATAAGAAATAGAAAGAAATAGAGTGCACCTGGGCAATGTTTGATGAATCTGAAATATTGTAGATGTTTAAAATCACTAAATTTTCACAATGGGACTCATTCGCCACCCATGGCGAATGGGTTCCACTTAGGACCTAAAAATATGTGTCAAGAATTATCTTGTATTTAATGTTATTTGTTAGGTTAACATTCAAAAATACACTTAATTAAAGCATGTGAGGGCATAAAGTGGCCAAATAAAGCATGAGAAAGGGATAAATAGTGAATATGTTGCTAGAAAAGCATGAAATCTTGTTACAAAACTTTACAAAACTTTAAAATAGGATTTGTTTAGTGATGAAAAGGTGATGTTTAGGTGAATTACAATAAATAGAGTCTAGAAGAATGAGAAATGTCTTACAAAACTTCACAACACCTTCACAAGATGTCTTTATTTGAATTTTAGTACATAAATATGCATATTCAAGCCATGTCACGACATGAAGTCAAAGAAAAATATATCAAATACCATGAAACAAGACCTAAAAGGCCATGAAAATGACAAGGGGCCATTTTTCTATGGTACAACCCTAAACCATGGGACCTAAATCCCAGGAGATGAACCCTAAACCCTTAAAACCCATATAGATTTGTTATTCTAAGCATCTTATGAACCCTAGAAACCCTAAACCCTAAACCATATGACCTAAAGACTAGGAGATGAACCCTAAACCATTAACCCATATAGATTTGTTATTCTAAGAATCTCATGAACCATAGAAACCCTAAACCCTAAACTATATGACCTAGAGACTAGGAGATGAACCCTAAACCATTAAGCCATATAGATTTGTTATTCTAAGCATCTCATGAACCTTAGAGAGACTTACGAGGATGCAAGCTGATGGATTAAGGGTAGATATATGAGGCTATGGATTAAGGGGTCCTAAGAGGAAGGCTTAAGGGGTGTTGAGAAAGTGACTTAAGGGGATGCAAGTGGACAGATTATGGGTAGATATATGAGGATATCGATTAAGAGGTCCTAAGAGGATGGCTTAAGGGCTGTTGAGAGAGTGACTTAAGGGGATGCAAGTGGATTGATTAAGGGTAGATATATGATTATATGTATTAAGGGGTCCTAAGAGGATAAATTAAGGGGTTTTGAGAGAGTGACTTAAGGGGATTCAAGTGGATGGATTAAGGGTAGATATATGAGGATATAGATTAAGGGGTCCTAATAGGATGACTTAAGGGGTGTTGAGAGAGTGACTTAAGGGGATGCAAGTGGATGGATTAATGGTAGATATATGAGGATATGGATTAAGGGGTCCTAAGATGATGGCTTAAGGGGTGTTGAGAGAGTGAATTAAGGGGATGCAAGTGGATGGATTAAGGGTAGATATATGAGGATATGGATTAAGGGGTCCTAGGAGGATGGCTTAAGGGGAGTTGATAGAATGACTTAAGGGAATGGAAGTGGATGGATTAAGAGTATATATACAAGGATATGGATTAAGGGGTCCTAATAGAATAGCTTAAGGGGAATTAATAGAGAGACTTAAGGGGATGCAAGAGGATGGATTAATGGTACATAAGAGGATGACTTAAGGGGTTTTAAGAGAATGTCTTAAGGGGATATGAAATCAATTATAAATTTTTTATAAAATGACAATGAATTAAATTTAGGTTTATATTTATACTATCAATTAAATGTATCTAGAACTATATATAATTGCCTATCTCTAGATTTGAATTCCATTGTAATGTATGTGCATCTCTTCTCTTTTTTGTAAAGAATTTAATTTTGGGAGACCTAAAACAAAAAATGATATAAAACTTTAATTATCAAATGAATAAAGACAAATATATATATATCAATTAAATATATATACAACTATATACTTAGCAATATTTATTTACTCTATTGTACCATCGACATCCTCTCTTTTTTTTTATGCATCTATGATTGTCTCATGATCATCCATTGAAAGTGTTCATACAAATTTATTATTAGCCTCCCTTTATATATAACTAGTTTTATATTGGTTGCCAAAATGAAATGTGAATAATGTATAATCTTCTTGTGTCTTTCATAATCTTCAAATGCAGGCATGCCATTCTTTCTCATCAAATATTTTTGAATCCAAGTGCCAACAACAACCATTGAACTAGTTGGATACTCAAAGTTGTCATCATCCACTCTAGGATGTACCAACTTATGTTTTCTCTCAACACATCTAGCCAACCAGTACTCCATCTCCTCTTCATTCCCCTCAAGTGCAACAACAACATACACATGTCTTGCGAAAATAAATAAAAACTTCAATAAAGAGTGGCCTATATTTAATTCACATGTAAACATGCATACATATAAAATTCAACTTAATAAATAATGTACATTCGTGTACCAGATCTGAAACATGATCATAATCATCTGATGCGAACACTTGATTATCTTCAATTGTCGTTGCATGTTGAACATGTGTTGATGTAGGCATTAAGGTTCTTTGTTTTCGTTGTTCGACCCATTCCATATTTTCACATGCCTCCCAATCACCTACAATACAAAATTGACAAAATCATTCCAACTCCCTTGTCCATATTGTCCATGTGTTTGCATTCAAACTCTTAAACGAATGCCATTTTAGAAATCCATTAATTGTTTCACAATCTTGTCGAGAAAAATATTATTTTCTTCAACTAACCAAAAGAAGTGTCGAATTATTGAGCTCTCACTTGTTCTTGTAGATAACTTGGTATTGCACAAATCTACAATTGCATGTGCATCTGGGTATGTGCAAGATCATGATAGGCCAAAAAGTAGCAATATGATGGGTATGTGTAGGGTATGTGGCTGATGACTTTTTTTTAACCCAAAATTGATAAAATGAAAAGGGTTTTTAAAGAAGATTCTCAGCTTTCCACCAATATAAATTATGATTTACTTTGAATTTAATAAATAATTATTGTTCATTTTCTATTTGAATCATAGCTAAAGTCCTCATTGATAGGTTGATTGAAAAACATCAATAGCTTTCAAACAGTATCACATTTTTTGAATAAAAAACTTGTCACATTCCATGCTTTGAATACTATAGGATTAAAAAAAATTAAATTTCATGAATTTTTGACCAAGTTAAGGTGATTAGACATAAAAGTTTTTATATTTTTTAAAAGTTGTAATAAAAAATTCATAATTAATTATTTACTTGGAAAATAGTTACAAAAAAATGTGCATCACATTGGGACACGAGTCCTCTACTTATATCTAAAATATTATCATTTTTTTGTGGTTAGGGTGGTCAAACAGACACCTACTACCTATTTTTTCCCTGAAATTTAAGTACTATTGCATTGAAATTTCAAATTTTCACCAAATAGATTTTTTTAAAAGTAAAATAAACCTAGTAGTTTAGAAACTACATTCAATTTGCTACAAATTGTATTGTTACATATTTTTGAAATAATATAGATAACTTATTCAAATTTTTACGTCAAGTTGCCTAACTCTAATTTTTCTAATTTTTTCGCCACTTAAGGGCCTATTTTTTTGATGATGATCCTACACATACCCATCTCAAAATTTTGCATCATCCTCAAATTTTAGTTCCTCTCTAGCAAGAGATTTTTTCACACATGCACCTACTCCATCGTGTTCTCCCTTACCATGACCAGCTTAAAAAAAACTCCATATGTGTTGGATATAATTTTCCTTGTGAACTCTACATAACCAATAAAACATTCTAGCATTTTTGAATTGGACCTTGCAATTATCTGACCATATGAGATGATCTAGAATTTTAATTCCTCTCTCTTTTATTTTTTTATAAAATATATCAAAACAATATTGAACAAACTCAGATGAATGTAATCAATTATCACTTACATAAAAATGGTACTGTCTTAAATTTTTTATATTATCTTCTATACTATCATCTGCGTTTCTATAAATAATGTGAAAAAATATAGCTACTTGCACTGAATTATAATACTATGATTGAATTTCTTCTTGTGGGGCATGAAGTATAATTTTTAGCAAAATCAACAACTGACAATATAGTTCCAATTGGTGAATGTGTTTTTACATAAACAAAATTGATTATCAAGCCAATGAGCATACTGAGAGTGTTGAACATATTTAGGTCCAATTTTATCTTTAAATTCATTAATAAATGCATGTGCAAAATGTTTTTCCACAATTTGCTAACAATGTTTTCCAGTTTTTCCATCTTTTAAAGAATACTCAACATTTTTAATTTTTTTTACATCCACTAATTGTTGTCCAAATTCATCTAAACTACTTTCATGCATACATTCTCCTAATAATGAAAAGTTACCACATCTATCACATTATCTAGAAATACATGCGTTTAAATAAAATAAGTTTCCATTAGAGGGTTCACAAAACAAACCTTCTATAAAGTCTTTGATTCTATCAGGTGTCATATTAATACCACAAATGTCCTACATAATTTGGTTAGAATGAAAAATGCATCGTATTTATCAAAAACTATCATAATAATAAATAAATTGTTCATGATTCTTACAACAACAAGAGATTCATAAAACAAACCTTCTATAAAATCTTTGATTCTATCAGGTGTCATATTAATACCACAAATGTCCTACATAATTTGGTTAGAATGCAAAATGCATCGTATTTATCAAAAACTATCATAATAATAAATAAATTGTTCATGATTCTTACAACAACAAGAGATTCATTGCTTATTAATTCTAACATACCAAGGTTTACACTTTTCAAATGATCTTTGATTTAAGTTAATATTCAATGGTAAGATTGAAGCATCTATTTTTTTTTTATATAATTTAGTTTGAGCCATATCTAAGAGATGCTTTAGATGAGGTTCACAAATTTTGGAACCCACCCTTAATTTTAATACATCTCTAATGTTAGGTGATACTCTTGTATTATCATGCCAAAATTTATCAATTAAATATTTAATTTCATTAGTTAATTTCATGTTTGATCCTGGGAGTCTACCACTAAAACTCCAAAATTGATTAATTGGATCCTTTCCACTACTTTCTCTTCTTTTAACAACTCTTATCAACGTTCTAGGATTTACTTTTATACATTTACTAATCTTAACATTCTTTTATTTGAAGTTGCTTTATCAACTAGAGAAGTTGTTATTGCACGATGAGCCACATTCTTATCTTTCGATCGACTTTTATTACCTATAAAATCAATAGCATTAGCAACACTAGATATGAATTGTTCTACTGCATCATCTTTCTTTTTGTTTTTATAAAAGCACCTAATTTTTTTAATCACTTTTGTCATTTTTGACATTCTCATTAATTGCACCATGAATTGACATTGGAATCCTAATTTCTTTCTATAATTTTTTTTTTTTTATATATTCTATTTCCATAAGTTCTAATTTGCCTCCAAGAAACTTTACCATGAAGGTTATCTAGCACATCTTTTTCAATTGTAAAAAAAACATTTTCACCTTCATCCATACAAGGGGTTTCATTTTCATTCACACAAGGGGTTTCATTTTCATTTTCAAATGTAAAAGGGATTTCATTCTCATTTTCATCAATATGAGGGATTTCATTCTCATTTGCATTCTCATAAGATATAATTTCGTCATATTTTTTGTTTTTGTATTGTTTCAACCCTAGAATTATTGATATCATCAATGGTGTTTCCAACTTCATCTAAAAAAGCAATATCAATATTATCAAAACTTGGGTTTGAACACATACCTAGATAAATTGTTTGAATAGGTGCATTTTTCATATCATTGGGAGGTGGATTTCAAGACATACCCAAAGTTATTTGCGTAGGTACTATTTCCATATCATTCAAATTTGAAGTTAAAGGAATAATTGGGTTTGTCTCCATAATTTCATTATCTTCCATATTCACCATCTCCACATTTGCATCATCTACATTCATTTCATCATTCATGGCTTTCTCTTCAAAATTCTTGGAACTAGATGCTTCCAAATTTTTCATTTGATGAATCCTTTCTCTTCTATCCAAGCTTTGTCTTTTTGCCTCCATATCTCTATTTGCTTGAATTTCTTCAGGTGTCATTAACTTTCTATATTCTTTTCTTTGTCTTTTCTTATCACCCATGGTTACCAAAACCTCTTTACAAAAAAAAAATGATTCAAGTAACCTATTTTCAAATTGAAATCTCCTTGAAATATTCAAATAAAACTATGTAGTATGAAGATCCCTTTTTTTGTAAACTTTTAAGTACAAAAACATCATGAATACATCCAAAAATTCTCTTTTTTGAAATCTTCTTATAAAAATTTCTTGTAAATGATTCCATTTCAGAAAATTCAACTTTCACTTTGTTTCTTCCAATAATTTTAATAGAATATGCCCTACACAAGACAAATTTGCAATAAAAAATGCAAAAAATGGCGCTAAAAAAACATGTTTTATCAGTATGTCCAAATTAGAAAAAAATAGCTATATCAGAAACATGTACATGTTATGAAATGCATACGTGTTATATAATGCATACGTCTTACCTTTACCCAACGAGTAAATAGATAACGCATATGCATTATGAAACACATACACATTTTAGTAACGTGTACATGTTATTTAAAAATTGAATTCCCAACCCACATGTAGCCTTGTTTTTAGGCTTGGGAAAGGCTTGGAAATCCAAGCCTTAGCCTTTGACCTACAACTAAAAAACTAAGGTAGATTGAAGAAGAATGTCCAACTTTGGTAATATGATTGATGGAGTTTTTTATGAATCAATCTATAAAATTAAAACCCATTAGAGAACATGAAGTCTAATTTAAAAATATATAATTTTTATTAATATTGGATAATGTTTTCTATGTTTCAATTAATTTCTAAGCAAACTAGTCCTTACACTTGAAATATCAAGTTTTATTTGTTTTTTAATAACTTTTTTTTGGTTAAGTTTCTTATAAAAGAAATATATGGAATCAAACTTTAGAAAATTCTCTACACAATGAGAAAAACGAGATTCAAAAAATGTTTATTTTAGGTCCAGTTATGTTATCTGTACACGTTGATTTTTAAAAACAACAATTAAGGCCAATAAAAACTCAATAAAAAAATATTCAACAAGAATTTACAAAAAAAAATTCCACATCAATCTTCATGTTGTTATATCTCTTTTCCTAAAAGGAATTAGCAAAATAGTTTTATTTGGGTGAAAAAATGGTGTCTGTACAAGTGCTTGGTATGGTAAAAAAATAACTTTTAAAAAGTGGATTTTATAGATCCCTATTAAAATTTAATTTCTATAATCTGGGTATTTGAATAATTTAAATATTTAGAAACTAGATTCAAAATGATAAATTTCATATTTCTGATTTTTTTTAAGATTCATTGTGTAAGTGCCTCAAATTTTTAGTCCAAGTGTGACAAATTATGAGAAACAACAAAAATACTTCCTCTTTTTGAGCTTTTTGTGTACCCAACTTCTTGCATCAACCCAAAGGTCATCTAATGGGATCTAATTTTTGGGAAATTAAAGTAAATTCCTATAAATACCTAGTCTTTTCACCATTTGAAACTAGAAATAAGGAATAAAATATTTTGGAGAAAAATATTAAGCAAGAGATCATCACATTCCACCACATAAATTTGAATTTGTAGGTTTTCAAGCTTATTTTCAAATTTTATCAAGGCTTATTCCATGATTCAATATTGATGACAATTGAAAAGCATGATGGATTCTAGGTTTGGGAAGTGCACTTGGCCATTTCCTTCAATCTAATGACCTATTTCCCAAGTGTGATCATTTTCAAGCTTCAACCTACTTACAACCTACAACAAGGCATCATTATGTTTCATATTTTCTAAGGGTGTTTGACTTCCTCTTAGGTAGATCTTGTTATTTTCATATAGGAATTGTTCTCTAATGCACTTGAGTAGGGTTTTATGCATTTTAGCTAATAACAACCTTAGATGCACTTAAGGTTATGGCACACACACTATTATAAAATAATTTTATTGGCTAATGTGGATGTAGAAATACCAAAATAGGGATTTGATTAAGGAAAAATACTATATAGCCAACCCCCACCATCTCCATTACAGATTTATTGCAGGTTTAGATTCAAAGATGAAAGTTTACAGGGTAGGCATCAAAGAGAAAAAAAAAACTACATATTCAAGTTTTTAGATCCAAAAAATGCCTACAAGGACATAGAAACAGGTCTTTGGATGGCTCTGTCGTCCTATTAAAACCATCTCTAAATTTTTAGGACAGGTGCACATATTTCTCCCCTTCTCAAATCTCTTGGAAAATTTTGTTATCGTTTGTCGATTGTTGAAATACTACATTTTAATATTAGGGCACAAAGTTGATTAGGTTAATCAAGGAAAATCAATTCCAATTCATTTGTAAGACCCACAAATATGTAGATCCAGGTCATATTTAATCACCTTCATGGTTGAAATTCAATCTAATCACTTTGTTTTTTTGCATCCTAATGTTCTTTTGAAAAAGATAAAATGGATCCTAGGTTGTTTGCATTGGAATTATTTTTCATTTTTCATCATAACATTTTGGTGAACTTGACATTTTAACATCATAAACCTTTTGAAATTTGAAATTTCATCCTAGATCTAATTTTTGCATTGTTCACTTAGGGTTTCATTCTTACATCATATAAAAGGAAAAAAGTAAAAAAATTGCATACAATATTGCATCATAGACTGCAATAGGATTATTTTCAATCATTTAGTTCAGATCTACATCCAAAATTGCAAATTTATAATTATCATTTATTGTTCAAGCATTGTTACACATTTACATTTGAGTTACATTGGCATAAATTGAGATTTTTTTTGAAAAAATATTGAGTTTCAAACCTATTTGCACACATAAACATAATCCTTATACATTTAGTCTAATAACCATTTAAACTTTTAGTTTTTTGGAATCCTACCAGGATGGGGGCACCCTTGGGTAGCTTTGTCCCACTATTATTGGCTAAATAATTTTTTTTTAGATCTTTGTCTCTATGTCCTCCTGGTCTATTTCTACTTGCTGATTTCTAATTTGGAATTCTAAAAGGGTGGTATTGCATGTGAAAGGAAAACTTTAATTTTGTATGATTATGTGTAAATTTGTGAAAAGATATTGCATTTCAGTACTTGAAATCATCAAATATTTAGGACAATTGTTTACATTTTCTAGAGCATACATAATTTGGGTAAGTTACATTTCATTTTGGAAAAAATTCAAAACCCTAGGTTGTTACAACTGTAGTGTAGGAAAATGCACACCCTTTCATTTTTGCACTTGATTGGGCCCGCCTTGTTTTATTATCCTTATTTATGTCTTAATTAGTCCTATTTTCCATCCACAAGCCTAATAAATTGTATCTTTTTATGGCTAATCCCAACAAGTATCAAAGGATAAATGATAATTTAATAATTTTGGTTGTGTCCTTGATTTTTGGACTAGGACTAATAAGAAACCTAGGGTTTCTTTATCCCCCAAAGGTCTTGGGACCCTAATTTCAAAGGCACCTTAATATGGACTCTTTTTCGAGTCTGTGCCCCACATTTCAAGCCTCAGGACTAAGATGCCACCTAGGGCATCTTAGTCCTCCTCAAGTTATTTTTAGGATTTAATTTCAAATCTTGGTGGGATTTATCCTCCTTTATTTAATGAATTCATATGTTGGCTTGTTGTGGTGTAATTTCAGGATATTAAGCATGGATAAGTATAAATACAAGGTTCATTATTTCATATTCAACCCCAAACATTCAAGTATTCATCCTTATATCAAGTTTATGAGATCAAGAGCATTCAAGAGAAATTCATCAAGAATTTGAAGCCATCATTAAGATTCAAGCATCATGTCAAAGATATTCTTGCATCATGTTTACTTTCGATCTAACATATCTGATTTAGGGTTTTGATTCAAGCAAACAATTCAAGTCAAGATCTATCAAGCATTACTTCATTCAAGATCTACATTCAAGCTAGCCACTTCACACAAGTTTGTAGATTTCATAATAAGGGTTTGGCGAGTTGCAACATAGCACTTTGTTCATTCATCATTTCCCTTCATTATTTCATTTCATTCCGAGGTTTAATTACCAACAAGGGGTTTGACCAAGCCAAACCCCCATTTACTTTAACAAACAACAATTTTTTCCTCTCTTGCATGTTTGTGTTTGTAAATTTAGGTTGAAGAATTGAAGATCATTTGAAGTGCAAAGTTCCAAAGTTGCATTGCAAAGTTGTTATTTTCATGGAAACTCATAGGTACAGGCCAAATCTAGAAGTTTTAGGACCTGAGATCTAAGAAGAAGGAAGTGCAAACATTGAGCCTCAGGATCACATTCAAAAATTTTAGAAATTCAAGATGAGACTAAGACAACAATAAGGGTGTCTTAGTCCTCCCAAGGGTATTTTGCAGACATTCTTTTAAATTCTATTATGTTCTCCAAATATTTTGCATTTCCCCTCTAAAAAAGTAGCAGGACTAAGACAATATTAAGGATGTCTTAGTCCTCCCTAAAATATTTTAACTGTATTTTGCATTTCCAAAATCTTTATCACATTTCTAGACTTCCTAGGTGTATACAT
Source organism: Sequoia sempervirens (assembly GCA_007258455.2). NCBI lineage: Eukaryota > Viridiplantae > Streptophyta > Pinopsida > Cupressales > Cupressaceae > Sequoia > Sequoia sempervirens. The sequence goes on from VDFB02179234.1 coordinate 104,400,813, forward strand.
CCTAACTTTCTATTACTTAATTTTTTCATTTGCATTCATTATTTAGCTTGCATTACTAGGTTTTGTGAGTTTAATGTTAAGTTGTCCTTTTCCAAGATTATGTTTGGTGGTGAACCCCTCAAATCCTAAGGAATCTTCCTAGGTCTCCCTTGTTGAGAATTGACTCACATTTGTGTTGATAGTCAATCCACTTTGGGATCATAGGTTTCCTTGAATGAACCATCCCCCCATATAAAGGAAAATATAGGATTAGGGATTCATTTCTTGTATTTTGAGTCCCTTTTCCCCCTCTCATTTCTTCTTATGGTTCATTTTGGTGAACCTAAAATTTTGGCCATTCATTTTCTAATTTGTAGTTTGCTAAGGTCCTAGATCTAGGTTGCATTCATTCTTGCATTGCATCTTGCATTAGTGAAAGTGCGTCTAGGGTTTCTCACATTTGCATTAGTGAAAGTTCATATAGGTTAAATTTTTTCTTTCTTGCATCATCTTATCCCATTGAAAAAACTCAGAAGTGCATTGTTAATCATCCTAATTGCATTTAAGAACATTGTTATTGCATTCAAAATTGAAAAAAATTACATTCGACTGCCTATTATTAATTTCTTTTTCTTGCATTCATTTGCACATATTTTTGTTTCTCAACATCAAGTCCATCAATAGGCAACTTGGGAACACTGTGAACAATCCATATTTTGCTATTTTTCTGAAAAATACCTTTAGTAGGACTAAAACGCCTTTACTAGCATCTTAGTCCCTCTATGAGTTTTTGGCACAAAACCTTTTCTGAGTTCTGGGACCTTAAAATTTCATTAGTAGGACCCAAATACCCTTATTAGCATCTTAGTCCCTATGGATTTTGAAGTTACAATTTTCAATGTTTGAATCTTCTTTTTTGTGCTTCTGTTTGATGTAGTTACTTTGCTGTTTTAGTCTATCAATTTACTATTTCATGCATTTTCATAGTTCATGTTTACATTGATTGATAAATAAATTATTTCACTTTCATTTTGTTAGACATAGACTTCATTTTACATTCATTACAAAAACAAAAACAAAAAAAACCTAAAAAAATCAAAAGAAACAAACAAAAAATGGTTAGATCCTTAGCATATAGTAGCTCGATGACTTTGACATGTTAGATGAAGTCCTTGATGAATTCATCTCACCTAGGTCATCCAAAAAATCTTTAACACAAGAGGATAGAAGCATCAAAAATTATGATAATCATAATTGTTTTCCCAATATCTCTCCCGTTGGTGACAAAGGTATCTTGGTCAAAAGAAAATATAATTATTGAAGATCATGAAAGTATTGTTTGTCTTCCACTCCCTTGGAAAGATATTATGATACATGAAGCTAAAATCATGGCCACTAATTTACCTAGTCTCCATTCATCTCCCAACACCTCCCCTACTTCTAAAAATTCTTTAGTGAATAAGGATACAATCATGAATGATCATGAAAAACACATTTGTGTGGAGGATGATGAGTCTAATTTTTGGCTCAATTTTGATAGATTTTATTATCCATTTGTTGTTGTTGTCATAGACTTTGATACTTGGATGTTGACCTTTTTATGATATTTCTTCAAAACCACAGGCATTGGGCATAAGCTTATTTTGGTAACCTTTAAATGAAATTGACATTCCATATGAACTATCTATGTTAATTTTACACATGGATTAATGAATGTTACTTTAAGATAATCAAAAAATTGTTGTGCGTACTAATATTGTTATGCAGATAAAATTAGAGCCTAAAAAATTGAGGAAGATTCTGTAAGCTATTCATTTGCCATAAAGGTCAACAAGGTGATAATTCATAGGTCAATGGAGGGAGATTCCTAGTTTAAATCGAAGAATTGTAGCTGCCTCGTAAATGGTCTTATTTTTTTATTGAGCTAATATAGGAGTTATTGTTGTGCTAGTTCTGTGTTAAGGGAAACATGCCTGACCAGATTCCACGCATGCATAACCTCCTCTCCATATTTTATGCTTTCCCTAAAGTGGAGTCCTCCTAATCTATTGGAGTTGACCACCTTCCTAGGTAGTTAGTTAGTATTTTTTCTTCCTATAAATAAGACTTGAATTCTCCTTCTCAAGAGGTTGATTAATCTGATGATGTACTTGTGTTCTTAGTTTTTCAGTAATACAATTATGCTACTCTATTGTACTCATGCTTTCTAATGAATAAAATGAAGTTATAAGTTCATGCATCTCAGTTTACAGTTGTCTTAAGGGATACTCATCCAAGGGGGTCCACTTGGTGAGCATTCCATCCTTTAGTTTAGTTAATACTTTATGTTCAACAATTAGTTAATAATCTGGCACTATCTGTTCCTGCAGCCACTAGAATTCCATTATGTGACTATTCTTGTAGCCAAAGAAAATAGAGTAGTTTCCTATCTATTTTCTCATATTTTCATCTCCATCATTCATTTCATCTTAGTATAGCTATTGGTTGATGTTCAAAACTCTATTACTTATGTCCAAGCAATTTACTTTCAACATTATGTCTTTCTTAGTTATAGAATGACTATGGCTACTATGGATTCCTAGTGCACATACTGTGTTGACCCATTTCAAGTCTATGTCCCTGGGTTGAAAAGTTAAATGCACCTTCATGATGACTAAGATAGCTATTCAAATTAGATGTCAAATCTCTAAATCACAGTTGTAAGGGAATAGTTGTTAAATCATTGTAGGAGGCCAACAGAGGATATGTTAATGTTAAGGGATCCAATAATTGAGAACTATGACAATCCTACCTCTCCTACTTGGGAAGAAATTATAGGACATGGGGATATAATTATAGATAATCATGACAATCAAACCTTTCCTTCTCCCAATATCTCTTCTAGACATGAAGAAGATAGTTTAGTGTTAGAAGATATCCTTATTGAGACTCATGAGAATCTTATCCCTCCCTTTCCTGATGCCCCTACCATTTGGGAAGACCTATTTGAAAAGAAAAGTCAAATCATTGGTAAACATGAAACTCATAGTTATCCTCCTCTTGATGCCTTTCTTATGTGCGATGAAGCTACTTTACAAAATCTAACCATGAAATGTGATGAACCTATCTTTTGTCACTTTCCTAAAATATCTCCTACCAAGGTAGATATTATGGCACAAGAGAATGAGACCTTAGAGAAAAAGGATGAAATTATGGAAAACAATCAAATTTCCCCCTATGCTAATATCTCTCCTATTTATGACAAAGATACTTTTGTGTTAGAAGGTCCAAATGATGAGAGTTCTGAGAGTACTATCTTCCTCTATTCTCCTAGGAAAAAAATTATTGAACAAAAGAACATCATCGTTGATAAGTGTGGACACCAGAAACAAATGCTTCACTTCCTTGTCCACACAAAATGGATACAAGGAAAGAGATCCAAGTTAATGATATTCACACTCAAGGACACCTTAGAGATCTCAACCCAATGAAGGATGTGAGAGATATCATTGTAAGGAATCCTTGGAGATGGTTGAGACAAGAAAGGGGTTCACCATCAAGTCCAAACTTGGAAAATACAAAATGTTTGAAAACATAGTGTGATATGCAAACTAATACTAAATGACCTAATAATGTAGGTAAAATGTCACAAAAAGCTATGAAACTGGAAGTGTGCACTTGGAAACTTGTTGGAGATGGAATGGAGCTTTGAAAGCTTGAAAAAACTTATTTTTTTGCTGACTAGGACTCATACGCCAAGTTGGGTGAATCTGTCAAATTTTGGGAAAACTGTGCCATAACAGGTTTTAGCCAAAAGGGTACTCAAATCTACGAAAATATTGTTTAGGCCTAGTAAGTGGGACTCATTCACCAATAGTGGTGAATCAATCCACTTCTACTTTTATAGAAATTCTGAAGTGGATTTTGTAGCTCTTAGTCTACTCTATTGTTCCTAATAAAGATCCGAGTCTAAAACTACCAAACTCAACCTATAGTCCTTCTCCAAGACTTGTTTACAATTTTGAAAACTTTGAATTGCTTTGAAAAATTGATGAAATTTTTTCCAATATTGCTCCTTGACAAATCCACAACCTAGACATGCAAATCACATGCAAAGAGAGGGAAAAATGTTGCGGGGTTAGTGAATAGGGGTTTTCCCCGGTCAAACCCCTTGTTGGTAATTAAACCCTTGAAATGTAATGAAATAGAATGGATAATGATGTTTCAACTCACTAAACCCTAGCAATAAGGTGCTGCAAATATGTAAGTATTGACTCCAATGGATGTGGACTTGGGATCTAGCTTGATGTTGAGAGATCTTGAATCCAATTCTTGCTTGAATCACATAATCCTACATCACAAATATTATCTCTAAAACAACATGATGTAAACAATCTTTGACATGATGAATAACACTTGAAGAATACTCTTGATTTCTTGATAATATACCCTTGAAATGCCCTGAATGCTCTCATGAATGATCAAATGCTCTTGTGAATTCTTGAATGCTTGATAAAATTTTCTAGGTATGAAAATGAGGGAAAGAAGCTTGTATTTATACTCAATTATGCAATAATTCTAAAAATTACAACACTACAGGCCAACCTTAGATCTTGGAGAATAAGAACCTGCCAAAATTTTGAATTAAATTTGAATTTTGAGTTAAAGGGGACCCATTCATCACCCTCAGTGAATGGGTCCCACCTAAGGGGACTCATTCACCCATAATGGCAAATGAGTCCCACCTTAGGAGTTTAAGGTGGGTTTCAAGATTTTGATATTTTAAATGATATTTATCAGGATTGTTCTAAAAAATACACATAAATAAGGCCCGTGGATGCAAAATGGGGCCAATTAAAGCATAAGAAATCCCAATTATTAATGAAAAACTTAGAAAAGTGTGAAAGTGTGTCACAACACTTTGAAATAAGGCTTGGTAAATGATGAATAGAGGTTATTTTATTAACAAGACTCTAGAAAAGTGTGAAACTGTGTTACAATACTTTACAACACTTAAGTAAGGTACCATTTTAATCCTTTTAGTTCACAAGGGACCAAGACCTAATGTGAATTTTATATCCACATTACAACATTAAATCAAGGCAATATTAAGCCAAAAATCACAAGGAAGGCCCAAACGAGTCAAAGAAAAGTAGAAGGGTTACTTTTCGGTGACCACAATAAGCATGAAAATAAAACCATTGATGAGTCTCCTACTTGCACGATGAAGTTGTTTTATAGGATCCAAACATATAATTTCATGAACATCTAGTTTGTTGCTCTCCTAAAATCTCTCTTACTAGGGATGATATCATGGTGGAAGAACATGCGAACATTGACACATGTCTTTTAAGCAATAGTGATATGACTTCCTTAGATGAAGATGATGAAGTGATATTAAACTTCCCTTCGTTAATAGATTGTGAAAGTAAGGACAAGTGTGTTGAGGTTATGAACATTAGAGCTCCTTTGATCCCTCTAATTGTCAAACCACCTAAGCCTCAACTTATCATTCATCCACCCTCACAACAATCACAAGCTCAAAATAAACTTGTGCTCATCTTAGAACCACCTCTAAAGCAACTCAATGATGATAATGTGTCAAAACAACTAAGTTACAATGAAATTTCTCATATATATAACAAAGTGTATACAATCAAGGTTGAGCCTAAACCTGAAAGTTGTTTGCATGTTGAGAAAAAAAAAAAAGCTTATTGAAGAGGTCACAAAGTTATTGGAAGATGCTTGTTAGGAAATAACTTGCACAATAGAAGAATATGATATGAAATATTCTGCAAATACTTGATAATAATCACCAGAATAACAAGCCACTTGTGGGGAAAACTTCAAATATCTCTAATGAGTGAAATGATTATCTCTCACAACTTGATGATGGTAAATAGTAATTCATAACCTCCTATATATACCTTTACTTATGCCAAGGACATTACCTAGCCAACTTAGACATACTCTATAAGACTTAGCAGACCTAAACAACTAAATAACAAATTATATCTAATTGATAATATATCTGTCAGAGTTGCGCCGCTTGACTCCTGGCCTTGTTAACCATGTACACACAAGGGCGTAGGTCATCTTTTCAAAGAAGCTACTGTCCTCAATGCTAATCAAGTTTGGATACTTTTGAATGAACTCCTAGTCCTCCCATGTGGCATCTTCAACTGGTAAATTTTTCCATTGGATGAGATAATCAGTGAGAGTTCTATTCCTCAGCTTCTTTGTGCGTGTTTGATGAATGTACTCTGGTTCCAAAATGATTCTCCCTTCTTCATCCAACTTAGGAAGTGTTGTTTGAGTGGGAATATTATGCCCACTTACCTTCTTCAAATAGGAAACATGAAAAAGTGGATGTATCCTTGTTGTTGAAAACTCGCTTAAAGCAACACTCATCACTTTCACATGATTTGGTGCTTAATTCATAATAGCTTCAAGACAACTTATTATTCTTCTTTCTTTGCTGATTTTTAGTGAGACGGTTTTATGGTTGGCTGCAATCGCAAGAAGACCTAACCCCAACTTCAAAAACTTCTTTCACTATGATGTTGGTCCCATTTTATTGTTCCCATCTAATTTTGAGTTGGCTTAAATTCCTCCATGAGTCTCAAAAGTATCAAGGATAGCCAGCTACTTTCACTGAAACTTGTGGGGACACCTTAATTGATTGATGGATGGAAGGAGGATGATATCCATAAAGTGCCAAAAAAGGAGACATTTTTGATGAGCTATGAAAAAGAAGTAAGTACCACCATTCTGCAAGCGGGAAATAATACCCATTGGGATCATTTCTAAAGTGAAACAATGTAGATATCCTTCCAAACACTTATTAACAACCCCATTTGCCCATCCGATTGAGGCATGGAAGAGTACTAAGAGCCACCGAAAGCACCCAAACATGAGAATAAATATTTCCAAAAAGTGACTAGTGAAGATAGATCAAGGATCATCAACACAACTTAAAATGCAGCTGATGGCCTAAAAGTGCACCCACACCGAGACTTAAGTTATGGGTGTGACAAAGCAATGCATGAAATGCATATTGAACCTACCCAGCCATGATGGACATTATGACTCCTGATTTGGGAAGCCCTATGATGAAGTCCATGGATATCTCTTCCCAATGCTGGCTAGGAATAGATAAGGGTTGCAAGAGACCTGGTTTCTTAATTGTCTCCCCTTTATGCCTTTGACACACCAAACATTTAGCCACAAATTTTTCAACACCACCCTTTAGCCCTTCCCAAAAGAAATCTTGCTTTGACTCGGGATGATATGTCTTCAAAAATCGAATGACCACCCACCTGAGAGACTCATGTAAATCAGAGAATCTTGATTTTGTTGAATTTGCAAGAGATACAAATGCTATACCAAAGAGAGTATTCCTTCAACAAAACTTTATCCGAACTACTAGATCATTTTTAATTGTTTCATGAGATTACTTGTCACAAACATCAGGTCTGCCACTGCTTGCTTCTCCACCCAATTTGCTTGTACAATAAGTAAATGCCAATAAGGTCATCTTTCTCATCCTTCCTGACAAGTGCATTTATGAAGCCAATATTTTCTCTTCTATACAACTTCAAAGTCATATCCTAAATACCTTAGTGACCCATTTTAGTGTTTCTCGAAGATATTCTGTTCAAAATATTTTAGGTTAACAGGACTGTCTTAACCTTGAAATGTCTACCCAACAGATGGCACCATTGTTTCACCCAGATGAGTGTCATAGTACTTCTTCCTTTAAGTAAACAGTTTTAGTAGATTCTCTACCTTTTAATTGACGACTCTCAAAAGCAATTGGTCGACCTTCTTGCATGAGCATTGCTCCTATACCATTTCCAGAAGCATCACATTTCACAATGAATTCCTTGGTGAAGTCAGGAGTGGCAAGTACTAGAGTTGTACACATAGCCTCCTTCAATCTCTCAAATGCTGTATTGGCAGACTCGGTCCAATGAAAAGAATCCTTCTTCAATAGCGTGGTGAGAGGTGTTATACTCACCACCAATTTCACAAATCTCTGCTGGGCAATTTCGTCAACTCCCACAACTGTATTAATGGTTTTTAATAGGCTACTCCATGATAGCTTTTAATTTGTTAGGGTCCACCTTACTCATGTGAAACTATGTGTCCAAATACTCCACCGGTGAAGACCGTAAAGTTACCCTGATGGCTTCTAGAAGTATGCTGAAAGCCAGCGACTTCGTGCTATTTCGTGTACGCTTATCCCATGTAAGTTGCAAATGTTCTTCCCACATCTGCTTAGAATCAATATATCATCAGTAACACAACACAAAACCTTCTTCTATTGGGAACTTAAAATGGAATTCATCAAACTTTGAATGTAGATGGTGCATCAGGTGAGACCAACCGGGTGCATCACCAAAAATTATCATGGGGAATGAATTCCTCATGAGTCTGAAATGTTGTCTTACAAATATCTTATTCCTTAATCCGAATTTGGTGATAACCAAATCTAAGATCTAACTTGGTAAAAAACATAGCTCCATTCAATTCATCTAGAAAATCATCAATGACTAGAATTGGAAACTTATCTTTAATGGTGTACATGTTGAGCACTCTATAATCTGGACACATGCGCCAAGTATCATCCTTCTTACGTACCATCACCACAGGCAAGGAGTAAGCACTTTGGCTATGCCCGATGATTCCTCAAAATACATCTCTTCAATTTTTTCTCACCTTGTATGTGTGGATAATTGTATAGCTTGATTTTCTGGTTGATCCTCAGATCAACTTGATGGCATGACTTCATCCTCTTAGAATTCCCCTTTAGCATATTCTCCAAGAACAACTGAAAGGACGAATGTAATTATAATAAACTAGATGAGCAGGGAGTAAATACAGATTTAGAGACTTCTAATGAACATAGTTAGGCCACAAATCCATCCACTCCTTTCTTAAGCAACCTTTGCATTTGATGAGAGCTTACCATTTGTGGAGATTTTTCCCTCAACCCCCTTAGCTCTACTAGCCTTCCTTCCGATTGAAATCTCATGAATAGTTCTTGGAAGTTCATCTCAGTTGTTCCTAATGTAGTAAGCCATTGTACTCCCAAACAATATCTGCTGCACCCATGGATATCACATACACAATAGTATCAAGTTGATTAACTTCATGACAATTTAATGCTATGACACTTCAACAACTAATCATCACCATCTACAATCAAAAACTTGGAAACTCTAGAGTCGGATATATGAAAAAAATTTCATATTAGTAGCTGAACTTTTAAGGATGAAATTATGAGTACCATCTGAAAACAATCGAACACTCAAGCGATCTTTCACTTTTTAGGAACCCCATCACCTTGAGATTTTGTGGAGCATCAAAAACTTGAGAGGTATGACAAAGGAAATGATTGGTTGAGAATCATGTGATTCCTCATTTGACTCCTTTCATCTTCTAAAAGTGGTTCCCCTTCCCTCACTTGGACCTTCAATACAGAACAATTTCTTTTCACTACATTTATGTCCTCAACTGTATTTTCTATCACAATTGAAACACAACCCTTTTTCTCTTTTCTCCTCAATTTTTTGTGGAGTCAACTTAGTAGGTTGTGTTGAGTATCCTTTCTCTCTTGTCACATTAGCCCCTTGTTTAGGAATCAAACATTTTTCCCCACCTTGTATAAGATAAAAGACCTATTTATGGAACTAGCTAAACATGCATCATGCTGAATGATCCTTGAGACCACCCAAGAATAAGTCATTCGCTCCGCATCATATCCGAATTCTCGCGCAGCGATAGATTTTTGAAATTGTATCATAACTTTAACCGTGATCCTATTTGTTGAAGTTTAGCTAGTCGGGTCAAGAAGTTGTTCGGTGACACTATTGTTATATTGTGCTTGAGTTCCCTCTATAAAAAGCCTCACTGGCGAGACTACGAGCCCTTTTTCTTTTGATGAGTGCAGTCAACAATACCAAATGAATTGATCCTGTTCTAGGAGCTATATGTAGTCATCATGACCCTTTTGTCCATTTGGGATTTGCATTTTAAAAATTTACTCTTGGCTTTATCTGAAGTGAGAGGATCTCACCATCGCAAACTTGCACATATCCACCTTTGGAAATAAATTACAGTAGATCCCATAGGGAGTTACTCAAAGCCTGTGTCGTGTAGTAGCCCACTTAGGAATTCACCGGCCGCTTTGAGAACTCCTTTCTTGATTCAGCTATGTAGGTGCTTAACATGTTTCGCATGTCTGACATATCCATCTTAATTGAGGAAATTTCTTCCTTGACCTTATTTATTTCTTCATTATAAGTAATATCCTCGATTGTTTCACCATCCTTATTAGGAGTCTTCCCCGGAGTGACAACATTCTTTTTACCCCTTGTTGCAGGCCCTGTCATGATGGAAACCACTAATATTGAAATAAATCACACAAATGAAACTTAAATTCTCTAAAATTTTTACTGTAATCTCCTTTATTATTTCTTCAAAAACCCAATAAAAACTAGATTCCAATTCAACAATATGTGTGAGATATGTAGATTCCAAAAAAAATAGTGTAGAAACACTAATTCTACAATAATTCGCTTAATTCTACTCCAATTCTTCTGAAATCTGTACTGTAGCTTCTTCAATATGTTCTTCAAAAACCCTTTAAAAATCAGAAAAAAATTCAGCAAAATATAAAATATATGCTCTTCCCAAAATCGCCTACAAAATTGAGAAAAACCTTGCCTCTATGGTGCCAAGATCATGCTCTGATACCACTTGTTAGGAAATAACTTGCACAATAGAAGAATATGATATGAAATATGCTGCAAATACTTGATAATAACTGAGAATAAACAAGCCACTCTTCAAGGGAAACCCAAATTTAATAAACACACTTCACAACTTGATGATGAAACAAGACCACAACCTCTATATACTATTTACAAGGATAATACCTAGGCCGACTTAGACACACCTATATAAGACTTAGGCTGACCTAAACAACTAAATAAAAATATACTAATGATAATATGACTTAATAGAGAGTTAAGATAGCCACAAGTTGACTATTCATAACCCGATGTACAATAATATTAAGGGCGTAGCAATGCTTCGAGTTCCTTTATACCTACATCAATGGATGAGTACAAGAGCATAACAAAAAAGTCTAGAAAGGGAAAAAAAAAAGCAATAATTTCAATACAAAATTCAAAATCATCCACTTCAACAACTTTCAAAGAAAGGACAACATATAGGACAAAATTTGATCATGGAGATTATGAGAAACCTCTGAACCCGAAAAAAATGAAAAATATTTATGGAAAAGGTTACAAACATATGAAACAACTTGGTTATAGTGGAAAAGGATGTAGTGCTATAGAACAAGGTATTTGTGGACATGGAAAAAGTAACCCTTTTACTTTTTTCTCATGTTCAAGCCCTCCTAGTGGACTTTGGCTTGATTTTTCCTAGACTTAATGTTGTAATGCGGTCAACACATTCACATTAGGTCTTGGACCATTGTGAATCATTAAAACTTCTAGGATGTATTTCTAGGATCCTTTTATTATAATTCATTTAAATATCTCCTTTTTATAACTTACCAAGTCTTATTTGAAAGTGTTGTAAAGATTTGTAACAAACTCTCACACTTTTCTAGACCTGTCATCACTAATTCAACCCTTTCTCATGTTTAAATGACCCCTTAATGCACTTTATGACCATACTTAACTGTATTTTTGAGGATAATCCTATTAAACATCAGTTAATGCACTTTAATTTCTAAAACACAGTGAAATTTCCCTAGTGGGACTAAGCCGCCACCTAGGGTGACTTAGTCCCACTAGGCAAAAAATTAAAAATAATTTTAATTTCTTGGCAGGATTTTATTCCCTTACCCTTAAGGTCAGCCCATGATGTGTTATTTTTAGGAAATAATAGAAAATCAAGTATAAATATAAGGGTTTTTCCCCTCAGTTTACATCTCTTAATTCATTCAATCATTCATTCACTCAAGCAATTCATCCATTCACTTAATCGTTCTCAAGTATTTAAGCACTCTAAGCATAATCAAGTAATCCATTGGAGCACTTCATTGCATATCTTTAGATTTCTACATCAAAGGTTTGGTGAGTTCTTGACATTGCATGTTGTTTATTCATCATTTTGTTCTCATTTCATTTCATTTTATAGGGTTTGATTACCAAACCAAGATTTGACCAAGGAAAACCCTTATACTCTAACCCTTAACCCTTTTCCCCCTCTTATCATGTGTGTTTGCAAGCTTTTCATGCATATTTTTCAAAGAGTTTGTTGTAAAAAAGTGGTCAACAATCCATCAAACTCAACATAACCCTAATTGAAGCTTGGAGACTCTTTTCAGCCTGTTTTCTATAGATTTAGATTTGAAGACACCTGTCAGAAAAGGAAGTGTCAACCAAAAGCTACAAAATCCTATTCCAAAATTCTAGATATCCTCAAGTGGACTAAGTTTCCATTTGTGGTGAATTAGTCCCATCAAGCCAAGCCTAGAAATTAATTTTTACATTTCTAAGTACCCATTTGGTAGATCCTCATTTCAATAAATTTTCTCTAAAATTGGACTAAGTCACCCAATTTGGTGTAAGTGTCCCAGTCAACTCTACAAGATTCCAGAGGCTCTCTACATCATATTCTATATTTTCCAATTATGTTTAATTCTTTTATCAAATTTACATGCATATTTAGGTGTTTTTGCATACATCACTGTGTTTTCCAATACTTTACATTTCTTAGGTTTAAAATCAATAAATCATTTCATTTTTAGTTCATTACAATTAGACATAATAGTTGTACATATTGCATCCTTAATAACATCAATATTTGAATGTAACATTGCATTTTGGCCCCAATCTTTCTCCTTTTAGGTGAAAAACCCTAGACGGAAGTTAAAGCATTCGAGTGCCAAAATCTTTGGTTTCATTTTGGTGAACCCGAATTTTGAACATTTTGCTTTTGATTTTAAGAGCATCCTAGGTTTAACTTGCATTAACATTGCATTAGGTGTCGAATTGTTTAAATTGCATCCTATGGTTTTTAAAAATTGTATTAGTGAAAAGCTCATATAGCTTGAATTTTTGCATCATATTTCACTAAAAAATGACAAAATTCTGCATTTTCATGCTATAGTTGCATCTTTGGATTTGAAATACATAAAATTGAATTCAATTTTTTTGAAAAATCACAAAAAAATTATCACTAGGACTAATTTACCACACTGGGCGACTTAGTCCTTCTACACATTTTGCACTATTATTTTTGGCATTCTCTGTACATTTTCTGCATTTTTGTTTTCTATTATTGTCTTCTGTCATACTTTCTAGATTTGTTGTTTATTGCATTTAGTTTTCTTTCATCATGTACTTTTACTTTAATAAGTTTTGGATGTCATTAAAATCTTTAGTGGACATGTCAAATTGTGCCTTTGGAACTAATCCTAATGACCTTTAGCTTCCTCATGCTCCTTCAACTCCTCATGAATGTCCTCATTATGTTGAAATCATTGGAGAAGATGATGATAGCAGTAATAAGTTCTTAAATGAATGTCTTGAAAACCTCAAATCCAATGCATCCTTTTATCCATCCATGAAAAAACAAGACCTTCCTAGAGTCTCAACTCCTAATACATTTGGATACCTACACCCTAAAACAAATGAAGGACCTAAGTTCCCTCCAATAGGTGGACCTAGTTCTTCTAACCAAGCCACTCCTCAACCATTCTATGATAACAAAGTTACAAACACACCAATCAACCTTGAAGAAACTTATGGAAAAGGTTTTACAATCTTAAGCAAACTAGGATGTGACACAACAACTGAAAATAACATTCATCAACTTTTAGAACAAAGACCAATAGATGAAAACACAATAGGGTTAGGTTATCAAGATCCCCCTCATGACAACAAGCCTCCTATTGAATATCAAATATTTCGTGATGATGGAAAGGTGATCTTTGATTGCCCCCCCAATTTGAATGTTCTTCTTCATCGTGAGCAACTCTTGCATGATACCAAAGACAAGTATGATAGGATTCCCATAGGTCCTCTTCCTCGTTCAATCCATGAAAAGGGTGAATCTAGTAAACAAAAACAACCTTATAAGTTGAAAAAACTAAAGTTTCCTCTCCATCCTCCACCTGAATGTTCAAGGAAATTGCAAATCCTTCTAAACAAAGAACTCATTTTATTACCACCTATCAATAGGTTGGTCATCTATCCTAAAGATGTTAATGTTCCACATTGTGCATATCATCTTATTCTAGGACATTAGAGCGATGATTGTCGCCAATTGAAAGAAATAATGAGCAAGTATCATTTTGATGGTGATAATTGCTATCCAATAAATCCTTAATCCATTACCAAATACCCTCATCATACAAAAGTTGTAGATTCTTCCATTCTCATTATTGCATGATTTTTCCCATCAACTATCTTAGCTCATTCTTTCCTTGTGCTTAGTGGGGGCAAGAAGTCGATAGCCTTGTCCTAGTAATGCATTTGTCCTTGTCCGCTAGCTATGTTCTTCACCTTCCACTTCTCCTGATTGGGAATGGGAGGTAGTTGACTTGTTTAATGGTTGAATTGCATATGAATTACTAGTATTTTTGTGTATCGTGTTCCCTCGTGCTATGTCCCTTGATGTTCTCCTCTCTTTGTAACATTCTTCTATTTGTACCTTCATTCTTCTATATGTCGTACATTGCTTTTGCATTTTTATTTTGTTTTGTGTTTTCCTTTCAAGGATGACGCAAAGTGTTGAGACACCCTATGTCTCTTCCATGTTGACCCAAAAGGTCCCTTTTTCTTTTTCTTTTCCTTTTTCTTTGTTTTTTGTTTTCCTTTTGGGAATGACAAAAATTGTTGAGACAACCTATGTCTCTTCCATGTTGACCCAAAAGGTCCCTTTTTCTTTTTATTTTCCTTTTTATTTGTTTTGTGTTTTTGTTTTGGGGATGATGCAAAGCATTGAGACCACAATGTCTCTTTCATGTTGACCCAAAAGACCCTTGGGCCTTTTCTTTTTTCATTTCACTTGTGTTTTTCCTTTTGGGGATGACACAAGGCATTGAGACCGAAATGTCTCCCTCATGTTGACCCAAAAGATTCTTCATTTTGTTTTCTTTTGCCCTTTTCTTTTTCATTTTCTTGTGTTTTCCTTTTGGGGATGATGTAAAGCATTGTGACATTCCATGTTGACCCAAAATAGATATTTATTTTTCTTCTTTTTGTTCTTTTTGTGTCATTCTTCCAATTCTATGTATTTGGGGAATGATAAAAATTTTGAGCTCTTTAATCAAAACATTGCAACAATGAACATACTGACCCCAAATCCATATATCCCTTATGTTTTTGGTGTTCTCATTTTGGGGGAAACCCCTTTCTATTATTTCTTTTTCCTTCCTTTCACATGATGTAGCCTTACTCACAAATGTATGACTCAGCATAGGGGCTTTCTAAGTTATCTCTCGTGTATTTTTTTTTTCATTCGCTACTTTAAAGTAATTACTCAAAGAATGGTGTGTAGCAAATTCCTTTAAAGTGGGGACATACATTGGCATAATTCATTTGCATTTTTCTTCTTTCTGGTTCTTAGTGTAGCCTTGTTAATTTATAAGATGTGTTTGTCACTTTGTGGATGACATTGGGTGTGATGTCTTTCATGAGTGTGATCTATCTTAGCATATTACGAGTATGTGCAAGATTAGATGTCATGGAAAAAACAAGCCCTTAAGTGGAAATTTTTTTAGAAAAATCAGAGTTAGGAAACTTGATGTAAAAATTTGAATAAGTTATCTACATTATTTTAAAAAATATGTAAGAATAGAATCTATAGAAAATTAAATTCAAAGTAAAGCATAATTTATATTGGTGGAAAGATGAGAAAATCCTTTAAAAACCCTTTTCGTTTCATCAATTTTGGGTAAAAAAAAAGTTGTCAACCATATACCCATCATGATCCTACACATACCCTTACATTCCTCTTGGTGGCCTGATGTGATGCACTACATCCCCTAAGTTGCAAATATTCAATTCTTTGATTGGTCCTCTCTTGGAGATATTAGACACAATTCTCCCTAAGTTATAGACCTCACATGAACTAAGAAAGACTCATTTGAACATCCTTTTTCATGTTGCATTTTGCATTTACATGGCCACCTTGCATAACACAACTTGCACGCCTATGGTTCCATTGCATTTGTTCATGAGTTCTAAGCATATAGAGGTTTTCTTGTCTCATGAAGCATGAAATGATATTGTATTTTATGGTGTAATATTAAGATTATCAGGAGGTATAACTTTAGTATGGTTGAGAAGGAATCCCATTCTGAGGCACAACTTTCCCCATAACCACCTTTCAGGATTTCTCACCTTGTGGACAACTAGAAGTTTTGTGGCCCCAGAGTGAGTATGTCATGGATTTCTCACCCCATAAACAACTAGAAGTTTTGTGGCCCCAGATTGAGTACGTTGTGTATTTCTCACCCCATGGACAACCAGAAGTTTCGTGACCCCAGAGTGAGTATACTTGGGCCTTCTCACTTGGCAGACAACCATAAGTTCTATCACCCTAGAGTGAGTACACATTTCTAAACAAACATCCTAGATCTAATCCATAACGGTTTGGAAAAGTGATCGAAGCTTGATCTGACTTTCTTCTCTCTTTTATTCCTTTTTCATCATTTTCATGTGTGTTCCTTTGCGTTCATGTGTGGTTTGACATGGGATATTGATCATCACTCCTGATCATTGTTATCTCATCTTACGAGCACTAGTGCATTCAGATATCTCATGGTTGCATGTTCGACTAATTTAGTGTGAGTTTGAAACAAGTTCATCCTCTCACTAAAGTGGGAGCTAATTGTGGACATAGAAAAAGTAACCCTTTTACTTTTTTCTCACATGTTCAAGCCCTCCTAGTAGATTTTGGCTTTATTTTGCCTAGATTTAGTGTTGTAATGTGGTCAACACATTCACATTAGGTCTTGGAACCTTGTGACTCATTAAAACTTCTAAGATATATCTTGTAAAAGTGTTGTGAAGTGTTCTAACCCACTTTCACAATTTTCTAGGACCCTTTTATAATAGTTCATAAGTAAATATCTCCTTTTTATCACTTACCAAGTTTTATTTCAAAGTGTTTTAACAAACTCTCACACTTTTCTAGACTTGTCATCACTAATTCAACCCTTTCTCATGTTTAAATGACCCCTTAATGCACTTTCCGACCACACTTAAGTGTATTTTTGAGGATATTCTCATTAAACATCAATTAATGCACTTTAATTTCTGAAATCCAGTGAAATTTCCTTGGTGGGACCAAGTAGCCACTTGGGTGACTTAGTCCCATTGGGCACAAAAAATTAAAATAAGTTTCATTTCTTGGTAGGATTTTATTCTCTTACCCTTGAGGTTGGCCCGTGATGTGTAATTTTTAGGAAATAATAGAAAATCAATTATAAATAAGGGTTTTCCCCTCATTTTACATCTCCTAATTCATTCAAGCATTCATTCACTCAAGCAATTCATCTATTCACTTAATCATTCTCAAGCATTCAAGCACTCTAAGCATAATCAATTCATCCTTTAGAACACATATCTTTAGATTTCTACATCAAGGGTTTGGTGAGTTCATAAAATTTCATGTTGTTTATTCATCATTCTCTTCTCATTTCATTTCATAGGGTTTGATTACCAAATCAGGGTTTGACCAAGGCAAACCCCTATAATCTAACCTTTAACCCTTTTCCCCTCTTTGCATGTGTGTTCGTAGGCTTTGTATACAGATTTTTCAAAGAGTTTGGTATCAAAAAGTGTTAAAAAAATCCATAAAAGTCAACATAACCCTAGGAATTGAAGCTTGGAGACTCTTTTCAACCCATTTTTTGCAGATTCTAATTTAGACACTTGTCAGAAAAGGAAGTACTGACTGAAAGCTGCAGAATCCTATTCCAAAATTTTAGAAATCCTCTGGTGGACTAAGTCACCATCTACAAAAAAATAGTCCCATTGCCAGACCTGAAAACTAATTTTTTACATTTCTGAGTACCCATTTGGCAGATTCCCATTTTGGTAGATTTTCTCCAAAACTTGACAAATTCACCCAGTTTGGCATAAGTGTCCTAGTAAACATTTCTAGCTATCTCTATAGGATTCTAGAGCATCTCTACATTAGATTCCATATTCTAGGTGCACCTCTCCAGTTTAGTTTAATCCTTTTATCATTTACTTGCATTTTTAGATGTTTTTACATACATCACTATGTTTCCCAGCACTTTGCATTTCCTAGGTTTAACATCAATAAATCATTTCATTTTCATTTCATTACATTTAGAAATCATAGTTATACATATTTCATCCTTCATAACATCAATATTTGAATGTAACATTGCATTTTGGCCCCAATCTTTCTCCTTTTAGATGAAAAACCCTTAAAGGAGCTAAAAGCATTCGGGTGCCAAAATCTTTGGTTTAAGTATCAATGTCCCTATAGAGCCTAAAACATAAGAAATGACTAATGGTCTTGATTATTTTCCCTCAAAATAAATAAACAAGCTTTCATTCAATGTCAACACTATTACAAAAGATTTTGCAAGACAACTTTAACTTTGGTACATCTTAAATTGATAGATATCTCATTAAATATGTATCAAGTTGAAACTTTGTTTACTCATAATAATAAATAACCTTAGTTTTTTCTCCTTTCCATGTAATAGTTGTAGGATCATAGCATACTCACTATTTCATGTTTTACATTCATTGCAGTTCATTCCCTTTTTTTGCTCACCCTTGTCTTGCACTAAGTGGGAACAAGGGGTTAGGAAGCCTTGTCCTCATATGGCACTTGTCATTGTCTCTTTTTCATAGTTGGTTGTCTTTCATGTATAAATAAGAGCAAGCTTGTGATGTTGACGATATGCCTTAAGTTGGCTCACATGTGGCATACTTATCCATGATGTAGTTTGATTTGGAAGCATATGACTTGGCAAATGGATTTCCAAATAAGCTCTCATGTTTTCTTTATTTTTAGCATTTATCATATGCTACTTTAAAATAATTTCTCACAACATGGTGTTAACAATTTATTTAAAGTGGGGCCATACATTGGCATTATTTTGGTATTTTTCCATGTTCCTTGATGTGGTTTTCTTACTTCATGCGACATGTTTTTCTCTTTGTGGTGACATTGGGAGTATTTTCCTTCAAGAAATTGGTCTATCTTAGCCTATTACATTCCTCTTAG
Source organism: Sequoia sempervirens (assembly GCA_007258455.2). Classification (NCBI taxonomy): domain Eukaryota; kingdom Viridiplantae; phylum Streptophyta; class Pinopsida; order Cupressales; family Cupressaceae; genus Sequoia; species Sequoia sempervirens. The sequence goes on from VDFB02179234.1 coordinate 104,420,037, forward strand.
TGGTTATGTGATACACTACATCCCCTAAGTTGTGAATATTTTATCCTTTGGTTGGTTCTCTCTTGGAGAAATTAGGAACAATGTACCTGAACATTAAGATCTCACATGAACTAAGCAAGATCCCTTCAAACATCCCTCTTTCTTGTTGCATTTTCTCTTTGTACCTTATTAAAGTCATGGAGGTATGGCTTTGATATGGCTTCTTGGGGCTCAACTAGTGAACAACTAGCTTCACTAGCCCTTGTGAGTGTGCATTTTATTTTTCTTATTATTAAATTCATGGAGGTATGACTTTGATATGGATCTCATGGGGTGGGTATGTGTAGGATCATCATGGAAAAAATAGGCCCTTAAGTGGAAAAAAATTAGAAAAATCATAGTTAGGAAACTTGACATAAAATTTGAATAAGTTATCTATATTTTTTCAAAAATATGTAAGAATAGAATCTATAGAAAATTTAATGTAGTTTCTAAACTACTAGGTTAATTTTTTTTTTTTTTAAATCTATTTGGTGAAAATTTGAAATTTCAATGGAGTAGTACTTCAATTTCAGGGAAAAAATAACAAGTAGGTGTTTGTATGACCACCCTAACCACAATAAAATGATAATATTTTCTTATAATACTTTAGATATAAGTAGATGACTCATTTCCAGATGTTATGCATATTTTTTTGTAATTTTTTTCCAAGTAAATAATTAATTATAAAAATTTTATTACAACTTTTAAAAAATATAAAAACTCGTATGTCTAACCACCTCAACTTGGTCAAAATTTTATGAAATTCAGTATTTTTCTTTTCAATCCTATATTATGTGAAGCATAGAATGTGACACATTTTTTGGATTCAAAAAATGTGACACTGTTTGAAAGCTATAAATGATTTTAAATCATTCTATCAAACGGGACTTTAGTCGTAATTGAAATAGAAAATGAATAATAATTATTTATTAAATTCAAAGTAAATCATAATTTCTATTGGTGGAAAGTTGAGAATATCCTTTAAAAATACTTTTCATTTCATCATTTTTGGGTATAAAAAAGTCGTCAGCCACATACCCTACACATACCCATCATATTGCCACTTTTTGGCCCATCAAGATCCTGCACATACCTAGGCTCACCTAGTGGACAAATAGCTTCACTAGGCCTTGTGAGCATGCATTTTGTTTGCATAGTGGACAACGCATTCCACATGTAAACATTTTTTGGACACACAACTTAGACCCAATCCATAGTGTGTTGGACGACCAGTTGAAGTTTGATTTGTAGCATTTTCTTTTTTCTATCTTTTATGGTGTATGTTGGCGATCTAATCATGGCTTTATATATCATCTGTAAGTGTGTTCCTTTGTGCCTATGTTGGTTTGTCATAGAATCTTGATCCTAGGGGCTTCGCCACCCTCTTGATTAATTCCATCCTATCTTACTAGCCTTTATACATTTGAACTGCTCTTGAATGTGTGGTTGGTTATTTTAGTATGATTTTGAAGCAAGTTCATCCTCTCACTAAAGTGAGGGCCAAATTTAGTGTAGGAAAATTCATACCCTTTCATTTTCACACTTTTTTGGGTCCACCTTGTTTTATGTATCCTTATTTATGTCTTAATTGGTCCTATTTTTCATCCACAAGCCTAATAAATTGTATCATTTTATGACTAAACCTAAAAAGCATCAAAGGATAAATGATAATTTAATAATTTTTAATGTGTCCTTGATTTTTGGACTAGTACTAAGAAGAAACCTAGGGTGTTCTTGTCCCCTAAAGGTCTTGGGATCCTGATTTCAAAGGCACCTTAATTAGGCCCCTTTTTGGATTTTGTGCCTTAAGTTTCAAGCATTGAGACTAAGATGCCACCTAGGGCGCGTCTTAGTACGCCTCAAGTTATTTTTGAAATTTAATTTCAAATCTTGGCAGGATTTAGCCTCCTTTAATTAATGAATTCATATGTTGGCATGTTGTGGTGTAATTTTAGGATATTAAACATGGATAAATATAAATACATGGTTCTTTCACTCATCTTCAACCCCAAGCATACAAGTATTCATCTTGATAGCAAGTTTATGAGATCAAGAGAATTCAAGATCAATTCATCAAGCATTTGGAGCCATCATCAAGATTCAAGCATCATGTCAAAGATATTCTTGCATCATGTGTTTTTGAGCTAACATTTGTGATGTAGGGTTTTGATTCAAGCAAGCAATTCAAGTCAAGATCTATCAAGCATTACTTCCATTCAAGATCTACATTCAAGCTAGCCACTTCACACAAGTTTGCAGATTTCATATCAAGAGTTTGGTGAGTTACAACATAGCACTTTGTTCATTCATCATTTCCATTAATTATTTTATTTCATTCCAAGGTTTTATTACCAACAAGGGGTTTGACCAATGAAAACCCCCATTTACTAACAATCAACAAGTTTTTCCTCTCTTGCATGTTTGTGTTTGTAGATTTAGACTGAAGACTTAGAGATAATTTGAAGTAAAAAGTTACAAAGTTGCCATTTTCATGGAAACTCACCTACAGGCCAGATTTGAAAGTTTCAGGACCTAAGATATGAGAATAAGGAAGTGCATACATTCAACCTTAGGATCACATTTAGACATTTCAAAAATTCAAGATGAGAATAACACAATAGTAAGGGCATCTTAGTCCTCCTAAGGGTATTTTGTATAGATTCTTTTAGATTCTATTCTGACATCCAAATTTTTTGCATTTCCCCCAAAAAATAGCAATGAGACTAAGACAAAAGTAAGGGTGTCTTAGTCCTCCCTAGAATATTTTGACAATATTTTTTCATTTTAGAATCCTTATCACATTTCTAGACTTCCCAGGTGCATACATCCTAACTTGTTGGGTATGTGTAGGATCATGATGGGACAAAAAGTGGCAACATGAAAAAAGTAGCATTTTTCACTAGCCAAAAAATGCAAAAATCCTGAGTTGACTTTTTCTTTGGGTTGGGTGTTAGTACATTTCTCCTTAGCAATTCCCAAGCCAAAGTTCTACAAATCAGATATCTAATTCAAAACAAATATCTGATTTAAATAAAATATCTAATTTGTATTAGATATCAGATTCATGTCTAATATCTAATTTAAAAAACATTTTAAAATGTAATATTTTGGTTCTATAAATTGGATATCCAATTTTTTCACACATAGACCCAAGAGTAATTAGGAGGTGGAGGGTGGGCAAGAGAGAGAGATGGAAAGGGAGAGACAAATAGAGAGGGAAAGGGAGAGAGAGAGAGACAAATAATAAGAGAGATAGAGACAAAGAGACAAACAAAGAGAGAGACAGAGAGAGATAGAGAGAGATAGAGAGACAAAGAGAGGGGGGGAGAGAGATGGAAAGGGAGAGGGAAAATGAGCAAGAGAGGGAAAGGGATAGAGAGAGAGAGAATTAGGAGGGGAAGGGGAAGGGGAAGAAGGGGAGAGGTAGATATATAGATAGAGAGAGAGAGATAGAGAATTAGGAGGGGGGAGGGAGAGGGGAAGAGTGTTGAGGGTATAGGATAGAAGGTTTAAGGGTTTATGGTTGAGGGTTTAGGGATGATGGGGTAGGAGGGAGAGACTTGAGAGATAGAGAGGTAGGGAGTGGGAGAGAGATAAAGGAAGGGAGGGCGGGTGCAGAGGTAAAGGGCTCAGCTACTAAGGGCCTAGGGCTCTAGGGTCAAGGGTAGAGAGATGAGGGAGTGAGGAGGAGGAGAGGGGGTAGGATGAAGATACAATTAAGAAAGAGAGAGGAGGGAGTGGGGAGAGAGATAGGGTGGGATGGAGGGTTATGTAGAGGTGGACGTTTAAGGGTTTAGGTTAAGGGCAGAGGGGAGAGAGATAGAGGGGGTGGAGAGGAGTGAGAGAAAACCCAAGAGAGGGAGAAGGTAGGGAGGGGAGAGACTAGATAGAGGGAGGAGGAGAGAGAGACCTAAGAGAGGGATTGGTGCTAGGAGGGAGAGACTCCTCATGAGAGGAGAGAGAGATAAAGGAAGGGAGGGCTAGTGGGTAGAGGGTAGAGGGTTTAAGGGTTATGTGAGTGGGAGATAAAGCGGGAGTGAGTGAGTGAGAGCAGAGACCCAGAGGGAGAGGGGTTAGATGAGATACTCTGAGAGAGAGAGAGGGAGGGAGTGGGAGAGAGATACAGAGGGCAGATGGTGATGGTCTCATGGTGTTCTGAAAATTTGTGTCAAGGCAGAGGGAGAGATGTGAGGGAGTGGAGTGAGTGAGCAGAGTATATGTGCCAAGAGAGGACAAGGATATGGAGGGAGATACTTGAGATAGAGTGAGTGATTGATTCAGTGAGAGAGAAGTGAGAGAGGGAGTGGTGCTAGGAGGGAGAGAGATAGAGGGAGACAAGGTTAAGGGTAGAGGGTAGAGAGTTTAAGGGTTTAGTGTTGAAGGGTTTAGGGTTTAAGGGTAGAGGGGACATACACATAGGGAGTGAGTGAGAGAGAGAGACTTGAGAGAGGAAGAGGGGGTAGGAGTGAGAGACTTGAGAGAGAGAGAGAGGGTAGAGGGTAGAGGGTAGAGGGTTTAAGGGCTTAGGGTTATTGGTAGAGGGGAGAGAGATAGAGGGATTCAGTGAGAGAGAGAGGGAGGGAATGGAAGAGAGATATAGGATAGAGGGTTAAGGGTAGAGGGTAGAAGGTAGAGGGTTAAGGGTAGAGGGTAGAAGGTAGAGGGTTAAGGATAGAGGGGAAGGAGATAAGAGTGAGTGAGAGAGAGAGACCTGAGAGAGGGAGAGGGGGTAGGAGGGTGAGACTTGAAAGGGAGAGGGAAAGAGGGAGTGAGTGGGATAGAAATAATGGGTAGAGGGTTCATATAGGGTAGAGGGTTTAAGGGTTTAGAGTTTAAGGGTTAAGGGTTTAGGGTTTAGGGTAGAAAGAAGAGAAATAGGAGTGAGTGAGAGATACCTAAGAGTGGGAAAGGGGTTAGGAGGGTGAGACTTGAGAGAGAGAGGGAGGGAGTGGGAAAGAGATAGAGGGTAGAAGGTTTAAGGGCTTAGATTTTAAGGGTTAAGGGTTAAAGGTACAAGAGAGAGAGATAGAGGGAGTGACTAAGAAAGAGAAACCTGAGAGAGGGAGAGGAGGTAGGAGGGAGAGTATTGAGAGAGAGAGAGGAGGGAGAGAGACAGAGGGTGGGGAGGGGCTAAGGGTAGAGTGGAGACTTGGGAGTGAGGAGACAGAGTAGACTTGGAGAGAGGAGAGGGGGATAGAGGGAGACACCTGAGAGAGCGAGAGAGAATTAGCTTAGGGGAAGTGGGAGAGGGAAGTGAGGGAGGAGAGAGAGTAGTATCAAGAGACTTGAGAGAGAGAGAGAGAGAGGGAGTATGAGATAGATAGAGGGAGAAAGGGTTAAGGGTAGAGGGAAGAGGGTTGACGTGTTTAGGGTTTAAAGGTTAAGGGTTAAGGGTTTAGGGTTTAGGGTTTAAGGGTAGAGGGGAGACACATAGAGGGAGTGAGTGAGAGATAGAGAGAGACCTAAGAGATGGAGAGGGGGTAGGAGGGAGAGACTTGAGAGAGAGGGATAGGGTAGAGGGTAGAGGGGAGAGGGGAGAGAGATAGAGGGATTCAGTGAGAGAGAGAATGAGGGAGTGGGAGAGAGATAAAGGGTAGAGGGGATTGAGTGAGAGAGAGAGAGACCTAAGAGGAGAGGTGGTAGGAGGGTGAAACTTGAGAGAGATATAGGTTAGAGGGTTAAGCATAGAGGGTAGATGGTTTAAGGGTTTAGATTTTAAGGGTTAAGGGTTAAGGGTTTGAGGTTTAGGGTTAAGGGTAGAGGGGAGAGAGATACAAAGAGTGAGTGAGAGAGAGATTGTCACATCCATAAAATGATATACAACTCACGAAAAATCCTAACTTGGAAATTGGACATTCCAACAGATGACTGGCATCTTCCCTTGGTCGTTCATTTACATTGTCAAACCAGGGAACATATACTTGAAATGGAGCGGCATTGTATGTGCACTAAGAGCTAGTTTCAGTCATGATTTACAAGACATGGATGGATTCCCGATGCTGTAGGAACAAACACAGGGATGGGTTCCCAATGCTATAGGAACAATATAAGACTGAGTTTGCACTGAAACTTTCATGAATGAAATATAACTTATAATCAATAGGAAATAAACAACTACATATACTCACTAAGTGGGCCCCCTTAGCAACCATCAACTATTTTATGCAAGAATTAAACTCAGAAGTTCATCAAATTTTATTCATAACTTGGAGTCATATACATTGATTGTTCTGCTTCTAAGAAAACTAACACAAAGCTCTGATTATTATTATTATACTAAATTTTACATACTCTTCTTGCTCACTTGCGCAGGAGGAACACTTATTTATATCAGAAAAGCAACTAACTACCTAACTCTAACATAGAAAGATGTGGACATAAATATATCCTAAAACTGAGGAACAAACTTCTCATAAATGAAAGCATATCTGTTCAACATGATTTAGAGAGAATTTAGCATTCCACTCTTCCCAGATTAATAATCATTTAGATTTCCTCTCGATGACCCGGTCAAAGAATATTCACTGGAACAACTTCCTCAAAACCGTGTTGGAAATGGACTTTATTGCAAGGTTGAGATCTACTGCGCTTGACTCATTCATGCTTCCTTCAATAACCTGCGATACCCAAGGCAACAAAGGTGAAAGAAAGCATGCATGGAAAACAACATGATATACATTCATTAATCACATATTAAATCTATTTCATCATTCAAAAACCATATGCATTATATCAGTCATTCAAGAGGTCAAACAGGGCAATTAATATAGACACATAGAGATGTTAAGCTGCAGGGATATAGGAATGTGTGGCTACAAGATACTACCCGATTTTAGATAAAAAGTCTTTAATCAAAGAGTTAAAATAACCATTAGCAATAAGAGTAATGGTATTAAAAATACATCATATTACTCAAATTATGAGCATATTTCAAGCTCATCAAGAGACCTGAGAGATGGAGAGGGGGTTGGAGGGAGAGTCTTGAAAGAGAGAGAGAGGGTAGAGGGTTTAAGGGTTAAGGGTTAAGGGTTAAGGGTTATGGGTAGAGGGGAGAGATAGAGGGTTGAAAGGGTAGAGGGGGTAGGAGGGTGAGAATTGAGAGAGAGAGAGGGAGGGAGGGAGGGGAGAGAGATATAGGGTAGGGAGGTTAAGGCAGAGGGTAGAGGGTTTAAGGGTTGGCAGAGGGGAGAGAGATAGAGGGAGTGGGAGTGAGAGGAGAGAGACCCAAGAGAGGGAGAGAAGGGAGGGAGGGAGAGCTGAGAGAGAGGAGTGGGAGGGAGTGGGGGAGAGAGATAGAGGGTGGAAGGTTTTAAGGGTTAAGGGTAGAGTGGACAGACAGTAGGAGAGAGAGAGAGAGAGAGAGAGAGAGAGAGAGAGAGAGAGAGAGAGAGAGAGAGAGAGAGAGAGAAGGGAGGGGAGGGAGAGGGGAAGAGGGGAAGAAGGGTAGAGAGAGGGAGAGAGAATTAGGAGGGGAAGAATGGGAGAGAGAGAGAGAGTGAAAGGCATGATATTTAAATATTTTATATGTTAGTAATATTAATTAGTTATATAATATTTTATATATTAGTAATATATATATATATGTACATTAACTAAAATATAGAAATAATATTTAAATATTATACACAATAATATAATATATTATATATTATATAATTTTGTAAGAGACTATCCCAAATTGTATATTATATATTAAAGTATAAAATATATTGTATATTCTAAACTAGATATACTAAAATAAACTATAAACTATTTATTGCATTTTCTAAATCATATCTTATAAAGTGTATAACATTTTTTAAAATCGTATATAAACCAAATCGCATATCTGATTCAAAATGGATATCCAATTTGAAATAGATATCCAATATTTCTGACACAAAATTTATTGCCTAGGGATTAGCCTTGGGCTTGCTTTGGAATTTGGCTAGGACATGCCAATCCGAAGTATTCAACACAAAAAACATGTTTAACTTACCTTGTTTTTCTAGACTTCGCCCATGTGGTTGACGACTTTTTTTTAGCCAAAATTGATGAAACGAAAAGAGCTTGTAGAAGAGACTCTCAAATTTCCACCAATATAAATTATGCTTTACTTTGAATTTAATAAATAATTATTATTTATTTTCTATTAGAATTACGACTAAAGTCCTGATTGATAGGCTGATTGAAAAACATCTATAACTTTTGAGTGGTATCATATTTTTTGAATCCAAAACATGTGTCACATTCTATGCTTCACATACTATAGGATTAAAAAAAATAAAAAAAATCATGAATTTTTTACCAAGTTAAGATGGTCATACATACGAGTTTTTATATTTTTTAAAAGTTGTAATAAAAAATTCATAATTAATTATTTACCTAGAAAAAAATTACAAAGAAATATGTGTCACATCCAAACATGATTCCTCTACTTATATCTAAAATCTTATAAAAAACTATTATCATTTTATTGTGGTTATGGTGGTCAGAGAGACACCTACTTCATATTTTTTCCCTGAAATTTAAGTACTATTGCATTGAAATTTTAAATTTTTACCAAATAGATTTTTTTATTTTTTTTAAAAACCTAGTAGTTTAGAAACTACATTCAATTTTCTACATATTCTATTCTTACATTTTTTGAAATAATATAGATAACTTATTCAAATTTTTATGTCAAGTTGCCTAACTCTGATTTTTCTGAATTTTCATTGCCACTTAAGGGCCTATTTTTTTATGATGATCTTGCACATACCCTACTGTTACTTTTTTTTTCATTTTCATTCATTATTTGGCTTTCATTACTAGGTTTTTTGAGGGTATGTGCAGGATCATGATCGGCCAAGAAGTGGCAATATGATGGGTATGTGGCTGATGCATTTTTTTTTACCCAAAATTGATGAAATGAAAAGGGTTTTTAAAGGAGATTATTAGCTTTACACCAATATAAATTAGCTTTACTTTGAATTTAATAAGTAATTATTATTCATTTTGTATTCAAATTATGACTAAAGTTCTAATTGATAGACAAAGTGAGAAACACTATCACTTTCAAATGGTATCACATTTTTTGAATCCAAAACATGTCACATTTTATGCTTCACATATTATAGGATTACAAAAAGAAAAAATGAATTTCATGAAGTTTTGACCAAGTTAAGGTAGTCAGACATACGAGATTTTTATATTTTTTAAAAGTTGTAATAAAAAATTCATAAGTAATTGTTTACTTGGAAAAAAATTACAAAAAAAAATGCATCACATCGGGACATGATTCATCTACTTATATCAAAAATATTATTAAAAAGTATTATCATTTTATTGTGGTTAGGTTGGTCAGACAGGCACCCACTTCTTATTTTTTCCCTAAAATTTATGTACTACTCCATTGAAATTTCAAATTTTCACCAAATAGATTTTTTATTTTTTTTAAAACCTGGTAGTTTAGAAACTACATTCAATTTTCTACAAATTCTATTCTTACATATTTTTGAAATAATATAGATAACTTATTCAAATTTTTATGCCAAGTTGCGTAACTCTAATTTTTATAATTCTTTTGCCACTTAAGGGCCTGTTTTTTCCATGATGATCCTGCACATACCCGTGAGTTGAATGTTAAGTTGTCTTTCTCCAAGATTTTTCTTGATTGTGAACCCCTCAAAGCCTAAGGAATCTTTCTAGTTCTCCCTTATTGAGAATTAACTCGCTTTTGTGTTGATAGTCAATCCACTTTCGGATCCTAGGTTTCCTTGAATGAACCATCAACCCTGTGAAGGAAAATCTAGGATTAGGGATTCCTTTCTTGTATTGTGAGTCCCTTTTCCCACATCACACATCTTCTTACAATTCAAGAACAGATTGAAAATTTTAAAATTCATAGAAAAAAACAAAATTAATTCTAAATTTGGGTTTGCACACTAGCACACACTCACTTTTTGTCACTAGTGCCTATAAAACTAGAATTTCAGATAGAGCCCTAGCTAGAAATAAACACCCTAGTTCAAGTTTGTCCTGCCTAATCTGCCTCGTATTTTAGGAATACATTGCTATCTATTTTTAGTCTACAAATTTTAGGTTTGATTTATAGATCCATGTTTGTATCAAGTCTATAGGTCTATTTTTATCCCTAGTTAGCCTTGGCATTCATAAACATAAATTTGAAATTAGACATTAATAGCTAGTCTTGGAAAAATCATAGTCATTTGATCATGTCAGATCCCTTTCTACAAGTGCATTATATACCTATCAATCCCTTTGGTCATGATGAACTTGATATATTACACATGAAGCTCTTAAGAAAGTCATCTCACCTAGATCATCCACTAATTCTTACAACACTTCCACACAAAAAAGAAAAATTGATGAAATCACACCTCAACTCATGATTTATCCACCTATGCAACAAGTCCAAACCAAGATTGTTCTTATCATAGGACCACATCAAGATATGCCAAAACCTTTAGGTTACATCTTGAATTATGTGAAACAATTAACATAATACAACCATTTAAACAATGTATCACAACCACAACAATATCATACTACATCGTTCATACATATTGTTGCAAGTATGAAGGTGTTGTCATTGATTTCTACAAGTATATCTACTGGTTGATTTTTTCAGTGAAATGGGGGAGATTGTTGCATGTATGAAGGTGTTATCATTAGTACCAACTATATGTTGAAGATATTGAGAAAATTTGTGAAAAAGGAAGATTGATGCAAAGTGCGCTTGTATAGCTAAGATACTAAGGAATTGTTGTGAGTACATGGGGCTCTCTTTTTCTATTGTAGTGTTTGATATGGGTTGGAATAGTGTAAAGTGCTGAAATGATGTCTTTGGTACTTGGTTTCCAAGTGATTTTGAGAAAATTTGATAAACAGAGAAACCAGTGTTGTGTAAGTGTTCAAACTGTGCTTTGGGTTGTGCTCTGGATTTATTGTATATTTATGCTATGCTTGTGTATTTCTTATATGTTGTTCAAGACTGTCATTAGTTGTTATTAGCCGATAGGCTATTATAGGTGAGAATTCAACCAAAAAAGTCTTACTATCTAATGTCAGCTTAGACTATTCCGGTGGGATTTGGTTTTAAGTGGTCCCTCTCACCAAATCCCAGGCAGAAGGACGCCAACAGCATCATGCGGTGCAGTTAGGGGTTGTAAACACTTCTTCAAGTATGTTGTATATTTTTTTCCCATATTGACTATTTCATTTGCATATTCGTTGTCTAATGCCGAGATTCCACAATCTCGAGACCACGTCAGTAGGCATGGCCATTCCTCCTATATTCGCATCACTAGGTATGGTTGGGAGCCTGTTCACGTCATTCTACACCACTCCTCTGGTCTTCATGCATAGCTTGGCATTTACAAAGTCACCAAATCTTCTTTGAGTTCATAAATGTCAACCAGCTTTAAGATTGTAAAGACCCAATTAATTTTAACCGAAATACCACTATATTTTTTTTTACTTTTTATTTTAGTATTCATTCACAAGTATACTCGGGAACTTCTATCCATACGGGACAGATATATCATCTGTTCTTACGGAACAAGAATTCACTTCATCTATTCATATGGAATAGGAATATGTCTATTCATATAATCAGAATAGGCATCCACCTAAACGAGGCAGGCATCTATCATATGATAGGTACGTGCTCTGGCTAGAGTCTTGGACTCATCAGGATCATCCGGATCCTGAGTCGCTTCCCTGATGACCACACTTTCTATTAAAAGTGCACCGAGGTCGTCGTCCTCAGGGGTATGTAAAATTGTAATTCTAAACTTGAAGCCCGCCTCGGAATTTGGCCTAAGGGCCTCGAGGAATCAAGCAATCGATGCGGGATTCTTTCGAGTATAGTTGCATGTATTTTGGTTGATTATCTTATATAACTAGTTATGTGATCTCTCCAACCCTAAACCCCATTCCCGAACGCCTGAGTACTGGGAGCATCCTTCGTTTCCCAGACTGCCTACATACCCTGCTTCCAAATGGGATCAAGGCGTAAAATATGTAGTTCTTTTTTCTAGGCTATGTTTATGTGAACTGTTATAAAGCGGGTATGCAACCCTTTCTAGGGTTTTTATTTCCCCTAAACAGTTCCTCTGCGGCTGCTACCCACGATGGTAAGCATGGATAATAAACGATCGCCTTGACCATTCATTGTTTACCTATTAACATTCATCTAACCTTACTCCCTAATGAAGTTCGTCTCCCTTGACCCATTTAAATGATTTCCTAATAATATATCCACACGATTATATCATGAATTGATAATTCCTAAGTTATAGTTTTCTAGGTTGTCACTAGCGGATTTGATTCATTTTTGTTTTATCTTTTTAGATTATCGATCCAAAGGGGATTTCCCTTCCTTTGGATTTTAAACAACTCATGTCCCTTATTTCTCCCCGGCGATTTATAAGGACGATGCCACAGACGCCGTTATTGCGGCTATATTAGGCTATAGATGCAGTAGCTCAAGCGCGACGGCTTTACCTGTAAACGTGAACTAGAGGCACCATTAATACCGAATGCTGCGGGTTCTGTTTTCCTTTCTTTGATTAGGTTTTCAAGCTATCTCTAGCATAATTAAATATTTATAAGAAAAAGCTCATAAAATTTGGAATGCACAACGACGTTAGTTATAATCATTATAGCATAATTTCCCAGATGTGATTTAATCAGGAATAAATTTTAACTCTAACAATAGTTTAAGTATTATTGATAGTAAAATAAACATTCGATATTAACCTTTGATTGAATAAAATCTCAATAATAAATATACATATCAAGTATTACCAATCAACCTATTTAAAGCAAGTATTTAAAGCTTAGTTACACACCTATTTCCTCTTGATCATCCTGTAGGGAGTAATAAAACAAATTCAAGCAAGCTAATTACTCTTAATTAAGTAATATGGTATTGATCTAATGAATGATTCTCATTTATCACTTTCTATACCCATAAAAAAGATACCCACAATTTGATACAATCTTAGAGATGACAACTTTATTAAGAACATGCTATAATCATATAGTGTCATCAACAATATACATAACTTACATAGATTATTTGATCAAGACTTATATTTTGTAGGATAATTATTCATAACCAATATCCTTTAAAATTAAATTTTTAACTAAGAATAGTAATATTCCTTATGATGATTTGGATTTAGAGGTATTTGGTGATAGTTATGCTTAACTAAAATTCTAATATTACTTAACATTTTACTTTATTTTATCTTATTTCTTTACCTATACGTGATCCTCCATTGAGTATAATCTTGAGGAAGTTGAATGGATTAGGCATAGGGCATTCAATTCAAATTAGAATCCTTCGTGCCATACTCAATATACTTTTAAATAAAGCAAAGCTTTAATTTTGTAAATTAAGAAATTTTAAAAACACTTTAATGTATTACTAGATTGTTCAATAAATTTGAGAGTACATTCGATCTAGACTATGAGTACATTCTTGCTACAATTAAATTTATTAATAATTTTGATTCCAATGTGCTGGGTATGGTTGATTAATTATGATGCAGTTCAATACTCATAATGTATTTCAAATTTCCCCTACTTTTGTCAAGATATTATTTCTTATATTTTCGTCCTATGATATGTATGGCAATGGGAGAACTAAAAACATTATTTTCAATGGGAGGCAATGGGAGAACTAAAAACATTATTTCAGAATTGTTTCTTTTACATGCAACAGAAAAATCATATCGAGCTCATAGAGCTTAGACATGTAATTTAACATGTAAATGTTTCTGACCTATTAGAGAAAGTAGAGTGACGTATTAAGCAATCACCAAAGTTTTGAATGGCTTGACTAAATAAACTCTTTCATTAGCATGTTATGCGGTGAATAAAAGCATATACAAATTGGAAATGAATATATGATGTAGATATGTGTGAATGTATTGAAAGCATAAGGAAGGCGTTTTAAATTCTTTGACAACATACTTCTAAGAATGTGGTCTCGTGGATATACAAGGATAGCAGATTATGCATAGCAAAAAGAAGATCATTTTAGAACTTTCAGATACTTGCAATTAGTAAGCGTAAGACTTACTACTCCCTACCTTTGGACATTGTGATATGACTGCCTAATTATGAGATGAGGCTGAGAGGTGACGCCATTTATTGGGAATGCTAGGGAAAACACATAACAGATTTTCATGCCTATTAAATAGGCTCTAATGCATATATGTACCAGGTATAAGATCTTAGACATCCTCTACTCCAATGGCTAATTCATTTCCCTCATTTGGTTTGTAGGCCAAAGAATCCTATGTTGGGATTCAAGACATAATAACCTCAAGAAATAAAAAAATAAAATAAAAATAATATTGTTTATTTTATTTTCCTGAAGAAGTTCTCTTTCTACTATTTGCAATCTCATTTATTTAACTATGCAAAATAAAACCAGTTATGGTGATTCCATAAGCGTAAAAATTCAGAATGTGGCTCCAACCAACACAATAACATTATGTGTAGATATTTATTTATAGGATTTGCAATCATGGGTACTTACTTGGCTACGCTAAATCCTAACTGTATTTGAGATAAGGGAAAATTTTGGTTCAGCACGTCTCCTCTCTAGCTTAATCTGGAACGAACATTCCTAAACTAGAAACACAGAGGCATGGAATTAGAGCATTGATTCTTGGGAGAGATCTGGAGTGAACACTGCACCGAGATTGGCTCTCCTCTTTCCTGAAGCCTGAAATCAAACTTTTCTTTGGTGTCTCTCACAGAATGGCCTATTGCTCTCCTCAGCAGAAGTTCCTTCCCCTATTTTTTTTATAGACATAATGCATTAAATACATTGTGAACTGTAGGGCGCAGTTAGATCTGCAATTTATTGTGGTAGTTGATTCACAACCCACGTGAATGACACAAAGTCAGTGAATTCGATAGTGAATTCGATGTTGGGTGGCTGAAGACGGCAGAATGTGACCTACCGGTAGGTCTGTGCTGACTAGATTTGATTCACTGTGCAGTTTTCTATTGAAAACGTGGTCAAAATGTCATTTTCTAATTCATGCATGACACCTTAACTCCATAGTTTTCCACTGAATTTGGTCGACATTCAAATTCTGCTCTCAAGTTTTCAATCAATAATTAATGATAGGCAAGATTTTCAAGCATATGAGTATTAGATTTTTAGTCTGGATTTAACATGTGTTCCTGCATTAAAGTCTATCAAAATTGTGCAGTAAGAGTTAGGGAGGAGGAGTCGTGACAAAGATGGCTTCCACCTTTAGTGTTTTTGTGCAGAAAACAAGCAGTTGGGAAGCTGAACGAGGAAACAAGTCGATTTCTTGGATCTGGGTCATGGTCACTACAAGAGAATCTAGAGGGTGGCATTTTGGACTATTAGCCATTGCAATCAAGTTCTCTACAATTATTGGCTCTTTATTCTGAGGTATGGCACTTGCATGAAGTCTTCGAAAGCCCCCTTTTTACAAACTATTTCATGTAAATCCCAGAGTAATGGCAATTCGTTATCTTTATAAACTGTTGTATGTGTTAGAGGTGGCCTTCAAAGGCTATAGGAGTAAGTCTGAGGTTTCTCCACAAACAGCTATGGTGGTTTCCCAAAGGTTAAATTGGAAGGAAAAGTTTTTCTTTAGCTGGCCTATCTCTTCCTTGTCGATGAGTTTTTGGTTTGAAATCCGTACGAGCCCAGTGCCTGGGAGGGTGGAAACCCCATTTCCAATAGCTAATAATAACTAACTTGTAGAGACATGCTATGTTTTTTGTTTATGCAAACTAGATAGACTACAGATACATCTTTTAAAATATATGTAAAACTAAATCTAAATCAACGTCCATGCATCCTAGACATCTTCATGAGCTAAAACAGTGAATTTGTCGACATAGTTTGAGTCTCACTTGAAATTTGGTCACTGAGGATGTTTAACATGAAGTTGATGTGGTGAGTCTTATGGAACCTCCTATCCTTTCAAGCTTCATCTTCACCTCTCTAATTTTGAATGTAGATATTAGATGACTTTACGTCTCTGTGAATAATGGAGTGATCTAATTTTGAATGTAGATATGCCAAAGCCTCTACACTACCCATCGCAATTTGCACGTAACTCTGCCAACACAATTGACCAAAGCGCAATTGATGAGAAATCATCCCCCCGTCACCAAATTCATAGACTAGAAGAGGATATTGTGTTTGTAGGAAGCATCCAACTAAGCTCACCACATTTTTGTGATTAAGACTTTAGAGAATCATGATTTCGTTGATAAACTGCTTCGTGGATTCCTCGCTTTCAACACCAATGGGAAATTCCTTGAACTTTTTGATAGCCACAAGCATACCATTTGAAAGGATGCCTTTGTATATCGTGCTTGAACCACCACTTCCCAACATTATGTTATCTAAATAATCTTGGGAGGCCCTTTTAAGCTCATTTTCAGAAAAGACCTAAAAAATGTCCCCCTCTATCAGTTTTCTCTTTTCTGCCAGAATTCTCTCATACTTGTCCCTCGCCTGTTTGTGGTAACACATTCTCAGCAACCAGACTAATCCGCACGCTGCTAAAGAAACTCCAATGAATGAAAAAATAGAGCCTGGCCACACAAAAAAAGGGCTTGCTATTAACATGCACAAAAAACAAAAAACAAAGTTGCAAACATGACGATTTTATTTGACCTTCGGGACTTGCACCTTGACCCTTTTTTGAAGCCATCTCCCTCATAACCCTTTGCACACAAACAATTGTAAGAACCTTGGCAAATTACGGCATATTCCTCCTTCCCCCTCTTCAACGCACAGACTATTGTTTGTTTGAGGACATTCGTCTATGTCTGAACATTCATCATCATTATTGTTAGTAGCTTTGAGATTTTAAGAAGGAATGATTATAAAGGAGAAACCATGGTTATAGTTAGGGAAAGTGTGATCTTTTCCCTCACATTTAAGCCTAACATAAAAAATATATATTAATATGCAAGTTAAAATTTAACTTGATCCTGTTGTGCATTTTATTCAAATTGCCTCTTAAAATCTATTGTTTCTAATATGTATTGATTTTAAAATGTTGTAATTGGTTTTTTCTATTTACCTGACTCTAACTATTATCCCATAAACAAAAGACCAAATGATATTTTGAATTAGGAAAATGTAGTGGAATATATTTTCAAAATATTTGACTAATTGAAATATATCACAGAATTACTATCTACAAGAAAAGGTTTGGTAAGAAAATCACACTTTCATATGGTGTTGTAAAAAGGAAAACATGTAATTTTTTACTCATATAGTTGAAATATACATCCTCTAATAATTATAGGTAAATTTATCTTGGTCTAGGAAAATTCATCATTAACAATTCACCAAAAGAAAATTCACCACCAACAATTCATCGCCATGGAAAATTCATCAACAAAAAATTCACCGCCAAGTAAAATTTACCGCCAACAATTCACCAATGTTTTTTAATATATATTACAAAAACTTTGTGAATTTTGAGCGATGAATTTTACTTGGTGGTGAGTTTTTTGTCAATTCCTTTGATGAATTGCTGCCCTGAATTTCGCGGATGCCAAATTTACCCATATGGAAGAGATAAATATATGTTTCTAGAGGAAATCTATTTATTTTTCATTTACACTATATATCTTTTTTTTCTTCATAAATTGATTTTCATTATATTATTGATTTTTCCTGCAACACAATGATAAAATTAATTGCAAATAATTCATCTAGCTATATTTTCATTTAGATTTTTTCAACTAAAAGTGAATTGGGAAGAAGGGTTTGTAGAGACATATAGCCAACACATTTTTCAGATTTCAATTTTATTCACAAATTATCATTTATTTAATATAGTGTATATATATTAATGCTTAATAGGCATACATCTTGAAATATGAACATAATAATCTCTATTCAACTTTATGTATTTGAAAATTTAAATTTTGATCACATTTTACACATTATATGACTTATATTATAAAAAATCATTTTATACTTATCGAAATATTTTATACACATCATTATGTCCTTTATATTTTCAAATTAATTTTGACAAATACTTCTTTTACTGAAAATACTTATGGTATAAATACATTTACTCATTACAAATTTGATAAAATAAAAGCAACTATTTCAAATAAGTATAAATATATTTTCTCATTATAAATTTGAAAAAATAAGAACAACTATTTCAAATATACAATTTCATCCAAAAAATATGGTTTTATTCAAAAACAAATAATTTCTTGTAAACTACATTAGAAATGACATCTTCTGGGACTATGATGAGATTCTTCATGAAAGTTCTTTAAATTTATACTCCAATCTCTAATCTACTTTAAATTAAAAAAGAAATGGAAGCTAAAATTGTTTGAGATGCAATGAGGGAGCAATAACACTATTAAACGTGTCATTTAAGATGAATCTCCTTGTCAAAATGAACTTTCACAAATATTTACAGAATTTGTGAGATAGCTACAGGCGATTGATGGCCATATTCATTTGTTGAGTGTCGGCTATAAATAACACAATTGTAGTAAATGTTTTAAGTTTGTTGACACATTCTAGTCTCGGAAATAAAGATGACGCACAAGAGAAGACATTAGCATATCATATTCTCTCTGTCAATATATATATATTGCTCTTTTATATGTTAGTCAAGTTGGGAACGAAAGATGTTTTAAAATAAATTATATGATTAAGCACTTTTTCCATTTCACAATAAAAATTCAAATGAGATATCAATAAAAATAAATAAATATTTATTTTCAAATTAATATCTACTGAACTTAGGAGTGTGTTTTCTAGAGATCATCAAAGTAAAATAACATAATTGAGTTTAATAAAATAATCAATGCATGTCTAAAAGCGTAGAGAGGAGCTAGAAAATTTAAACTTGGTAGGGGTTTTAATCATATACCATTTTAGTGACTATAAATTATTGGATCAATGAAAATAAAACAAGCAATGGTCTTCAAAATCAATGACTTAATTTGTTGTAGATGTATAAACTCATTTTTGGTAAATAGAGAAGGAAATACACTCTTCATTATATTCTAAATGGTTTTGATCTTGACTTCACATGATTCATGTCTTGTCTATAACAAAATATCAAAAAAAAATCTTGAAGGGGCTATGTTTCAAAATAGAAATGTCTTGTTAACATAAGTTTATCTAATCATTTAGGTGTATAATCAAATCCAAAAATTTAAAGTACAATGTAAGATGATTTAAATTGTTTTGCATCTCTTCTAGAACCATAAAAAATGTAAGATGATTTAAATCGTTTTGCATCTCTTTTATCCTAATATGGGAAAAATGTATGAGAGAAGATTAGTGCATTGCTTAGTTTAATGATTCTAATTTGATGGCTTAGGGTAAATGGTATTATGGGTAGTTGGTTATAAATATTTCTTTGATGGTCACTTGGTAGATGCCTTACAAATTTTAAGCAAAGGGGCCTCCCTTGATGTTTTCTTTTATGAAGATTGAATTTCTTGTCCAAGGTAGAGTACTTTCCCTTATTGTTTTTCCCCAACGAAGTACCTCCATAGGAGTAATTGTCATATATCAAGAGATTGGTTCATGGGTGTTTGTCAAATGTTTACTTGATGGATTAGTATATTCCTAAGTAGTATAGTGTGATTCAGGGTATTTAGATATGTGTGGAAAAATTAGTTAAATGAATGATGTTAATAAACTTTTGAAATGTTGAATTATTGGGTAGACAATTCTTCTCCCATTAATTAAATCACTTTATATCCTCTATATTGCTTTTCATTGCAATGCATAATTTTATAGACATTAAACTAAGGAACTTTTCATGTTAAAAATATTAGGCTTACATGTGCTTGAATAAATGTGCTTTTCTAAACAATTTAGTGGGTGGAATTTTATAATAGTTATATATATGGATTTTGAATTTAATCGTCCCGCTTCCTTATAGTTAAGAGGAAAATAACATCATGAATATAATGGGAATTTTAATATATATTTATATTTGTTGATCTTGATTATGCATATAAGGGAATTTGTATGTTTATTTATTGGTGTATGCTATTTTTAAAAAATTGTAATTTAATTTTAAATCTATTCCTTAGATGGAATAAAAAATTTATAAAAAAATGTTATTATTTATTTGTTAATCTAATTACAAATATATGACTAATTGAACTAATAAAAGATCTCCCTTCATCAATTCCAAGCATGCTAATAAAGAGAATCATTATTTTATTTTCTAAGCATTTCTCGGTGAAGATTTTGTTTCTATTACGGTTGTCATTTACCAACCCCATTTCCAAATGTCCTTTTACAAATCATACACATGAAACTTTTATTGTTATCAAATAATCAAAGGTGTTCCTATTACGAAACTCCCTAGGTGATGGAAAACTTGCACCCACTAGTAGACATTATCACCATATCTAGCAGCTTGTCTGAGGGAGACATTATAGGATCAAAAGCTAATGCTACTCCTCCCTCACCTTCAGACTGTTCTTCTATTATTTGGGTTGGCGTGTACCAAAGCAACATTGCAGTCCTCATAGAGAACATTGTGAGAGGTTGTGAAGACACTATTGAAGATGCTAAGAAGACGTACGAGGAAGCCTTCCATGTGGAAAACCATGACATCGAGATGGTACAATAGGCAGTCCAGAAATTCCATACAACATATTTTGTTTTGGATGCGTATTGTGACTTCCTTCGAGCATTGAAATATGATGCATTGTATGGAATGGGAAATGGTACTAGGATTAAGGAAGATTTTCTAAAACTCCTAGTAGACATACAATAGATTGTAAATAGCTTGCTTAAGATAGCTACTTGTTTTTTTGTGGTGTTGGGGAGAATGGTTTCACTTTTGACACAACATGACGACATCAACTTATGATTTTTTGTGAAGATGGGGAACATGGCTTCCCTCTTGATATAGAATGTATACAACACCTACTAATCATCTAACCCCTTCTTTTTTCTAGCACAACAAATAGTTAAACCTTATATGTGGTGTTGGAAAATCTGTTGTCCAGTGGGAAGAATGTACAATTCCTTCCCCCCACTCTACTACTTTTTCCTTTGGTACTTTCCATTGTACATATGTATCAACCAATATGGCAGTTGACTCGATGTTTCTAAGTGTTAATTTTGTGTCTTCTTGACTTCATGTATCTTTAATCTATTCTAATTGAAGTATACACATGTATCTTTGAGCTACTGTAATCAAAACTATACATATGCCATGTATGCAACTGACTAAAAATTAGTATAGTTGATAATAAATTGCATAGAGAGTATCTATTTTTCCTTTCCTCACTCCACACAATGAGGTAGATGTTCATAAAAAATGTGCATAACTTAATTTTTCTAGCTGTGTTGCTCCTTGCACCTATTTGAGTTTAGTTGCTTGGCTCTTCTTTGGGATACTCGACTTTATCTACCAATAAGTTGCTATAGTTTGATGGAAGGGTTGTTCTATTGACTTCTTCGCACAAATGCCTTACATCCAATACATTTGTGTAGGATTATCTCCTTTTCCCACACCATGGCAAGCTTATTGACTCCAGATGCAATTAGATTGATGCATGGAGGAAATGTGGCTTTGGAACCTCATGTCCAAGTCATAGCTATCTCAAGTTTTGGCTTTGAATATACACACATCAATCAATATAGGTTGGAAATCTCTGATGGTGTGCACAAGCACAAAGCGTCATTGCCAACTAAGTATAATTCCCACATAGAATCCAATGTGCTTGCACTTGGCTCCATAGAGCAATTGAAAAGATACAGCTATCCTCAATCAGCTAGCACACGGTATGTTTATGAACTAATTTCTATATGGCACAAGAATAAGTGAGACCTACTCTCCTCTTAGATTTTGTTACTTATACTTTATCTTGCTATAACTATTTAGGTGGATTGTTATTGTCGACCTTGACATTGTGCACACAACACATGCTATTGTTGGGGAGCCAATTTTCTTATGCACAAAAGATCTTGAACAACTTGGGCACTCAACAGGAGAATCCTCTGACTTGGCCACATCTTCAAAAAACCCTTGCCTTCTTGGAAGACTAGCTCCTCGATGTCTACTATTTGGTGTCAATCCAGTCCTAGCAAAGGGGGCACCATTGATAATAATTCCTATCAAAAAATTTAATCCATTTCAGCCAAGGTGGACCGTTAAAGGTCATGTAACTATGAAGTCTAAAATAGGCAGCTACACCACACAGAAAGGAAGTGGCCATATCTTTACCTTTGATATCATAGATTGTGAAGGAACTGAGACATGTGTGACATGCATTAATGAAGTAGCTCACACCCATTGTGATAAAATTATTGCAGGAGCTACATACACATTGTCTGGAGGCACGATTCGACCTGCTAATAGAGTGTATAACAAGCTTAATAGTGGGTTGTAAATTTCTCTTATGCCTAACTCAAGGGTTTCCCTCTGTGAAGATGATGATTCCATCCCAAAAGAGCACTACTCTTTCACACCCCTCAATGCATTGGTAAGCAAAAGCAATGGTTCAAATGATGATGCAATTGGAATTGTCATTTGTGTACATCCATGCACCACAATGAGGAGAAGAGATGGGACAGAGGTCGCAAGGC
Source organism: Sequoia sempervirens (assembly GCA_007258455.2). NCBI lineage: Eukaryota > Viridiplantae > Streptophyta > Pinopsida > Cupressales > Cupressaceae > Sequoia > Sequoia sempervirens. Next base: position 104,442,670 of record VDFB02179234.1, read on the forward strand.
AGAATTTAACAATTTATGACATGTCCTACACAAATATAAATGTTACTTTATGGGGTTCGTCAGCTGAAAAGGAGGGTGCACAGCTCCAAGAGAAATACCTCATGCGTGAATCACCAGTTCTCGCTATTAGAAATGGGCATGTGTCTAAATTCAATGGAAAGGTGATCAACACCTCATCCACTACAAAACTAAGGATCGACCCTCCAATAGAAGAGTCAGAGTAGATTAAAACATGGTTCAAAGAAAATGACACTACCATTCAAGCTTCATCTACTAGCTCCTTTCACATGTCCCCACCTGCTAGAAGACTAGCGATCAATGCCATTCATGAAGAGACTCAAAATACAACACAACCTCTGCAATGCATGTTGGTGGCAACAACACGATTCTTAAAAACTGACTCATTTTGCTATCCAGCATGCCCTTCCCACTCAAGTAACAAGCCTTGTAATAAAAGACTATCACAGACAAATGATGGAAAGTATCCCCCAACAAAGAGAAGCCCAAAGACTATGATATTGTAAGAAAAGTCGAGCTTACTATGATCATCATAGAGAGGAAATAAATGCAGAAAAGTGCAATAGATCTTTACAGAAACAAACATTCCTATATCAACATGGAACAACATGCAACAACAATGATAACTTGATGATGGCAATGAATTTTTTTTGTCAAAGAATAGATGCATTGTCCAACTAGAAAACATGCATTATATTCAAGGAATGTTACCCAAGCATGCTCGTCCATTCATCAGATACTAATGCAACTTGTAAAAGATTTTTCACTGAGAGAGGCATCCATTAGTTCTCTGCACTCAAAAACATGGACCCAGGAGAGAAACCATTTGTTTTGAAAAGACTCACCCAAGTGGAGGAAATGCTCATTGCCAGAGTTAGACGAGTACTACAAGTAACCCACACTCTTGGAGGCCAGTATAGATATAGTGGCCACATGATTAGCTTCCCACATGATATCACTACCATTTCAAAAGTTCTTCCATGAAGAATACAAGAGTTGGACATTCTCATAGTTTGAAGACTGCATACATAAGTTCATTATTATGATTGTTATGTAAGTAGAAGTCATATCAGAGATGCATTGCAATACAAAGTCAAATATGACCCATACTATCATGATGTTGCAATAAGTTTTAAGCACTTAGAGAAATTTCCTGAAGCAAGAACAAACATATCAAATATGTTATAGACCATTGAAACCAGTGAAGACATGGTGGTTCCAAATAATGAAATTGACTCTAATGGGGATGATATTGAACGTAGCATAGTAAACACATCATCATTTATGGCTAGACTTCCAAACAGATGTCGTGAGTTAGAAATTAATAAGAAAACATTGGACCTTGAGGACAACACAAACAACATTATAGACTGGCCTAAAATAAACTCATCGACAATAAATGAATACAATATTGAGGGGTTGCTTGATATGGCATTTCCAACACTCTTTCCAAATGGAGTTGCACTACAGATGCAACCATGAATTAGGGAAGTACACATGCATGAGTACACACTCCACTTGATGAGATTTCATGACCAAAGATTTGGAAGGCATCCAAGGTTTTGATATTTCATGCTTAATCTTATGATGCGGCATCATAGCTAGGGGCTTGCTATAGTTTTCATTAAAAAAAATGTAGAAGAAAACATGCCAACCACTATTGAGGACCTCTGAGCACACTTGATAAACTTACCTGACACACAATTAGCTCAAGAGCTCATGCACTTTGGCTTTTCAATGTGGGGTACAAGACCATATTGGAACAAGTGTCATGCTGAACTAACAAATATGATCAACCAAATGGGGTCTCCCACTCTATTCTTCACATTAAGTGCAGCTGACAAAATGTGGCCAGACCTACAATGTTTGATCTTAGATGGTGTACCGGTTGGAATGCAAACAAATAAACAACTCTTAGAAAATGTAGTCAATAACCCCCACACCACATCATTATACTTGCATCAACGATTCATAGTGTTTCGTGAAGAGGTAATTGAGAAACTCCTCAATGCAAAAGATTAGTGGTACAAGTATGAGTGGCAACATCGTGGAATTACACATGTACATAGATTCCTTTGGCTCCATGATGCACCAAACATGGATAAACTTTACTGGGATGATAGTGTAGCAGTTCAATAGGATAGGAAATTCTTTGACAAATATGTCAGTGCTTGGAATCCCCATGCTACATCAACAAGAAACAACTTGATTTTTTGATCTTTCCTAGACGATCCCTACTTACTAGACACAACAAAAATATTGGCTACAAACCCCTCTCACGACTATGAAGAGATCATCAATTGTGTCTAGAGGCACACAAAATGCAGAGAGGGGACATGCTTGCAAAAGAAAGGGAAAAAACTAGAGTGTCGATACAAAGCTCCATGGAAAGAGAATTATATCTACCCTATCATGTGACAACTGTGGGAAAAAACAATATGAACCTACATGGAATGATGATAGGCTAAACATACACAATCCATAAATGATTTCAATATGGAGAGCCAACATAGATTGTCAGCCTATCATCTCACGGGCAGTTGTTCTGAAATACATTGCCAAATATGCATCAAAAGTAGAGAGAGCATCTGAGACTTGTACTGATATGCTAGCAAGAATATCTGCAACCCAAAAAATAGATGTCCTGGCCCTCGCAACATACCAAAAATTCATGGCAGAAATCATGGCAAAGCATGATATTGGAGCACAAGAAACATGCCATATGCTTCAGAAATTGCCGCTTATTGTTTGTAATTGGCCTTTTACACCTTTGAATGTTGGACGGAAAATGTTCCATTGAATAACAAGAGGACCAGATGAAAGCCACCTATAACCTAGCTACCTTCATTCGTACATTAATTGATCTCCAGAATTGGAGACAACAACGCTACTTGAATCTGCACGATCTTTCTCGTACCTTGTGAGTCGCAAGGGATGCAAATGGAAAGAAAGAAAGGTCAAAGCAATTGTCAATGTTTTCCCAAAGTTCTACACCATCCCAGATGAGGGCTCAGACCAGTTTGAAACATTTTGTTGGAGTGAGCTTCTATTGTACAAACACTTCCAAAGCTTGGAAATAGACATAGGGATTTCTAAGGATACAATAATTGCAAATTGGAAGCAAATGAATGCATCCAAATATGATGTATGGCATGTCCCTCACATCGCCCCCTCAGATGAAAACACCGAGGATGAAGAATTAGACAGCGAAATTGAGATGGACAAAAGGGACATAATAGAAATGAATGAATGGGAATTATTTTCACAAATGGGACCCTCAAACAACATAAGCCTAAATGAGCTTGAGCTGCTTGGAAAGCGTGAGTTTGATAGCAGCTACATATGGGAACAACTTACAGTGCCCTAGGAGCTTCATGAAATTGCCACACAATTCATAAACATGGAAAAAGCATGTAGCCATGAAATGCATGCTCCAGGTAAGTATGATTTCCTAGACTATACATTATCATCCAAACAAAAACTAGCACTCAGACATATTGTCAACCATAGCAAACATCACTCAAATAAACCATTGCACATGATTGTTCAAGGGAAAACAGGTATAGGAAAATCATACTTGATTACTCGCATAAGAAAAGCACTTGATAGTTACATGCCACACCAGCAAACCCAGCTACTCACATTGGCTCCTACAGGGGTTGCTGCATTTAATATACATGCATCAACTATACATTCAATGCTTTGAATTCCTGTCAAAGAAATACACCCACTGTAAGGAAAATCATTAATAACATTTTAGGAAGAGATGAAACACATAAGATATATGTTGATTGATGATATGAGCTTCATAGGACCAAAGTTACTACTAAAGATAGATGTGAGGCTATGTGAGGCCTTCCTGCATCGACAACATCTTTATTTCAGTGGGGTGTCAATAATCCTGATTGGTGACCTTGCATAGCTCCTGCCTGTAATGGACAAGCCTATTTACACATCACACTCAAATGCAAAAACACTATGGAGCCAATTCATGACCGTTTTCACCTTAGAAACAATGTTTCGTCAACAAGGTGAGACTCCAGAACAAAGACAATTCTATCAATTGTTGTAAAACATACGGAATGCAGAAGCATCACAAGAGGATTGGGAACTTTTAAAGACACACACAGACAAGCATCTCACCTATAGAGAAAAAGAAATGTTTGACAATTCAATGCACTTGTTTGCTACCAATGATTTAGTTAGACTTCATAATAGAAGAATGTTAAAATTGTTAAACCGACCAATTGCAATAAGTGCTGCAACTAGCACCAAGATTGAAGTAGATAATGCAACTATTGATGAACAACTTGAAAAGCAGGTATTGCTTTGTAGAGGGCAACACATCATGCTGACAACCAACATATGGACACAAGCAGGACTTGTAAATGGAGCTCTAGGTGAAGTTGTTGAGATAGTTTATAGCCTTGGTTCCAGACCACCAGATGTTCCACTTTATGTTGTGGCAAGGATCGATAATTATAGTGGGCCACCATGGAATGAAAATGACCCCAAAAGTATACTGATAATACCTATATCATTGGGAAGTCGTAGGAAAATTCCACTCACAATGGAATTGGCTATTAAACCATACACAAATCCCAAGGCCTGATGTTGGCCAGAGAAACTATCGACATTGGAAAAATAGAATGGCAAGGACTAACATTTACAGCTATATCTAGAGTGAAATCATTGAACAACCTTCGTATTCAGCCAATATTCTCCTTTGAGAGATACTTAGAAATGCATAACCACCCATACACAATTATGAGAAAAGAAGAGGAAGCTCAATTACAACAACTATCTCTAAGAAGTCAAGGTACACAACTCTTATCCCTTTATCCCTCACATCTCTCCTATTTATTGTTATATCATCAATTCCTCTTTTACAAATTTCCCTTTTGCAGAGATCTACTATAGCCTATGATAAAATCATCTACAATAACAAGAGATCAAGCCTCATGCATACATTCCACTCAAAGGCATCAATTTCATCAATAGCCTCAACATGTTCATGGCCTTTGGGTAATTTTGTTATTTTATTGGAAAAAAAAAATAGTTCCCATTAATAGTGTTATGATAAATTGAACATGAAGCAATCATTGTACATGTCAACAGATAATGTTTGCATCTAACCATTCCATTGCTTTTTCTTTGCAGGCCTTGAAGAAAAATGGCATATATCATAGCCCCTCACCATAAAACACCAACAATTGTACTATATTTTGTTCAAAAAAGTTTTATTACAAAATTTCTCATAAGTATTTTGACTTTTCATAGCACAAATTTTGTATATCATGAACTACCAACAGTTCTATACTTGGTCCAGTTGAGTTGTAATGTTGCAACCCTTCTACCATTTAAGATAATATATTGTGTTGTTCATCCACTTGGCATATTCAACTCTACTTGCATCTTCAAACATGTTCATATTCAACTCTACTTGCATCCCATCACCCATTCACATTTGCTATGAATAATTTCTCTTGCCAAAACCAAATTGTACTTTCCCCATGTGCCTTCTCCCCCTCTCTACCCTTCGAATACACTGCCATAGTATACCCTCCTATCAACGTAACCATTACGCCTTGTTGAGGTGCAAGCGCTAGTATTTAGAATTTGGGTTTTTGAATTATTATACAGAGTGAGATGTATTCACTAGTGTGTGAACTAGTTAATTTAGTATTATTTGATGTGGTCTAGGAGAAATGTATTTTCTCCGCATTTTTCCACATCTTTGTTTTAGGACTTTCAATTCTAAAGAAGTGTTGATGGTATTGTTATCTTATTCATGTCAAGAGGATTTGAGGTTTGTCACTATGGAAGACATGTTTTAGTGTTACGAAGTATTGACTGTATGTGGCAATATTGTCTAATTATACAAAATGACTATATTCTTTAGGCGAAATTTGTTGTAGAGGTTTTGGTTGCATTTCAAAGTGTTCAAGGATTATTCTAGATCATGTTTAGGTGAATTATGTTGTCCAGAATTTTTTGCTTTTAGATTGATTTGAGGAAGCACGTACATAGTACTTTTTTGTGTTTAACACTAGTATTGGTCAACCTTGTGTTAACACTAAATGTGAGGCTTGTGAAGTGTGTTGAAGTTTGTTTAGATCTATGTGGGTCCTAGCTAAGGATTTATGTAGGTCACCTTTGTTCATATACACTGCAAGAATGTTTAGGTGCTAACATATTTTGAATTTGTATGTATAACGACTAGTGGTCGACATTGGAGAAGGTTTTGAGGTTGAGATTGATATAAATATGTATGGTGTTGTTGTGGGATGTGTGATGAAAGAATTAAGAAGCTAGATAGATGAAATATTGATGCGAGTGATGTTTCGGATGTGAATTTGAGCAGAGAAGTGTGAATTTAAAAGTTAGGGTTCCTGAAGGAAATGAGTTGAAGGCATCCAAAATCATTCATGCAAGATTGTGAAAGTGTGTGAGAAATTGTGGTGGACTCCTCATTGCATTGAGAAGTGTTATCTATGTAACATTCTTCTTCTATCTTCTTGTATTCTTTCTGTAGTAGTGAGCCCTAGCTATGATCCCTTTTGGATAGCGTGTCCTATTCTGGTAGTGAGCCCTTTTGTACTAATTTTTCTATTACTTATATTTTGAGATAATCTTCATTATGGTTTTTCCCTCATTTGGTTTTCCACATAAATCTGTACTATCTTGTGTATGGTGTTGTGATTTCAATTTTTGTTATGTGCATTTCATGTTTAATCATGCTAGAAAAATAAGGGATTAATGAATGCTTATGGATTTGATTACTATTGAGGATTTTGAAGGTTTAATTTTCTACAACTAATTCAAACCCCCCCTCAAAGTTGTCTTGTTCATTTCAACACATATAACACAAGGAATAACAAGAAACCAAGACAAACACAAACCATTCCCTCATCAATACCACTCCCATGTAACCTATTTTACCTAGTACCCCTTGTTTACCTCAACATAATGGAAATGAGTATGATCTTGTGGAATAACTTCTTAACACTCTTGCTAGTATTTCCTTGTGGGATCTAATTCAAACATCATTTTTTTACCGTGACATGCTTCAAAATGCATTACAAAAAGTTGTGATCCCTCATAGTGTGCAATCATATGATGTAGGATCCTTAATTTAGGGCATGAATCAGGTAATGTGGATATTATCTTTCATGAAATTAAGTTACCTTCCTCAGAAACACAAAAATAATATGAGGCTTTGATGACCCAATGACTATTATTGACAAGGTTGGGATTAGACATACCCTTATTGATAATGGTTTGGGACTTAATGTTTGTAGTATAAATATTTTGGATAGACTTAGGATGGATATGCCTAATTCAACTAGCTACTTTGTCTATTTGTGGCTTTGATAATGTGGGAAGACAACCACTTGGTGTAATAACATTACGTATCAAAGTTGGTGAGGTTGTGCTGCAAACTCCCATCCATGTTGAATGCCCCATGACCTTTCATACAATCTTCTCTTGGGCTTTGATGGTATATCCTATAGGTTGCAAATCCAATTTCATAAGATGATTCAATTTCTATACTAATTAGGTGCATAGATGGAGTGAATTCCAAAGGTGGTATCTTTCTTTTTTATAGCAACCGAAATAGCCCTATTGCAAGGATATGCACCAAATTCAGAAACTTATTGATTCCATTCTTTAGAAAGTTAGGATACAACATTTCCCCTACATTTTTCATGATGGGTGGCATATTGTGATCCATTTCTCTAGATGAATTTTAAGTTAGTTTCAAGGGTGAAACCTATTGCTTTTAGCTCCTAAATGAGGAACACATCCTTCTCTTTCACTTGGTTGAGAAACCTTCTTGTACTATTTTTTTTTTGTTAGGGGATTCTAAACCCTTGACATTCTAAGATACACAATTAATACTTATTGGAACTAGGGTGTGGGGATTTCACCTTCTCGTTTCTAAAATTAAAAAAAAAAATTGGCATTCTGATCTTAGTTTCCACCCTTTTTGTAGTATGTATTGGAATGTTTACATTATTCTTTTTCCTTTTTTGCATGACAATGTGCAAGCTTCCCCTTCGAATGGGGATATTTGTCTCATTTTCTTTCTTCCATTTCCTTTTAGGTTTATGTAAGGGCCCATTCTTAGGGTCTATAGCCCCTTTTGTGTCCTCCTTAGTAGTTAAGTTTCATAGATCCCTTGCATTCTCAAGGCTTCTAGACATTTTAAGGCTTTCCAAGTCTGGGGACTAGTAGGCACTGGTACTTCCTCAGTGATGGAAACACTGTCAAGACCCTTAATTGGGCTTAAAACCAATTTTCTAGCTTCTATATTACTACTATCTTCATTCATCCATTTTTCTATAATTTATCCTACAATTATCAATCAAGATATCATCAGTAGAATGATCCATTGAGTTAGTAGCACCAACTTTTAATTTATCACTACTTCAAGATCTAGATTGGAATGAATCCAATCTTTTGTTGGTATCTTGTAGGATATTAGAGTACTAGTTTTTGGTTTCAAATTCATTCACCATTTTCCACACCACTGATGGTGAATTATTATCATTATCCTTCAAGATCGCCTCTTTTATTTTAGTAGTGTTCATAAAGTTCCCATCATTACCTTTTTGGAGTCCTTGGTTTTTGAATTTAATTACACGATCTTCATCTTCTATAGGTTCTTTATCTTTGTTAATGATTTTTCCTTGTTCAAATTTTTTATATTCTACCCTATTATGTCCATTGCAATCTGTTGGGTATTCTTTTTTCCAACTATTTTATTTTCAACCACTTCCTCTAAGAAGTGATGTCCATTACCATTATCATTTTATGGATCATCTTTTTAAGGGTTTCCATCTCTATTAGATGTATGAACCAATTTAGCATTCTCCAATTCATCCATTAAGTTGTTAAATTGATTAACAATTTTAATTGAGAAATCATTTACCATTGTTTCTATGGTTGTCAAGGATAATTATTGAGGATTCAATACACTTTATTGATTAGGGTTTTCTTATGGTTGTTTTAGGCTTATTTTATTTTTATTCTCCTCATCCTTATGGGCTTCTTCAATTTCATTAGTTCTAATAGATTTTGTATTATTTTTTTCACCTTCTTGGTTTTAGAATGCTACTCTAAAGAAACCTCATTTCCCATCTGACTAATGGGGGGTGTGATTGGTATTCTTCCTAAGGATTAGGGGGAAATTTCTTCTTAAATTCTGATCCTTTTTGCAAAGATAACATGTGTTAATGCCACCAAGAACATCAATAACACATTTAATGGTTCTTGTATCCATTTTAACCTCTAGCAAATGTGAAATGTCTATACTAGAGTATACATACACGAAAACCCTAGCATTTGAGGCTAGGAGGGGGCTTTGGTATCTTCCACTCTTATTATATTCCCATTGAGTAGCAATAACAACAAGAAAAATTTCTAGACTTGAGGAGGGACATTCTGAATTACCACCTATATAGGGCTTGACAAAGCCAAAAATTCTTCATTTACAACCTTTGGAGACCATGCTAGGGCATGAATAACCACCTTCCCTATGCTCTAAAATTGGTTTTTATTTAAATTTTCCTGGATTGAGTGGTTTTTTAAAATGATTATGAACCTGGATTAGACCATCTAGAAATAGGAATAATATATTCCTAATTTTTTCCCCGAGACATGTAAAAACCATTCATCCATATACTTCCTTGCCAAGACCATAGATATGTCTATGGCCAGAAAAAAATTGCAACATTTTTTAACTTGTTATATGCTCTGTAGATGGATTTATTTAATTTGGGGTTTGGAACCAACCCAACCTTTTTAGGGGAGGAAAAAAGACTCATACCTTTTCTTTCACTTCCCCCATCTACTATTTCTTTGCTGACTTGCATGATAAATCTCCCACTAGGAAAAAAACCTTCCTTCTCCCCAACCACAATGTCTCTAAAAATTTTGGAGTGTAAAATATCCCCATTATCTTCGCTTGACCCTTTAGCCAATTCATCAAGGGGATCTATATCCCCATCTATTATTATGAAGAAATCCCAAAAAAATACATACACATGCAATATGACAAAGAATCAAAGAGCCAACACAATTCACACATATGAAGAGATCCAATTGAAGGAAGAATGAAGAAAACCAAGGGGATTCAAGAGACTCATACCACAAAAATAAATCTTGTGTAGAGGAGGGCCAAGCCTCCTCCATAGCCTCATGTGAAATCCTCGCTCGAGTTCCTCCTACAAAAATTATTGTATGCTTTGAAAATCCAAGTCCTTACGGTGATTTCATTCCCAAAGCCCTACAATCTTTCTATTTTTTTTTACAAAGGAAAACCATTCATTTTCTAATTTCCCCATTAAAGAATGCTCAAAAATTTAAAATTTAAAATTTATTTTCCAAAATTAACCTTTGGTTCTAAATAAAAAATGAATAAGGAGACTCCCTTCCCACATTAAAACTCATCACAAGTCACTCCGAAAATTCAAAGTTTTTAAAACAATTTACAAGGAAAAAACCATAGAAAACCCCAATTCACCATTGAAGAAAAGCTTGAAATTTTCAAATTTTAAACATACCCTTTTTCTCTTGGAATGAACCCAACAACACACTTTTAAGGTAAATTTTACATTTCCACGATTTTAGAAAAAAAAATCTATAACAATGCCTTTATTTGAGCATTTTTCAATAATTTCAAAATTAATTAAATCCTACTCTAATTGGAAAATTTCAATGTTATTGAGGAATTCCTATGTTGGACCCTAACTGTGAGCATGACATCCAAATTCAAAAACATAAATAGAGGAGAAATGAGAATATTTCCTCCATTTTGAAGACACAACAAACATGGAAGAACTTGCAATTTTTCAAAAGAGAGGGAGAGATCACACTCAAGCATTTACTTTCCATTTCTTATCTCATTGCAAAAAATCCCTTCAAATTCAAGTTCAAAATGGAAGATGGAATCACAATGTCAAATCACATAAGTAATTTGACATCTCATTAGGAAATTAGCAGAATTCCAAGCTCTCATAGATGATGATGATGCTAAAGCTCTATTGTTAAATAGTTTTCCTTCAAAATATAATAATGTTAATTTTACATTGAGTCAAATAGCTTATCAAACCTTAGAAGATATGATTTCCACTCTTTCAGTAGAAGAAAAGAGAAAAAATGCAAAAGATAAAAAGGGTGATTTTCAACAAGATAAAACACTATAATTACGAAGCAATAATAAAAGGTCATGTATAGACAAAGGAGAAATTTCATATTTCTACTTCTTAAAAGAAAACTCAAAGAACAATCAAATGATCCTGTATCTTATTTTATATTTAGGATGACGATGAAGATACATCAGATGATGAGAATGATAATCCGCCAAATGATGGTTTTATTGATATTGATAATAAATGATTAGTAATTTGAGCCATCATATTGGAGGTTGGTAGCATGCGAGGATGGAGAAATTTTGGTCATCTCAAGTCAACTTCTTACTTTGAGATTTTTTTTTGCATGAGAAATATTTTTTCTTTGTTTCTTGTTTTCTTTGTTGATGTTGATGGAATTCATGAATACATATATAGTGAAGTTTGACTTTTAGAGATAGGAAAGAAATTTGGTGTTGAAATAAATATATTTTTGTCCAATGAGTTTACAAGATTGTGATCAAGAATTATACCCTTACAAGGGTCATCAAACAACTCGATGTAGCCCTATGTTTGCAAAGCTCAATATGGCTTTTTTTTTGAATAATTCAATCAATGATTCGAGATTTTAGGAAAATGGTAGTCCAAGAACTCAAGAATTTAGCTTGAAGCTACACCTTTGTGAGGGTCATGAGGTATCTTGATGGAGATCCACTTGATTCAAAAAAAAAATTCTTCAAAGGAAAATCTTCTCAAGAATGTATATTTCTTTTGTAATCAACAAGTTTTTTTATGTAAGCCTTAATGGGGGGTCCCTTGCCAAGGTGAAATTTGAGTTATATAGGGTACATTTAGAATAAAAATATAATAAGGAGGGGAAATGTTAGCATTATTACATTGTAGTGGGTGTATGAGTGTATAGTTAACTCACTACTTTTAGTTAAACTATTTTACTCAATCACCCCTTTTCTTTTGTAAATATATAAGTTGTTGATCATTGAATATTACTAAGCATTTGAATGTCATTTATTGAGCAGTTCTTATTTTAGTTTGAACCCTACTCTTCAAACAATCTCCTCACTATTCAAGAAAACATTGAAAGTTGTAGGTGTAAGGTCCGATGGTTACAGTTCATAGAAGGAAAAAGGAAAGTCAAATAAATTTGGAGATCAAAATGAACTGAAAATCAAAGATGTTGGTTCATATAACTTAAAATAAAATAATACCTTTGATTGAATCTAACCTTCACTTGAAGGTATTATTTTATTTTAATTTTTTATTTGTGAAGACCTTTGAATGAAGAGATCTTCGCTCAAAGCTATCTATGTAAATGTCTTTAGGTGAAGGACCTTCATTGGAAGAAATATCTTCAAATAAAAGTAGTTCAAAAATATTTTCCCACTCCTTTTTAAAATTTTCATAGGTTTCAAGTTTGGGACACATTATTGTGGGATTACTCTATTACAAATATTTAGTTAATTTAATAATTTTTAAAAAGAACTTTGATATATGATTTTATGATAAGACAACCAATGCTTTCATGAGGCACTTAACATTGGGATCTTGGCTATTTTGGTCATTGTGATATAATATATGAGATCTATGATACCTAATAGGTTATAAGAGATATAAGAGGAGTTACATATTATTTTGAGATACTTAACAATGACCTTAAGACCATTAGGTTATTTCCATGGCTCATGCTTTTGAAATGTTACTTTTGATACCATTTGATGGCTTTCTTATTATTTATTTTCCTATTATTTGAGTCATGGGATAGTAGATTGTATTGTTATTTATAATTGCCCTTACACAACTTTTCTATTATAAGAGGGATGAATAGATTGCAATATTATACTTTACCTTTTTAAGAATACTATTAGCTTGGGTCTTTTTGGGCTAGATTTTTTTCCACCAGAGTTCTTCCACATCTATTTAATACAATTACTTATATTTTATGAGTTTTATGATTTGATTTAATACATCTCCTTTATTTACTTTTATAATTTTATTGGCTTAATCACATCATCATCAAATTAAATACTATATTATTACTCCTATTGTGTTTCTTACCTTACATTTCAATACTAACTTAACTCAATTAATTATAGTTCATTCAATCTTATATACATTACTCATTTTATAATCTATATTGATCCATGCTCGCTTTTATAATATTTTAATAAATTAGAAATATACATATATACACAAGATAAGATAATTATTTATGTTCCATTACATTGTACTATTTAATTCAAATAATACATTTATTATTAATAAAATCATTATAATATCTTATTTATTAATTCTTATGTTTAATAAATCCTTCAATTTACTTCTTTTTATTTTAAAAATAAATTTTAAAACATTTGAATAGAAGATTATAACTTTTGGAAAAAAAATTAATTAAAATTTGAATTATAGAAAACAAGTAATAATATATCAAGAATTTCATACAACCCATCCTCATCAAAATTTGTATCCATGATATGTACATTCGATATTTTACCAAGATGTCTTGATAATAAAAAATAACTTAAAAAAAGTTTAAGCGAAAGGTATTAAAGAATAATTTTAATTCTTCTAGTGAACCTATTCAAGGCCGCAGCGAACAATTAAATAGCACGAACTACACACAATGATAAGATATAAAATTATATTTACTTTTATTTTTATATATTAAAAATAAAAATTTAATTATAAAATTTATTATTTAATTTCTATAAATTGAGTTTTAAAAAAAATAAAAAATTATGTATTCTATTTCAATATATTTAAAATTTGAATTTACAATTGAATCAATATTTTTTCATCGACAATATGTTTGATTCATTTCATGTTTAATACACTAAAAAATATTTGTCAAAACTAAACATAATTAAATTATAATGTAATTCTCTAATTCTTTCTTTAAAAAATAGGTTCGTAATAAATATAATTTTTTCAATTTTTTTTAGATAATATAGACTATTGTATTTTCATAATAAATTATAAACAATAGAATTCTCCTTTAATATAATACTAATATTAAAAATTAACCAATTAGAGCCATGATAACTTAAATTCCCAAACTTCAAAGCAATGAGACCTTCAAAGTTAAAATCGGGTGATATTATCTTAATCCTAAGTTTATTTTATGTTAGAATTTGGCTATGCAAAATTTTACATCTAAATTGTCTTTTATACTTTGTATTAGAATACATGTTATTTGACTTTAAAATTTAAATTCTATCGTAAAATTAGAAGGGGGAAGGGAAAGATTCGTTATCTATGTATTAAACATAATATTTATCAATTACGAATTTATTTCAATTCTATTAAAAAATATATATCATTTCAGTAATTTACAATATTTTTTCATAATTTAAAAATATAGATTATAAAAAATATATCAAATGTTTATAATATATTATAGTAAAAATAAATAATTATCATGTCCATTTATTTACCTTTTATTATGTGTATTTTAACCAACTTTCAATAAATCTTAAATTTATTTTCTGTACCATACCAAGACAAAAGAATGGTGATCAAACTCTCAAAAAAAAAAATTAATAAAATAATCAACAATGATATATTTTTTAATTTCTTATTTACAAATCAAATTTGATAAGATCAACAATTTTATTTTAATTAAAAAATAAAAATAAATCAATTGACCTAATTTTTTTTGCAAAATTGTAAAAATAAACATTAAATTTACAATCATATTCAAAGATGATTGAGCATCTAACAGACTAGAAAGTATATTCAAACTTCCAATTAAATTTCACATCAACGCCTTCAATAATTTAATATAAATGGAAATCAAACATAGAAAGAAAAAAAATGATGATATATCTGCAAAAGAGAGAATAATTTTAAAAGGCTGAAGAAATGTATCGATCTCTCATATTCATGGGAACAACCAGGGCGATCCACCCTCCAGAATAACGAGCCTCTCTTTAGTTATCACTCACCATAAGATCTGGTTCGAAGCGTAACATTAAACTTAAATGTAAGATTGACTCCATCAAAGGCCACAACTTCAACAATAACAAATCCCCGAGCATATCTGAATTCTCCAGTTCCTCCAACCACAGAGAGCTCCCTCTTTGCCAGCTGAGTTCTGATTGTTCCCTGGATCTCAAGGGTGCTCCCATTCTCAAATATAAGAGAGGAAAGCATATGATAATCTCTTCCACTTGGATCTGAATTGGCTTCCACTCCTTGAAGTCTTCCCAATAGCTTAGAGGAGGGGTGAGCTCCTTGGGTCATGGGGTTGTCTATCACAAAAACTGTACCAAATGATTGAGGATCTGACGACGATCCATTCAGTCCTGCAGCTGAAAGTACCGTAGCATTGGCTCCGCTCATTATTTCCTGCACGTAAAACAGCATATGCTTTTCCTTTGTGCTCACTTTACAAGAGCCGCCTGATATCATGAGGAAGATGGGCGTAAGGGTTAATAGTAATACAACAAACGATGGTTTTAGAGCCATTGCAGACAGCGAGGAGGGAATTTCTCAAGGACGGTTACAAACTCTGACTAGCGGGGGATCGCAAAAAACAAAGCAATAAGAGAAGAGTATGATGGAAATAACGAGACTGCACCTGCTATCTATATATATAATGAAAAACCATTTTAAAATTCGAATGCGCGTAAGGAACACGAAAGGATAAGCTTCACGAGAAGTAGTCTAAGAGAAAATTCAACCATTCTCGAAGTCAAAATTTAAATTGCTGATCGTCGCAGCGATAACGTTACAGATTTCCATTGAATTTTGGACCACTTCGTCGTAGACTTTCTCGCTTGTCCCCATTGGAGGACCAACGGGATTCCAACCCATGCCAGAGCCATAATATTTAATGGTGCATGCCGGCACACGGAATTGTTTTCAATTAAATCTGTCAAAGGCAGAAGCAATGTCGACGATAGGCCTTTATTACAAAATTTATCCTTAGGATACAGTCGTTGAGCATTTTAATTTAGTATTTCTTGGTAATTTTAAATCACTTCAATTTTTTTACAACTATTTATTTGACAAGTCTCTTATTTATAAATAAGGTTTTAAGCTTATATTATCAAATATAATGTCATATTAACATGTTTTTTTTTAGGTGTTAGGCCTTCAATAAAGTTAGATGGATAGGGGAAAGATCATAGTTACTTGTCCATGTTCCAATAACCTGTTCATTGATAGATTTTAATTAAAAGTCCACTAAAAAATTTCAAATGTACCAATAATTGTCTACTTTATACCTAGTAGTAACAAAAAAAGGGTACTTATTTGGAGTTGTGCAACTTTATTGGTACCAATAGTGCATGATTATTGAGGCATTTATGCACATCTATAGGATCAATCGTGCAAATTTGTGGTGGTCAAAGTGAACAATTATCAAGGCACTAGAGAATATGTATCAGACGTCAATTTGAAATGACCACTTTTTGACCTTTGTGTACATAATGAATCCTCCTATGTTTTTCATAACTACCTAGAATATGAAAAAATAGCTATAAGCTCTTAAGTTGCATACAAAGAAGCCCAATTTTTTTTGTTGAAATCCAACATACCATTTAAGAGCTTAGAGTGTGCGAAGTTAGCTATAACGACTACTAATACTCTTCCCACCGTTGTGCACTAAGTTGAATGTTTTATTAGTGTGTTAATGTGACTTACATGATTTATTAACGTAGTCTATTTAATGTTAACACTATTGAAAATACCAAGGATAAGAAATTATATTGAATCCATTGCAAAAAAAATTCTATAGAATTTTAAAACCTTGAGTCTTATATCATTCACAACCTCTATTGGCACAACATTACAATAGGTATAAAAATTAAGCCTACAATTATGAAGAAGTCATGTATAGATTAACAAAGAGATGTAGGAGGGACACAAAATATTTTGAATATCTAATAATGATGCTCTGAGTATAAATTAAGTATTCACTATACAATCACATTAAAATTGGAATCTTGGGGAGAACTAGCATTCTAAATATCATATGGTGAAAGTATATTCAATTAAAACCACGCTCTATCTTTATGCTCCTTGATTAAATTAAGTTTTTTTATAGGAGCTTATATATTAATCTTATTGAAGAATAATTCCAAATGTATGGGAACATATAGGACAATAGGACAAAAGACAAAATCTTGGATAGTAACTAAATTTATAATAGTTATACATTACATTAAACTTTATTAGCTATCTAATTACCTTTGGGATTCCCATAAGACCTATGATCTTTATATAAGAAAAATATTTCATTTATTTATTGATTTTATTTATTCTAGTAATGAATTTTTATCTTGATGAGCTTTAAATCCATTTATAGGAACCTCTTTCTTCATGGATTTAGGAATAAAATTATTTTGTGTCACTATATTCTATATAAAATCCCACTTATTATCAAGAGATTTCACCTTTAGATCCTATTTTCTAGCCTTAGTTCTATCCTTTCATTTTCCTTATTCTACATAAAGGATTCTACTACTTGTATTTACTATAGCCATTTAGCTTGTTCAGACACCAAATTTCCTATTCCTTATCTAATAATAAATTTTAATTTGCACAATGATATCCTCTATCAATACTTTAATTTCACTTGCTAAAGGTTGTTCCCTTTTATTTATTTTCTACATTAGTGATTTTATGTTTGATATTTTTTTTTTTAGAATATTATACTATCATTAATAATTAATGTGGACATGTTCATGATGCTCATTAGCAACTAAATATCCTTCATACTTTATCCCTCAACACACTCAAATCTATTTTATACCTAGGTCCATTTAATTTGGGCCTTTGAACTAACCTTATTCCTACCTAAGCATCATCTATGCTTTTAATTAAAATTTCAATTAATGCTCATTCTAGCCTTGTATAGGCATGTACACTAGGTTATAGCTCCATTGATTATTAAATAGGTATATCCCATGCCTTTATGGAACTTATTTTAACTTTTCATTCATTGCTTTTTGGCAGGTTTAGAATGTGTGGGTATTGAAAGGATGTATCTAGAAACATTAACTCAACCCTTATACATGTTGTCACTATCAAATTGAAGTATTTTATATCATAATTTTTCATAGAGGGAATAATCATTCTAAAATTGGGAACCTTTTTGGTTTCTAGTTTCTTAAGAGAAATTATCAATTTCACAAAGCTTCCAATGATTAGGATATGATGGTATTGAAAGGAAACCTCTACTAGTAGTAACCCATGTACTTGGATGAGTTAAAACCACTATTCCAATGCAATAAGTTGTAGAATACAAAACATAACTCCTTGCATCCTTTCACTAATTAAAATTGAAGTTTTTAGTAGTATCGCATCCATCACTACAATAAGAAATTAATTTTTATTTCAGAGAAATGGAGATATGATTTTTTAGGTGGACCTAACATTCACCTCTAGGTTTAGATAGATATTGTTGGGTGCCACAATTTGAGAGGATAGTCTTGCTAAATTTTGGTGTTTTTTAGTGTTATGGATTTTAACATAATTGCATCAAAATAGATTAGGAGTGCCAAGATACTTGGGTCTTTAAATGGCATCTCCACAAGTATTAACTAGCTCACTTAGACATGTTGACATAGTTAATTTAGTGTGAAAATATGTGGAATGAGAAATATCACTCCTATTACCATTTCAATATATAAAATTGAAGTATTTTAGAACATTGTATTTATTAACATCACCCGAACATTATGGTTTAGGGTCCCTGTAAAACCCATTTTACCCTTTTATCAAAAACATCATGTGAAAATGAATTAAAGATAAAAATAATGAGATAGGTTTTCATAAAGGGCCCTAATATACACTTGTAGATTTAGATGAAATGTTCATAGGTGTCATAATTTTAGTGAGTATTCATGCTAGATTTGTTCATATTTTTTGTCTAAGGACTCTTAAGAGACTTTATTAGTCAAGTGTATCTTAAAAGTATTGAGATACATGGGTAGAAAAATAAAATATTAGTAGTATTAACCTACTTAGTTAGATAAATCACTATGGGTTTGGTGCTACGAGGTGTAAATTATAAACTAATTCTCCCATAACACCCTTTCACTAGATAAAAATAAAGTATTTTGTAATATTTATTTCATCTCCACCATGAGAATAGTAATTCAATTTGAGAAAAAAAATGAGAGGTTTTTGTAGAGGGAATTAATTGCCACTTGTGTATTTAAACATCATTCCTAGGTGTCATAATTTGGAAGAATAATCATGCCAATGTTGGGCCCACTATTCAAATTTTATGTCTTCAAAGAGACTTTTCCAAATTGATGTTATCAGAGCAAAGGTTCGTACACTGGGCACTATGAACCCAATTACGTCGACCTTGTTGCTCGAACTTCTGAGGGTATGTCCTTCTTTTGTGTCACCCTCATTTAGCAAACTGAGTTTGATCCACAGAGGTGTCGGTCCAATGGTGCAGGAAATTGGTGGAAAGAATAGGACCCTCGGTGTAGTGCGCAATGCACAATATTCTTCCTATCGAGGATGCATTATGGACCTTTGTGATGTCATGTGATGTGTCTTTGTGTGTGTACTGGAAAATGAGTGTTTTAACCTAGTAATTTGTGTTTATGATGTGTTAAATTATGCTTTCTGTTATGAAAGCTTGTAAAATTTGTCATATAGTTTGACTCTTGAGCTTGTGTTGGTGTCTTATGTTACCCTCACTTGATTGTTGTGACCCCTTTTTGGTGATTCTCCCACCATTTTGACTTGGGTTGGATGACATGTTATCTAATTTGAGGGCCTTGACACTTGTTAATAATCCGTATGTTATATTGCTGAATGGAGATTGAAGTTTTGATTGGATTAAATCGGTTATGTTTATCACATGAACTTGTTCTATGCTTGTGATGTATGGATTTGTGATGACTTTATGATATCGCTTATAATGTGATTACTCTAAGAAGTACTGGATTTTGAGTAACACTTCAAGATGCAATTTAGACAAGTTTTACTGAGTACATCCAAAAATACAATTAATTAAATCTTTTAGTTTATTTTGGGATAAGAATGAGTTTATTTAATCAATTCATATGATATTGAATGTTTATTGTATTAATAAAGAGTTAGTCTTCTCAAGAACTAGAATTCTTAGATTATTGTTGTAAATTTATTAATATGTTTTTTGTGGCATGAGTTATCATAGTAGGATTGTCTCTATCATCATTGTGAAAAAAAATAAAAAAATTATTAGCATTATGGAAGAATTAGCATTTATTATGTTAATATCATTATAAGCAGAAGTGGTTAATATTTTGTTAACTAGTTCATCTTTGAATTACTCGTTAGCTTTATTGATGGATTCATAATCTTAATAACCTTTAGAATAATGTTTGATTCATAGAGTTTTACCTTAGTTGTTAAATATTTAGGAAGTATATTCAAAATAAGTGCATTTGTAAATCTTTCATATGATAGCTAGTAAATTCTTAATATTTTGTTAACTAGTTCATCTTTGAATTACTCATTAGCTTTATTGATGGATTCATAATCTTAATAACCTTTAGAATATTGTTTGATTCATAGAGTTTTACCTTAGTTGTTAAATATTTAGGAAGTATATTCAAAATAAGTGCATTTGTAAATCTTTCATATGATAGCTAGTAAATTCTTAACTGTAATGTTAATTGCAGATCACCATATTTTCCTTTAAGATCATGATTTAAAAGATATTGTAGATGATAATTAGAACTTGTGAATGAGTGTAATGCCTATCGTGTGTTGTCACAATTCTGATATATTTTCATGTTATGTTGTTAACTTTAAGAATATGATAGTGATTGTTTCACCAATCTAATGGGTTTGGTTGATGGTTTAATTGCTTGGATGACTATGCTGCCATGTTCAAACGTTTCTGATGTATTGTGTAGTTATGCAATTGTTTAGTAATTGCTTTGTGATGTAATCATTGTACTCAATGTTGTCATTACTGATTGAGGTCTTGGTGAGGGGAACAGTGTAGCATCACTCATTTGCGAGTGCCCTGCTACACCGTGATTTCCTCTCATGGTGTGCCTATTATTTGATATATATATATGTGCTCGACATCTTGTTTGGATGTAGGTTGTAGGTACCAGGCATCGACTCCACCTGCCTTGTTAGGTTTGAGCATGCCCTATAATCCCAATGGGTATGATGTGGAAATCGGAGTTGACAAGAAATTTCCCCATCCTAGTCTGTCACCCCGTTCTTACATTTGACAATGTCATCTATTTGAGATACCATTTTGTTTGGTAAAAAAAAAAATTCAATTGATTAATCTTAATTTTTTATTTTTATTTTTTAACTGATCTTGTTTTAATTATTGGGCTCAGTTGTTAGTTCATTATGTGGTTTTGCATATGATTGTGTGTGTTTGTGTCATTGTGCGACTTCCAGGAGTAAGTCGATGCTAAGGGGGGGAGGATGTAGCGCCCCTCTGAATCTGTCTTTCTGGATTGTTGGCATAAGTGTTATTTGTGATTTTTTTGATAAATATACCTTGTTCAATTATCTAATTAAGTTAAATTGCGTTGTTAAGAGTAATCCGATCATTCATTGAAGTTTAGAGCACACAAAATTATTTGGGTTTCGTTACACAAAAAAAAATGGATTATATGTGCCTTGGAACACGATTATATTCTTTTCAAAATTAGCAATTATCTTATAATATCTGATTTTTCACTATTAGAATTGTGACTTGATCTATTCTATTTGTATGTATATAATTATATATGTATTCAAATATATGAATGTAAACTTTAGTTTTATTGGAAATTATTATCCAAGTAATTATTTGGAATATCGGTATTAGATAGATATGTTAAGTTATAATTTCAATATTACGATTTAAATATGCCATAGTATATATATGAATTTAGCAAGTGATATTATTTGGTAAATAAAACATAAATAAATAAAAAAATTGCATATGTAAAACGTAAATTGTATATATATATATATGTAATTAATTACTAAATATAAATAAATAAATAGTATATATATATACATTATTAAGTTTTATTTCTTGAAGTGAGTAAAAGTGTTTAAAAGGGATAAATATGTTGCTAATTGTCTGATTACTTAGTAATCAATTAGATAAATGATAAATAGAAATAAATGTTTATACATATATGGAATTGATATAATAATAATAATGTGGTGCAAGAAGTGAAAATCTACACCTGCCACTTGCATGTACTCTCCACTTGCTACAAGGCAACTCCTTCAGCGTACCACGAGCCCTGTGTTTGCATCCTCTTCTATGCATGTTCATTGCGTGGCAATCTTCTAGGACAGAGGTTGTCTTCTAGGGTGAGTTATGTGAAAGGGGGTGTGAGCATTCGAGGGAGGAACGTGAGCTTCCAGGTGTAGAAGCAGAAAAGTTTACCAGCTGTGAGCATTCTACAGGGGCAGCATGGGAGCTATGAGAGTCTAGTTTTCCTGAGGAAGGAGGATGGGGAGGTGAAGAGTGGTGGTGGCATGAGGGTTGGACAACATATACCTCCTTTTTCAAGGAATTTTGAACCCTTATCTGGACTAGGCGTGCATATTCTCAGGTCTGAGTGATACTTGTCCATGCATTGTTCATTATGGTTGCTCAGGTTAGTTTAGTATTAATTTGTAAACCATTAAATGCTACTGCACAAATTGAATATCGTTTATACTTAACCCTATTAGTTGATATTGTTCAATTTGAATGTGTATAAGACTATTGCTTCTTCAATCATTTATATTATTGTAACTCTGTCAATAGTATTGGAATGAGACATCGATCTGGTTATTAAATCTATTTGTGCATTTCCATTGGAATCTGCAATACTAAAAAAATAGAATGTTGTAGAGGTTTAAATAATCTCTCTGACGCCATTTGCAACCTGTCTTAGCAGCAACACTTGAACATAGAAGACTGTATAGGTAAAATAGCCTTGCAGTTCACATAGGGGAAACTGTCGCGTATGCAACACTTGAAAATAGAATGCTGTAGAGGTTTAGATAATCTCTTTGATTTCATTGTCAACCTGTCTCAACCGCTGCTCTTGAACGTAATAGGAAGTTTAAAGGTTTAAATCACCTTCTCTGTTGGCCTAGGCAGAGAGAGGGTGCTGGTAAAGGTTGTGGAAATTGGCTTTACATCTGCCAATTGCATTTGATTGAAAGTTTCTAAAGCATTTTTAACAAATCCAATATGTGCGCACCCTGCAACCTTGGACAGCCCTTGCTGGCAATATAACGCTGCTGTAGAGTTTAGACTATGGCGGGGGTGTATAAATCTTAAATAATCTCCCTGAAACAATCAACAATCTCTCCATGTTGTTGTTGTTGTCTCAGGGCTCCTCAAAAATTCCTCTCTTGGTAATGACCTTTCACTTCTCCAATTTGGAAAATTTGCAGCCTAAAAATAAGGCTTTGTCAGAGGTTTTGGAGTAAGTTTATTTAATTAAAAATTACTGCCAAGATCTTAACACTGCGCACATTTAGGTTTTAACATTTCAGCATCCTTTACCCTATGTACTTAAGTATATTTCAGCATAAAAATTAAAAAAATAAAAATTTAAAAGAAAAATAAATAATTCTTGAATATATAAAATACCCAGATGCCTTGGGGCCACTGGAAGAAGCTGTGGAATCCATCTTTATGCCTGCCAGTCACATTTGCTTCAGCGTTACTAAATCCTTTTCATCAAATCCGTTTTGTGCATACTCTGCAATCATAGTATTTCTTAAGATCACATTTCTCCGAGGCATTCTGTCAAACAACACGTATGCCCTGTCCTTCCGACCTTTACCCTTCATAGTTAAGTGTATTCTAGCATAAATAATAAATAATGTATACATTTTATATAACCATTTTTGAACAGTCCTTATGCCTTGCCCAACTTCCACAATTTTGCATACATTTTCTATTATGCTTGATGGAAGCATCTGCATCATTAATGAATACCTAATATGGTGCACATTATTATAGCTCAAGTCCCTTTTCAGATTGATTCATTTAGCATCACCATACCTTCCTCAAGAAGTGTCGTTCCTGATGGGCCATTTTATGAGGCCACATTACAGCTGAAAGGTAGTTAATTTATTAGCAAATTACTGGCAAGTTAAGAGCCACGACTAGGTTGCAAGTAATGTTTTATCTAAACTTTGGAATAGTTCAATTAATAACCTTTAAAAAGAAATCTGCATATAACTAGCATCAAGTGTATGATTAATCATTAATATGAGTCTTACGTGCCAATTAATTATCAGATTTAATAGCAAATAAAGGTGGAAGTAAACAGCCACAAAGAAACAGCCACAAAGGGGCTGTATAAAACTGAAATTATAAAGTCAATAAAATGCCTTCTAAAACAACATTTAATTGTGGCAAGAAAAGCATGATTTGAGGCTCTAAAAGAGGCATTAGTTTTCTATTTATAGCATGTGATAATTGACTTCATAAATCCATTTAAGAACAGAAAATAAAGAAATGATTAGTTTAATTAAGTAATTTAGTCCATCATTTTGTTAGAGCTGATTGCTCTCTTGTTTATTTGTAAAATCTTTATGTGGTTGGTTATTTAGGAGGAATGTCATTATAATTACTTATGAAACAATGAGAAAATAACCAGTTTAAGTAAATTAGTTGGATGTTAGGAATGGGAGATTTAGGAAAAATATTATCTTATTTGGGTTGTAATGTTGAGTGATGTTATCTAGTTAAGATATATTTATTAAGATTCAAGATTCGTAAAATAGTAAGTATTACTTAAAAGGCATTTGATTTTATGAAGATAAATGTACTAGATAGGCATGTATAAATATATAAATAGGTATCCAAATAAATGCTTAATTCATTCAAGTGAAAGGAAATGCTTACAAACAAATTCTCAATTATAAGGTAGGTTTATACAAATGTAGATAGTTATTAATATCGCATTATAATTTGAGAATAGATATTGAATTAAAATAATTAGAGAGGTATGAGTCCATCTCCAATAAGGTTATATGTGTGTAAAGAGGAAAATTATTTAGTGGATATGAGATTGCAATTTGAAAGTAAGGTGCTACGATATTTTACTTATCAAAGATGAATTTTGATGTATTAAATAGGATTGTTGACTTTAAATTTAGAAGATTGTACTATCAAGTAAACTAGAAATTTACTCCTTGAGATAAAACAATGGTCTCTTTGGATTTGCTTATTTGACGTATGATAGAAATTTACTCCTTGAGATAAAACAATGGTCTCTTTGGATTTCCTTATTTGACGTAAGATTTATTCCGTTTTGGGTTTTACGTTTGACATATGTCTTTTTAGCTATACATGAATAGATATATATAAATGTATTCCATTATGTATCATAGTGTTAAGAGAAGTATGTTGCTATATAACACATGTTTAGATCGGTGAAACTTGGTTAAATGAGTAAAGTTGGGAATCTTTTTCAATGGTGTCTTCTACTCATATTTAATACATTATGAGTTGTAATTTATGCATGTTTGTATATGTAATTAAATGGTGTTGGTAATAAGATATGTTTACATGTATTTGCATTAGCTATTAAGGGTGTTGTCTTTAGAGAGGTATCTTTAATTTGTTTCGATGTTTATTTTCAAGTTTTTAATCAAGTAGGATTGGATTACATGTTTTACTACTATCATTATTTCGTTATTATTAAGTTAATCATATATGTTTACATGAGGAAAAGTTTAAAAAGATATTAAGGCATTAATTAATGAGATGGTTTTAATTCGATAGTTTATAGTAAAAGTATAGTAATGCCTAGGTGAATTCTATGGATTTTCTAGATAAGGGCATTGAGAAATGATATGAGGAAAGATTGAATTAGTTATATTTAGTAGTTGAAGATTTGATATACAAGGGAATTTGACTATCAATTGACTTAGCTATTGGTTATTGTGATTGGTCTTGTATGAAGATGATAATCTTTTGGAAGTGTTGGCTACTATTTCGTTATGATATTGCCTTCTTGATTCTTCTCTTGTCATTTTGTGATTATGTAGAAGCTATATTGTCATTTTGTGGGTTCCTTGATGTGAATCTTCCCTTTGTGATAATTTTGATTGAGGGGGACTTTACGCAATGGCTTTCTTGTAGTCATATTTTCATATGGTTGGGAACCTGAGCAGTTGAATTACCTTAAGTGGAAGTTTGTTGGTTTTTTTGATATTTTATGCTTCCAGAGGCAATGGAGAAATTTGATTTATAATGATGTTCTACGGTTGGAATGTTGTGATTTATTGATCTTGTTTTGGATTTTGAGCTTTTGGGTATTACCTTATACTATGGTGTTGACCTTTGATGTGGTGGTTGGTACCTCCTTGTTCTTCTTTAGTAATATGGAATGGTTTGTGAGATGGTTCTTGCCTCGCATGTTGTGAGTTATGCACACTTGGTTTTTATGTGAGTTGAGGTACACCCCTTGCTTGTAGGTCTTTGTTGGTGTAATTAAATGTTTTGTACCTTGTCCTAAGTCTTGATTACACCTTAGTTAAGCTTACTTAGGGACCACATAGGAGGTTGTTGGAGATTTTCCACCTTTGGTGGAGTTGACATCTCATGCCTCATCACTTCCACCTTTTGTGGACACATCATGTGATTATCTTTCCACCTTTTGTGGGAGATCCACCTTTTGTGGAGATTATCACATTATCTTTTTCCACTTTAGATGGAGTGATAACTCTTCATTGTTGTCACATGTCATAAGACTATGACACTTGTCATAATCTTATGCCCTTCTATGTTCTCACCTTGGCTATATATCCAAGGGGTCTCCTATGTACTATTTGCTCATTACATTTTATTCTATTGACAGAATACAGTTTATTCTTGTCATCTTGTCTCTATCTCTCTTATGCTTGTGCTTTCTATTAGGCCTCTAGATCTTGGGTGGCTACCTTCATAGCCAATTCTTACATGGTATCAAAGCTTTTGGAGTGCCTTTAGTTAGTCATTTGGAGAGATTCTTGGAGGGTTCCATTATTGGCCTTGTGTTGCAGTTACATTTTGGGAGCTTGTTGCATCAGATCTGAGCTCACTATTGCATCCAGAGTGTCCGAGATAGTCAGATTTTCCTTTTGTTTCGTCTCAGTTGGACATTGGAGGCCAAATCTGCAAAGGGTTGAAGATCGGAGGTCGTTGCCAGATCCAGGAGGTAGCTGCCACTTTGGAGCATTTTCAGCCGAAAAGGACCTCGCCATCATGCTCAGAAGGGCCAAGAACCTATAAATCGACTACCAAATCGTCCAAATCGGAGCAAGTTGTCTGTCGAGGCAAAATTTTTTAGCAGACCGGCCGTACGGCCAACCTGCGCGTCGGTACGATTTTATTTCAAAAAAATATTTTTGTATTTCTGCGAAATTTTTTTCAAAAAAAATCATTCAAAACAAAAAAAAATTAATTTTCGCAGTTTTTTCTGCATATTTTGTAAAGTTTTTTAATAGAAAATAAAAAAAAAATTAAAAAAAAAATTATTTCGTGCGGACTGCAGAGTACAGTCCGCAGACCTGTACTCTGCAGTACTCGCGGGTGGGTACAGACACCCAGTCCACGGCGCCACGTGGCTCATAGCCACTGGCCACCGCGGCTCCCCGTGGGCCCCGCCCCGACCGGCGGACGGTCTCAAAAAAAACCGGCGAGGTTTTAAAAAAAAAAAATCCGACAGGTTTTTAAAAATAAAATCACCGATGGTAATTTTCCGGAAAGCGTCAAAGATTCTTCGGCATAGAATATTCCGATCAGAGAATATTCCGAAATCCGTTTCAAGAATATTCCAGCACTCAAAATTTTCCGGCAAATTTTTCCGAACAAGGAGCGACGGCGCGCGTGACGGGCATACGGCCGTCAAATTTAAGCCAGTGATTTACTGACGTCAGCAGTGCGCAGGGTGACGTCATCATTTTTTTGAAAATTTTTGACCTCCTCATGGTTGAGCTTTTTGATTTTGTAGTTCATCTTCAAAGGCTCATATCTTGGTCATTTTGAGGCCTTTTTTGGTGCAATTTTTTTTGATTTGGGCTAATTTTTCGTGTACATCACAGTGGTGTAATTATTTTCTAATTTTGGTGCACGGATTTTACAAAAAATTGGATTTGTCTCAGATCTTGCTCGATTGTCACCATTTTTGCAACTTCCGGGGCTCCGTTCAGGCTCATACGAACTCCTTTTCAGGTGCCTTTTTTTTGAAAGTGTATGATTTTTTTTGAACTTCACAGTGGTGCTATCAGTTTGTAGTAATTGTGATAAAAAATTGTACTTTCAGCACTTCGTCATTTTTGGCCTATTTTGGCATTTGTAAAGTTAAGATCTCAGTTTGATCTTTTATATCAGTTATTTGAGTCTGTTGTAGCCCACTTAAGGCTGTTGTAAAATATTGAAAATCAGAAGCCCACTTTGCTTGGCTTGCAAGTGGCCATTGTACACGCACTAATTATAAAGTGCCAAATCATCTTTTTGGGGGGGGTTCTTTGATTGAGTGAATTTGGGGGGGTGTCTTGAGTGATTTTGCCTCTCTCACCATCTTGTTCTCTTTCATTTTGCTGCTATGGGTTCTCCTAAGTTTCCCTTGTTAACTCCACATAATTATGCTTCTTGGAAAATTGATGCATGGAGTAAGTTAATGGAAAAAGGATTAACTCATTATATTGATGGAACTGTTGTTGTACCATCTGATCCTAAAGCTGATCCTACTGCTCAATTGGATTGGCTCACAAAAAATACTATGGCTCTTGGAACATTAAGGAAATATGTATCAAAAGATCTAATCTTTCAAATTGATAAGTGTAAAACAATTAAAGAAGCTTGGGAAAAGTTTGGTCAATTGTATGGCCAAGTTGATGAGATTAAAGGTTATCAGCTTGACAATGATCTCACAACGTTAGATCCCAAGAATTTTGATACAATCCAAGACTATGTCACTAAGGCAAACGAGCTAAGAGCACAGCTTAAGGATTGTGGCATTGATAAGAAGGATGCACAGTTGGTCTACAATTTGTTGGGAAAACTTCCATCAGGATATGCAGCATTTGTTTCTAGCTTCCAAACCCATCGCTTGACAGTAGGTAGTTCTTTCACTATGCCTACATTTGATGCTTTTACAGAAATGTTGATGTTAGAGCAAGCAAAATTGGTAAGCATGGGGATTCTCAAGTCTTCAAAGTCCAAAGCTTTGGTGGCAAATCAAGGGAATCAAGGGACTCAAGGAAAGGGTTCCAATAAGAAGCAGAAGCAATCTAATCCAAAGAACCAACAAGATAAAGCACAATCATCCTCTCCAAAACAAGGGAATTCTTCATCACAAGGGAATTCTACATCTTCTCCCAGGAAGGGAAGTTCAAGCAAGAAGGAGAGACCAACTTGTTCATATTGCAAGAGGGTTGGTCATGATGAGCATCATTGCCACACTAAGCAAATTGATGAGTTGACAAACATCATCAAGAAGAACAACATCAATTTTCCATCTGCCTACAAGAAGAAGGATTCATCTTCTTCCACTTCCTCACAATCAAAAGGAAAAGGGCAAGCATTTGTGGCTACTTCAGGTTCTTCACAGCAATGGATACTTGACTCGGGTGCCACTCATCATATGGGTTCTTCAAGGGACAATTTTCTTCTTTGGAGCAATCTAAGGTACCTCACATCTTCATAGGAGATGATACTCAAGTGGAAGTTGAAGGCGAAGGTTCGGTTGCCATGGATAATGGAGCATTTGAGAATGTTCTCTATGTTCCTAACTTGAGTGCCAATCTTCTCTCAATCTACCAAATCACTCACTTTGGAGATGGCAAGAAAGTTGAGTTTCTACCAGATTCAGTTGTGGTCAAAGAACTTAAGGATGATGCCTTAGTTGCAGTGGGACAAGCCAATCACAACACACGGCTTTACTCATTCTCCCACTTTGTACCTAAGTCTCCTTCTACAGCTTTGCTCACTCATTCAAATTCAGAAAGCAAGCTATGGCATGAGCGGTTTGGACATATCAATTACCGCTATCTTCAGCAGCTTAGCTCCAAGGCTATGGTTACAGGACTACCTCAAATCAGCTTTTCAGAAGGTGTTTGTTCAGGTTGTTCCATGGGTAAGCATCCAGAAGAGAAGTTTGAGAAAGGGAAGTCTTGGAGAGCTTTACAAGTTCTTCAGTTGGTTCACAGTGATGTAGCAGGTCCATTTCCAGTACCATCATTTAGCAAGGCTCGCTATGTCCTCACCTTCATTGATGACTACTCTCGCTTCACATGGGTCTACTTTCTTGTTCACAAGAGTGAAGTGTTTGATAGATTTCTTGCCTTCAAGGCTCATGTTGAGAAGCAATCAGGGAAGCAAGTCAAGATTCTTCGCACAGACAATGGAAGGGAATATGTGAACAATAGACTTGAGGAATTTTGTACTCTTGAGGGGATTACTCTTCAACATTCAGTTGCATACACTCCACAGCAGAATGGTGTAGCTGAAAGAAAGAATAGAACCCTTAAGGAGATGGCTAGCTGCATGATTCATGCTCGATCTCTTGGTCCTCAATTTTGGGCAGAAGCTATCAGTTGTGCCACTCACATCCAAAATCAGGTTCCCCATAAAGCTTTGAAGGGTATGACTCCTTTTGAGGCTTGGTGTGGTAGAAAACCAGTTGTGAGACACTTCAGAGTTTTTGGTTGTCCAGCTTGGGCACGTATACCTCCAGAGAAGCACAAGGCATTGGAACCTCAGAGTAGACATTGCATCTTTGTTGGATATCCTGAAGGTGTTAAGGCATATAGACTTTTGGATCCAGAGACACATGAGTTATTCATTGAGAGGAGTGTTCACTTTGAGGAAAGCTCTCCTAGCTTGACCTCTAATCCTCCTCTTCCTTCCTCCCTAGTGGAAAGTGATCACAGTGACTCCGATGATGATAGTGACTCTGATGATGATTCTTCCTCAACTTTGACTCGCAAGATCACAGCTTCGCAGGGTCCACTTGTAGTTGAGGCACCTCATCCTTCATCTCCTACTAGACCTTGTTGGGCTCGACAGACTCTTGAGTCAGTAGGTTCTCTTGTTGGGGATCCTTCAGATACTCGAAGGACTCGGTCACAACATCAGAATTTTCCACATGCTTATATTGCTACTGCTTAAGATCCACAATCCTTTAAGGAAGCTTCGGGCATTCCTGAATGGGATTTAGCAATGGAGGAAGAGTATAGTTCCTTGATGAGGAACAACACATGGGATTTAGTTCCTCTTCCTAAGGGAAGAAAGATGGTTCGATGTAAGTGGATCTATCGGACTAAGTATGCAGCGGATGGGAGTGTGGATAAATACAAAGCTCGGCTTGTGGCAAAAGGTTTCTCTCAGGTTCCAGGTGTTGACTATACTGAGACCTTTGCACCCGTTGCTAAGATGAACTCCATTCGCTTGACACTCGCTATTGCTACAGCTCATGGTTGGGCTGTACATCAGATGGATGTAAAAAGTGCATTTCTTCACGAGGATCTTCATGAGGAGATTTACATGGAGCAGCCACAGGGATTCATACAGGATTCTTCATTGGTTTGCAAATTGAGGAAGTCTATCTATGGCCTCAAACAGGCCCCTAGGGCTTGGTATGCCAAGATGGATTCCTTTCTTCTCTTAGCAGAATTCACGAAGTGTCATTCAGATCCAAATGTCTACATTTTGCAACAGGATGATTCTCACTTACTACTTGTGCTCTATGTTGATGATTTGATCATTACAGGGAGTACCTCATCCATCATTGGCAGTGTCAAATCTGCTTTGCAGGACAGATTTGCTATGACTGACTTGGGCCTTTTGCACTATTTTCTTGGGATTGAGATCACACAGTCAGCTTCTGGGATTTCTCTTTCTCAGCCCAAGTATGCTCTTGATCTTCTAGCTCAATTTCACATGGCTGATTGTAAGCCTGCACCGACTCCCTTTCTTTTAGGAGTCAAGCTTGAGGCTAAGTGTTCTACTCCACTTGTTGATGCCACTTTGTATCGTCAACTTGTTGGGAGTCTCATTTACTTGACTCACACATGCCCTGATATTTCCTTTGTAGTTGGCATGGTTTCACGCTTTATGCAGGAACCACATGAGCTTCATTGGAAAGCTGCCAAACGCATCTTGCATTACATCCAGGGTACACATCATCATGGGATTCATTATGCAGCAGGTACAGGACTTACCTTGGTGGGATATACAGATTCTGATTGGGCTGGCAATATTAATGATCATAAGTCCACTTCTGGCTACAGTTTTCATCTTGGTTCTGGCCCCATTTGTTGGCAGAGTAAAAAGCAACATGCTATTGCTCTTTCTTTGACTGAGGCTGAGTATCGAGGGGTTGTTAATGCCGCTACTAAGGCTATTTGGCTTCAGAATATTCTCACTGAGTTTGGGTTCACTCTTCCTCATCCTACAGTCATTCATTGTGACAATCAGAGTGCCATCCAGATCTCGAAGAATCCGGTTCACCATCAGAGAACCAAACACATAGAGATTCATATGCACTACATTCGGGAGCTAATACAGGAGCAGGTTATCGATTTGCAGTATTGTCCTACAGCAGAGCAGGTTGCAGATATCTTCACCAAACCCTTCACTGAGAGTATCTACCATCATTTGCGAACTCTGTTAGGGGTGCGGGATGTTTCTTCTGAGGAGGTCACTTGACTTCTTCATTCTCTCTTATGGGGGGGTGGCTTTTTCCTCACTTGAGGTTTTTCCTTCTCATCCTTTTTCAGTTTTTGTTTCATCTCTCTTTTGGGGGGGATTTTTTTTCCCACGTGGTTTTCTCCCTTTCTCCGCTTTCTGAGAGATTGCATTGCATTTGTACATGGGTACCTAACATGGCCTCATAGCCAGGACCCATCTTGCATTGTTTTCCTTTGTGTACATTCTCCCTAAGTTGCACTTAAGGGGGGGTGTTGGTGTAATTAAATGTTTTGTACCTTGTCCTAAGTCTTGATTACACCTTAGTTAAGCTTACTTAGGGACCACATAGGAGGTTGTTGGAGATTTTCCACCTTTGGTGGAGTTGACATCTCATGCCTCATCACTTCCACCTTTTGTGGACACATCATGTGATTATCTTTCCACCTTTTGTGGGAGATCCACCTTTTGTGGAGATTATCACATTATCTTTTTCCACTTTAGATGGAGTGATAACTCTTCATTGTTGTCACATGTCATAAGATTACGACACTTGTCATAATCTTATGCCCTTCTATGTTCTCACCTTGGCTATATATCCAAGGGGTCTCCTATGTACTATTTGCTCATTACATTTTATTCTATTGACAGAATACAGTTTATTCTTGTCATCTTGTCTCTATCTCTCTTATGCTTGTGCTTTCTATTAGGCCTCTAGATCTTGGGTGGCTACCTTCATAGCCAATTCTTACAGTCTTGATTTGGTACCCATAGGGAGAGTGGCTCTTCATGGGGGCCGACGCACAAAGGGGTTGTTTGGGTAACCCATGGAAGAGTTTCTTAATCAAGTGATAATGTAATTAATTAACTAGTGGGTTTGGGTAGCTAAACATTAAACAAGATTAATTATGAGCCTCACCCATACCGTTAGTGCTTTCACAGGCTAAGGATGGGATGAGAAGACCTGGTTGGTAAGATCACTACCTTGTCCTCATGAAAGGTAAGTGGATTCTGCATGAGTCACCCTATGGAGCGGTGCCTTGAGATAGGCTGGTTGGATAACCATAGATGGAGGCAGTATCTTGTGATAGGTTGCCTGGATAATCCATGTAAGGCCATGCGATGACACTCTCCTACAGTACCTATTTATTTTCCCTTATCTGGTTGCCTCTAAGAGTGTTGATTGAATTTTTGATGTTGTTGAGGCAATTGGTTCTTGGTGATTGTTGTTGAAGCCTCCAAGTTCTATCTTTAATGTTGCACACATGCCTCATGAAAATTTAATTGATGTTAATGAAAGGTTCCCTTGTTATTTATTGTTGGTTGATATTGTGATTTCATTTGAAGGCTTTGGATCCTATTGTTGTTGGCACCTCTTATGGTTATTTAGTGTTGAACTATAATCTTAACATTTGGTTATGTTGAACTTTTCATTATCTTGTTTTGGCTAAGTGATGGCAATGTTATGGTTTGTTATCTTATGTTGATGATATCCTTGTTATAGATTCTGGTTTGCTATTGGTTCATTTGATTGTTTTGGATTGCGGTATGGGGATCTTTCTTGTCAACTCCTAGCACGGGGGGTGGACTTTCGGGTCCACGTGGTCAGGTGGAACGTGCTATGCACCCCATTGGGTCCCCAGCTGAGGATTGAGCTGTGCAGATATGTTCCTCTTGTGGTGACTCCAGAATTGTACCCAAGTCTGAGCCAGACTTGTTACTTTGTATTCACCTTTCTAGTTGTATCATTCTATCTTATTGTATTGTTCCCATTGTTGTTGGGGAACACTTCTATATCACTATCACTCTTGTACGATGTAACTTTTATTATCATTTTAATGAATGTAATCTTTGACCTTAATTTATGGTCTTTGTTGGATGCTTATCATGCTTGAAATGTATATTGATGCTTGATACTATTATGAGACTTTGTTTCACATTATGCAATTCTTAATGGTGTTGTATATGTGGAAATATGTATAATTACGTCCATAGATGTGATAGATGGTTTTATGTATGTTATGATGTGGATGTTGTATTTTGTCTAGTAATTCTAAATAATGTTTAAGTGGAATACTTATAGTTAGTTAAACATTGTCTTGTTATGGGTTTACGTTATTAATGTTGTCACACGTACCCCAAAGGACATGGTTTATGAAGTATATTTTTATCTACAAAGTATGTGTTGGTTGTTCATGTTCATCATATGTATTGTTCTACTTTCAAAAAAAAAATATTGTGCTTTTATTGTAAGTTCTATAGTTGTCCTTTGGGGTTAGCGTGGCGGGGCGTTACAGATGTAGCCTAGAAGGATCAAGATATGTCGGTACTATAATAATGCTTCTAGTAGTAGTGACCCATCCATCTGGATGTTTAATAAATATTAGTTCAATTTCATGAGTTATGCTATGGAAAATATTGTCCCTTGTACCTTGTTACTAAATGAAATTAAAGTGATTTACAACATTAAACTCATCACCGCCATAATAAAATGGAATTCAATTTACAAAAATAGAGATGGATTTTTGTAAAGGAACCCATCATCAACATGTAAGGTTAGATAAAAAATTTGTAGGTTCTATGATTTGAGATAAAAATTTAATTAAATCTAATCTTATTTAAATATCAATGCTCTTACGAGACGTCAATCATTATTGTATCTTAGAAGGATTGAGATACATAGAAAATAGTAATAACCTACTAACCATGGCATGCTGGCATTATTAATTTAATATCACAAGTTGTGGAATACAAAATATCATCCCTAGCAACCTTTCTCTAAACAAAATTAATATATTTTATAATATTATATTTATCATTGTTTCAGAAAAATTAATTTTAGGTAAGAAAAATAAAGATAGGTGTTTATAGGTGGAACTAATATCTAGTTATAGGTTTAGTAAAGAGATTCATTGATGCCACCATTTGAAAGGTTAGCCAAATAAATTTTTTTATTGTTTTTCTTACTAATATTAAGATACTTTCTTAGTCTAATATAACCTAGAAGGATAAACATGTGTGGATATTCAACGGTTCCCTCCAATAGTACTATCCCATGCACCAAGGCATGTTGGCACTATTAGTTTGGTGCCAAGAGGTATAAAATATAATATATTATTGTTAGTTCTCTTTCGTTGAGTGAAAATAATTCATTTTGTAACATTGTTTTCAATATGAACACGAGTAAATGAATTCAAGTAAAAAAAAAATTAAGATAAGTTTTTTTTAGAGGGACCTCATAAAAATAACAACATGCTACTATATTGAATAACTATGTTAAATTTAAACACTTTTTTGGTCTTAGATTTTTTCAAACACTTTTTTAGTCTAATTTAAATCTAAAGAATATAGATATGTAGATGGTGAAAAGATATAATTAATGTCAATAACCTACCCATTTATACATGGTACTTTATTTGAAAGTATTATAAGATGAAACTATAAAATACCTCTATCGTTCTCTCTAAACCCTAAATAATAAATTTTAAAAACAAAAACTCCCCATCCATCTCTATATTTATTTTTCTCTCTTATTATCTTCAACCCCTCTCTGATTTTTCTCTTTTATAGAATTTTTACTTTCGTAAGAAGAAAATAAAACATCCTACACTCCCTCATGCTGCCTCCTTTGCCTATATATTTCCATATATTTATTAAACCCCTCCAAACTATGTAAATTTATCATATGTGTATATATCTAGCACAACTCATATCAATTAGATTATAAATTATTTCATTTCCATATGCAATGCCTATTCCTAGCTATGTACCTATTTATGTTTATGTCCATGTCTATATTTGAATATTAAGATACCTATATTTAATAAATAAGTGTTTCCATTTGAAAGCTATATTCTTCCATATACATATGGAAATCTATTTACATCTTTAAAAAGTATTTTACACACACATCCACCCAAGTCTACAAATATCTCTCCTTTTAAATAGACATATCTCTTTATAAATTCATACTTGTTTATTTTCATATACCCAAATATTTATATATCAAATATTTCATTTTCTTATATCTTTTCATATCCATTTTTTAAATTCCATATTCTTATTGAATATACTAAAATTAATATCTTGCATTCCATGTTCTAATATCTATGGTGGAAGAAATGTCTCCTAAAGCATATAAAGAAAGATACGAAAGAGATTGATTCTAATAGAATTAATTAATCTTTGATTTTTTTTTAATTAATATAATAATTCAAGTCATGATCTTATAGTTATCATAAAATAAATGATCATTTTCTAAGAATACATAAAAAAATACAAAAGAGATCAAATTAGCGATTGAAAAATTAAATATTAAATAAACATATTTATTCAAATAAACTAGACAAATATTTTTACAATTTTAAATTTACTAAATATCATAGAATACTTTAAATAAACTAAAGACTAAAATAAATATAATATTAAAAAGCTATTTTTTTTTTTAAATATTAAAATTCTAAGTAAAGAATTA
This sequence comes from Sequoia sempervirens, assembly GCA_007258455.2. Lineage (NCBI taxonomy): Eukaryota > Viridiplantae > Streptophyta > Pinopsida > Cupressales > Cupressaceae > Sequoia > Sequoia sempervirens. Next base: position 104,479,922 of record VDFB02179234.1, read on the forward strand.
TATATAAAAATACAAGCATTCATAAATAATATATAATATAGAGAAATAAATTAGTAAGATAGAAATAAACATAAAAATATTAATATATTTTGTTAATAAAATAATATTTTTGATTTTTTTTTTATGATTGATATAAATGCTTAAAAATTGGTTGAAATATATGAATAAATTAATTAAATATAAATTTGATAAATGAATTTGATAAAAGATATAAAATTTTATAAAATATTTTTTTTTTTAAAAAGAGAATAAAAATGGCATATTATATGGAAAGATGTAAAATATCATGAAATAATAGCTCACAAATAATAAAGAAATAAGATAAACAGAATGAAACCATACAACAACAAATAAGATTGTATAGATAGATAAACATGCTAAAACACATAATATATTATATGAGGGAATGAGTGCAATACCATATACATGCAAATATGTACAAGAAAAGGGAAGTAAAGACTAAATCTAAGGGTTTCATGATTTCAATATAAATGAAGGCGAGCAAAGGGAAGTCAAGATTAACCCCGGGGTTTCATGATTTTAGTAGAAATTATGATTTTTATAGGAGAAAAACTTCCTAATTAAATTTCATGATTTCCTACATGATTTGTATGACTCTTTTATATTCTTGTGTTCTAAGTTTAACATTGTGTTTATCAATTGTTCCTTGTCAACATGATTATATGGTCTTTATATAATGTTCTTTACATAATAATATTACTTTATCATGATCCTTACAAATAATGCTTGTGATTCCATGCTTATGGTTCTCACCATGCCTATTATTCTATATTTATGGTTTCATCATCCTTTTCATCCTATACTTATGATCTTTATTGATTTTACATGCTTAAGACTATAATTTTATCTTTACATTTATGATATATTAACCTCATATTTATACCTTAAGTTTTTCACAGTCTTTATAATTTTATCTTTATACTTATGATCCTTTCCTTTAAAAAAATTATCTTAACCTCATATTTTATATCTTAAGTTTTTTCACAGTCTTTATTTGACCACTAGCTCCATCCTTATAACTGATAACATTATCTAAATGACCATATAAAATTCTTAGTGAATCTAGTTTTTGTTGGCTTCTAAATATATACCCTTAACTTTGAAGGATGGACTAAATCCCTATACCTAGGGATTTATGTTGATATATAGATTAATGAGGAAAATACATTGTCATTTTATAGTAAATTATAGGCAAATTGATAGTAGCAAGAAACTCCTCTATTGTTTAAGGTCTATGGTGTTAGGAGGGTATTCCAAGAGCTTTATTATAATAGATATATGATAACACACAATGTGCTACTCAACTAGGCCACTTGCTTTGTATAGAAACAACCTCGAGATTTGTCACTAAATATTTAGTATATTGGCTCACTATTTATATAGACATTAAATCCTATAGTAGATTGAAACCAACATTTTAGACATACAAGTAAAGATGTGAGACAAAATTATAGTCCCTTAGAAACTTCCTTCATATTCTCTATTCTATATGTGTAACCAATAAATCATTACAAGTATAACTCTCTAGAAGTTCCTTATATATTAGCTCTCAAAGATTTAGATCTAATTTGTTATACTAAGTTATGCAAATTTTGGCAAGGTCTAAACTAAATGAATATATAAAGAGAACAAAAAAATGTTATATTTTATAATTGGTGCTTATCTAGTTAGAAAATATAATCAACAATTTGAAAGAGAAAAAAGAAATCATGTGAATTTCAAACTAAAAATAAGAAATTAGGACACATGAAAACAAAAGATACAAAAAATTACAACAATATTATTCATTTTTATAATCCATTCCTATTACATATCATTAATAAAGTTAATTCATATAAAACTTTGAAAAGGTTATACAATGAGGAGAGAGGGGCCCATAGTGGAGAGGTCCAATAGTGGGGACAAAAGTAGTCCTCAGTGGGTTCCATAGTGAAGCACCTTAATATTCAATTGCAAAACACTTTTTATCCATAAAATACACAAACCAACAAATCATGTGATGCCACATCAATGCACCAATAAAACATGACTTAGTGCACCACTATCCGTCTCACTTTTTTTTGGGATTTTTTTTGGATACGTAAACAAAAAGCATGTTGATGTGGCCCTAAAATGAAATATAGAAGCACATGAGTTGTCAAATAAACTATTGTACAAAATTGGGAGTGATTTGAAATTTCCACGTAGGATTTTGAGAAAGACGAAGTTAGGGTGCTCCACTATGGGCCCCTCTCGCTCCACTATGGGCCCCTCTCGCCTACTTAGATAAAGAACTAATCAAAAATATAAAATGCAATTTTAAATACTTATATAAAATCTTTTAAAACATCAAATTTGATGAAAACAGGATTAAAAAATAAATAAAATTTAATAGATATCTTAAATACATCTATTTAAAAAATTATTGAGTTAAATTGAAAATATTATGTTGATTATTTAATATTATTGTTTTGACATATAAGTGAAAAGTTTAAACAGAGTATAGACGAAGATGCAAAAACAAAGAATAAAACAATGTATAGAATGAACAAGAGATGACACAGATGTTTTATCGTGGTTCACCATTAATGGCTACGTCCACACTAAGAGCAGAGGAATATTTTATTAGCAACAACAACAACCAAATACAAATGATACAACAGCAAATATAAAGTCTTATTTGAGAAGTTGAAGAGTCAGCGCTTGGCGGGAAACATGTAATGACCGTTGGGCTTCAGCGCTTAACAAATCTCCCACTTGAAGACCAACGGATACTGCAACTCGCCAATCATTCCCCTGCTCTAAAATTCACTGTTACTTCTTCTTAACCAGACCAAGAGAAGTCCTAGCAGATTTGAACTTCTCTTTGCCAACAACTTTGGTGAAAATATCCGCCGGATTGACTTTTGTGTCAATTTTTACAACTTTTAACTTGCCCTCTTCAACCACTTGACGAACGTAATGAGCATGACGATCAATGTGTTTGGAATGCTGCTGAGATGAATGATTGTGAGCCATAAAAATGGCACTACGGCTATCACAAAACAGAACATACTCTCGTTGTTGACACCTCAAATCACTAAACAATAGCTGTAACCAAATCATCTCCCTAGCACCTTCGGAAAGAGCCAAATACTCAGCTTCAGCAGAAGAAAGAGCGACAGAATGTTGCAACCTTGAGACCCAACTAATGGCTGCACTAGCAAATAAGAAAACATAGCCAGTGGTAGACCGGCGTTTATCCAAATCTCCGCCAAGATCAGAATCAATGAAACCTTGCAGCTGAACATTATTTCCACCAAAACACAAAGCATAACTAGCAGTACCTTTAAGATACCTTAAAATCCATTTGACTGCTTCCCAATGAGACTTTCTGGGATTGCTCATGAACCTACTCACTACTCCCACTACATGAGCAATATCAGGAAGAGTGGAAACCATGGCATACATAATACTGCCAACTGCAGATCGATAAGGAATATTCTCCATAAAGTCTTTATCCTCTTGGGTTTTTGGACTCGAATCAAAAGACAAACGAAAATGAGCAGCAAGAGGAAGAGAAACAACTTTTGCATCAGCCATACCAAATCTATCAATAACCTTGTTAAGATATGCCTCTTGTGATAATAATAGTTCTTTCTTTCGTCTATCTCTACTGATCGTCATGCCAAGAATCTTCTTGGTTGTACCTAAGTCTTTCATAGCAAACCGTGTAGCTAATTTCTCCTTCAACTCAGAAACAATCCTCTTACTAGTACCAGCGACTAACATGTCATCTACATAAAGCAAGAGAATAACAAATTCACCAGTAGAAATCTGCTTGTAATAAACACATGGATCTGCGTCACACCTGACAAACTTGTGCTCAATCATGAAGCGATCAAATTTGATATACCACTGTCGCAGGGCTTGTTTGAGCCCATACAAGCTGCGCTTCAGCCTGCAATAAAGATTTTCATGTCCTTGTTATTTAAAACCTTCTGGCTGCTCCATGTACAACTCTTCAACAACATCACCATGTAGAAAAGCTGTCGTGACGTCCAACTGGTCAAGTTCAAGATCCCAAACTGCAACCACACCCAAAACTGCCCGTATTGTATTCATTCTCACAACTGGAGAGAAAATCTCATTAAAATCAATGCCTTTCCATTGAGCATACCCTTTGACAACCAGCCTAGCACGATAACATTTTCTGCCTACATCCTCTTCTTTCAACTTATACACCCAATGATTTTTCAAGGGTCTGCGGTTAGGCGGAAGTGGCATTAAGTCCCAAGTGTTGTTAGCCTGCAACAAAGTCATTTCATCTTGCATTGCATCAAACCATTTATCAGAATCAACTGCCTGACATGCTTCTTTGAAAGTAGCCGGTTCAGGTTGATCGGAGAGTAAAAGCTCAGGCTCAGCCTCTTCTGAAAATAATAAGTCATAATCAGAAAATTTTGAAGGACATCTCTTCTCTCGGGTAGACCTCCGTAACTGAGGACCCTCTTGTGGAAAATTAGAATCATCTAGATTCATTCGCTGTAGTTGATTTTGAATACTGGTTACCTCGTTTTGCAAAACACCTCTATTCAAAACATGATCTTCAAGACTGTGCCTCTGTATATCACTTGATTGCATAATCCCCTATGCTTGATCACCAATTGTCTACCCCTGCATACTAATCGACTGAGGTTGTGATCAAAAATGAATTTGAGGATGCTGCATTGTGGGCGCATCGAATGGAAGGTCGAGGGGCGGCATATCATGTAGAAGCGGCTGAGCACACTCGATTGAAACCCGCGACTCACTCCCAGAAGCCCGTGTGGTATCAAAAACTGGAAGCCCGCGATTTGAAGCTGGCGCAGGAAACAAGGAAGACCACAGACCTTGTATTGGAGGCTGTGAATCATGTGAGGAAGGCTGCGAAGCATGTGAAGGTCGCGCATTCTGTATAGAAGGCTGCGAAGTATATGAAGGATGCGATGAAGACCCTGAAGAATGGTGCGAAGGCTGGGGAGCAACAGAACAAGGCACATCATGTGCAGAATTAAAGGAAATAGGGGTTGGTGCAACAAAAGATGAAGTCTGTAATTCACCAGTATTGGAAGGCTGTGAATCACAGCCAGAACACTGCTCAAACAATGACTGCGTAGCATCATTAGGAGAAAACAGAGATGAAGACATAGAAGGAACAGGGGATAAAACAAAGGTGGGTGAACAAGTAATTCCACCTACATTACCAGCCTGCAAATTACCTCCAGGTGGTCCATTTGAATAATCATTGCCAAGAACTAAGAAAGGAACATACTCCTTAGTAATTACTACCTGTGTCTGCAAAGTTGGAAAAACATGCTCATTAAAAACCACATCCTTGCTACGAGTAATTTTATTGGTGACAGGATCCCACAACCGAAATCCATACTGATCTTCGCTGTATCCAACAAAGATGCACTTCTGAGATTTTGGGTCCAATTTGGATCTTTTCTCCTTGGGAATAAGAACAAATGCTTCACATCCAAACACCCAAAGATTTGAATAGGAGATCCGCTTTCCAAGCCACTCCTCCTCTGAAATACCAAAATCTAACCGCGATGATGGGCTTCAATTAATTAAATAAACTGTCGTGTTGCAAGCTTCAGCCCAGAATTCTTTGCCCAGTCCAGCATTAGAAAGCATACAACGTGCTTTCTCCAATATTGTTCTATTTAACCTCTCTGTAGCCCCATTTTCTTGAGGCGTAAAAGGAACAATTTTGATCCTCCGAATACCATTCTTAGCACAAAAATTATCAAATTCTAGTGAACAAAATTCACCACCGTTATCCGTTTGCAAACATTTGATGTTGTGTCCACTTTGATTTTCAACCAAAGCTTTAAAATTTTTGAATTTGCTAAAAACTTCAGACTTCCTATTAATCATAAAAATCCAAACTTTCCTAGTGCAGTCATCAAGGAAAGTTACAAAATAGTTCGCCCCTCCAAGAGAAGTTACCTCAGTCGGTCCAAAGACATCCGAGTAGACAAGCTCCAAAGGTGAAGTACGCTTTTCATGTCCCATCTTCAAAAAATTGTCCCTTTTCTGTTTTCCATAAAGACAATGTTGGCAAAAGTCCAAATCCACTGATTGCAAACCCAGTAATTGATCTCTTCTAACCATCACTTCAAGACCTTTTTTACTCATGTGTACAAGACGTTGGTGCCAAAGTACGGTCTCATTGTTTGTTAGTGCCATAACAGCTCCCACTTGAGAATCATTCTCAAAAACATATAAGCTGCCCACTCTATCTCCTTTGGCAATCTGCAGAGCACCCTTATTGACTTTCCACGAACCTGGAAAGAAAAAAGTATTGCAGTCTTGTGAAAAAAGTTGGCTGATAGAAATCAAGTTCTTCTTGAGTTTTGGAATATGTCTAACATCTTGCAAAAGCCATGTGGTACCATTCTTAGATTGTAAGAGAACATCCCCATTACCAACGATCTCTAATGATTTGTTATCCCCCAAAAAAACATTCCCAAACTGTCCTGCTTGATAATTAGAGAAGGCATCCGTACAAGAGGTAGCATGAAAAGATGCACCCGAATCTAAAACCCACAAGTCTGAAGTAACTTCGCTTACGGACAAAACCAAAACACTATCATTGTGTTCATAAATAGCATTAACCTCGCTGTCTTTAACATTTTCTTGTGCCTTCTTATAGGAATAGCAATCTTTTTTAGTATGACCAGGCTTACCACAAAACCAACAGTCGCCAATTCTGCCTCTGGATTTTGATCTCTTTGCAGATTTAGATCTTCTCCTATTATTGTCTTTGCCTCTATGACGAGGCCTTCCTCTACTAACAGCAGTTAGAGCTTTGCCTGAAGAGTTCTCTTGGTTCTTCCTTCGCATATCTTCGCTGAGAAGAGTAGCAGCAACATCATCAAACTTCAATTTATTTTTCGCAGCCACAGAGGTACTCACAGCCATAACAACTCCTTCCCAGTTGTTCGGTAGCGAACACAGCAATAAAATTGCTTTAATTTCATCATCCAGACTGATGCCCACTGAAACTAACTGAGTAACCAGCGTATTAAAATCATTAAGGTGGTTGGACACAATTCCACCTTCTTTCATTTTCAGGTTATACAACATTTTCATAATAAAAACTTTATTAGACGGTGAAGCCATCTCGTACATCGAAGAAAGTTTATCCCACAATTCCTTCAAAGTTTTTTCTGTTGAAACATTGAACAATACATTACTAGACAGCGAGAGGAAAATTGTCGCCTTTGCCTTCCTGTCCAGCTTCTCCCACTCCTCATCTGTCATAGAACTTGGCTTCTTCGCTTTCCCATCAAGCGCGAGTGAGAGATCTTGCTTTATCAGCAATGACTCCATTTGCACCTTCCACAAACCGAAATTCTGACCCGAGAATTTCTCTATCTTCGCTTCCTCCATAGTTCAGGAAATTCATCACCAATTTCCCAATCAGCTATACCATCACCGTACAGCTCTGATACCAATTGAAAAGTTTAAACAGAGTATAGATGAAGATGCAAAAACAAAGAATAAAACAATGTACAGAATGAACAAGAGATGACACAGATGTTTTATCGTGGTTCACCATTAATGGCTACGTCCACACTAAGAGCAGAGGAATATTTTATTAGCAACAACAACAACCAAATACAAATGATACAACAACAAATAGAAAGTCTTATTTGAGAAGCTGAAGAGTCAGCGCTTGGCGGGAAACATATAATGACCATTGGGCTTCAACGCTTAACAATAAGTACCTATCAAATTTAGGATATAGGATTAAAAAAATTAGCAAACACCCTCATACCATTACATACAACCCTTACCTGTTAGTAAAATACTCTAGACATTAATAATTCAAAAGTAAAATGAAAATGAGATAATCAGCAATAGCCAAACAAAAAGACTTCAATGAAAACAACAATAATCTAGCCTATGTGGATGTGTGAGGTTTTAGACTTTTAAGTTGGAAGGAAACCATCTATTTAATTAATCGTCTTAGGAGAGAATCTATGCATTTGAATTTATAGTTCCAATAGTAGTCGGCATAAGACTTTTTCACTTTTCCTTTTTTTTTGGTTTTGATTTTATGAACATCGAATGAAATGGGACCGGGTTCGTTGCATTAATCCATTTAATTTACTCTTATTTTACTTGTAGGGTGCAACCATTTATCCCCTACTTTGAAGATAAAACCATTTTTCATATTGGTTATCTCTTTATCAATATGCTCCAATCAATTTTCATAGTTCCTTTAGTTTCTTCAAAATGATATGGGTTAATCATTGTTGTTTTTTCTTTATTATTGTCTAGTTTCTGAAGTTTTAAGTTTTCTTTCAATCTTGATAGTAGAAATTCAATAATAAACTTCTTTAACTATTTCTTCTTTTAACTTTAATAATATTTATTATTATTTAAAAAATTTATATAATTTTTTTAATTTCATTATTATTTTTTTACGCCGAAGGCATATCCAATATGAACATGCCCAAGCTACATGTTAAAATCAATGACCCATTATTTTTGATAGACTGTGGGAGATGATTAAATTGATCATGCATGTTCATTTTACCACCGGTCCTTTTCCCCTGAGTTTGATCTTTTTACATGGCCTTGAAATGGAATTTGCATTTTATGGAAAGTTCGTGGTTACCAACAAATACAGACTCATTAATGTTGAGGCTACACAATGTCAGAGATAAACACTATTTCTTTTGTCGGGATAGTTCTTTGTATTATTATTTGATTTGCTTATTCCAATTAAAAAAAGGTTATTTCACACCTGGAGGAGCAAAGAAATATTCCTAGTGTGCAAAGAAGTAAGGCCACAAATAAAAGCGAAGGTGGTGTGCTAAACATGTAATTAGGGGTTTTAGAATCATATCAAGCCACAACATTTTCATGAATTAGTGATCGTTTATCTTTTTCAGACTAGTCATTTTAAAGGAGATACTAGAGGCAATTGGAATCATATTTGATAGGTGGTGACTTGGAAAGAGGGCTAAAAGGGATGAATAAGTCTGCGTGGAAATAGAAAGTAAAACGCATAAAAAATAGATTGCATCATGTTAAGGTAAGCATGCTTACGACCAAGGGAATGAGAGAGACATTGAGGGTAAAGAAGTTAACACTACACAATGGTAAATATATTAACCTTTGGTGTTAAATGTCAAAATGGAGTTGTGGGAAATAAATAGTCTTTTATAGAAAATAAAATAAAATAAAATCATGAAGATTATAATTAAATTTTCATGAGTTCACATGGTGGAAATTTTTTTTTTCATATAAAATATTGTTATAAAGGAAACAAAGAACCTGGGGCCAAAGAACTGTATAAGGGTAGTAATCTTTTCATGAGAGTTCACATGGTGGACAATATTTCCAAGGATGGCACATGTCCTTGGGGATTTATGCTCAAGATAGCATGCCATTTGATCAAGGATGTGATAATTCACCTTTAAGACCTCTTCAATGTACCCAATGCACACTTAAGTAGACAAACATATAGAGAGAGAAAGAGAAAGGAAGAGAAAGGGAGAGGGAGATAGAGATAAGATATAGATAGGTAGAGAGATAAAAAGAAGGTGAGCAAGATAGGGAGAAAAATGAGACAAAGGAGGAGAAAGAGACAGAGATAGAAATAAAGGGATAAAAAGAGGGATAGCGAGAAAAAAATAGAAGAGAGAGAAACAAAGATAGAGATAGATATAGAGATAGAGATGGAGATAGAGATAGAGATAGTGGTAGAGATAGAGATAGAGATAGAGATATGTCTATAGAGATAGAGATAGAGATATGTCTATAGAGATAGAGATAGAGATAGAGAGAGAGAGAGAGAGAAATAAATAGAAATAGAGAAATAAAGAGGGAGACAAAGAGATAGAGAGAGATATGTAGAGATATAGAGGAATAAAGAGGGATATAGGAAGAGGATTGATATTGAGGGGGATAGAGAAAAATAGATGAAAGAAAAGAGAAAGAGAGAAGAGGAGAGATGCATAGATAGAGATAGTCACATATAAAGAGACAAGGAGATAAAGATAAATAGAGGGAAGAAAAGATATATATATATATAGAGAGAGAGAGAGAAAGAGAGATAATAATGAATAGATATACATAGGGAGGGTGATTGATATATCTCTCCATATCACTCTCTATCTCTCTATATCTCCCACTATCTATGCCACTTTCTCTCCCCCTATCTATCTATAGAGCTATCTCTCCCTCCCCCCCCTCTCTCTCATTCCCTCTATCTCTATTTCTATCTTTATATCCCTCTCACTCCTCTCTATCTCTTTCTATCCATATATTTTTCTACCTCTTTCACTATCTCTTTATCACTTTCACTATCCCCCTCTATCTCTCTATATCACCCCTTTCTATGTCTCTCCCTCTCCCTCTATATTTATTGAGATATCTCTCCCTCTCCCCCATATTCTTCTTCTTCTCTCTCTCTCCCCCCCCCTTTATCTCCCCTCTTCTTTCTCTCCCTCTTCTACCTATCTCTCCCCCTCTTCTCTATCACTCCTCTATGTATCTATTTCCCTTTCTCTCCCTCTCTCTCAATCTTCCCCCTCTCTCTATCTCTCCCTATCCCTCCCTCCCTAGCTCTCTCCCTATCCCCCTATCTATCTCTCTATTTCCACCTCTATCTCCCTTTCTCTTCCCATATATCTCTATCTGTCTCTTTCTCTTCTCATATATCTCTATCTCCCCACACTTCTTTCTCCCTTTCTCTCTCCCCTCTATTTCTCTCTCCCTCTGTCCATCTCTATTTACCTATCTATAATTCTCTCTATTTTTCTATCTCTTTGTCATTCTCTCCCTCTCCTCCTCTATATCTCCCTCTGCCTCTTCCTCTATATCTCTCTATCTCATCCTCTCTCTCTCTCTCCCTCTCTCTATATATATTTATCTCTCCCTCTACCTATATCTCTCTATATATTTGTCTCCCTCTTCCTCTCACTCTATCTTCATCTCTACCTCTATTTTCCTCTCTCCTCCTTTATCTCTAAACATGTCTCCCTCTCTCTATCCATCCATCTATCTCTCTCTCTATCCCTCTCTATCTATTTATATCTTCCATCTCTATCTATCTCTCTCTCCTCTCTCTTTATCTCTCCCTCTCTTTCTCCCCTTCTCTCCATGTCCATCTATCTCTATCTCCTTACCCAAGTCTCTCTCTCTTGCTCTTCCTCCCTCTAGCTCCCCCTCTTTCCATCCCTATCTCTCCCTCTCCCCCCCTCTCTCTCTCCTTATGTCAAACATAACATGAGCTTGTTGGTAATGGAGCCTAATTATCTTCCTAATTCAAAGGTTTTATTTCAATCATATTTGGATCCCTATAAGTGGATGCAGAGTTGATTTGAAGCTATCACTTCTCCATTGAGACCTTTGTTGCACAAACAACATCATTTGCTAAATGGCCTACCAATTGACCTCATGTACTACATAAATGTATGCAAAAATACACCAAGATTTATCCTAATTGACCTTCCACACTTTAAGTCATTTTTTAATCCTTGTAAGTGAATGCTAATTGATTTTCAAAGCTATCACTTATCCATTGAGACCTTTGTTACATAAACAACATCATTTGTTAAAAGACCTACCAATTGACCTCATATACTACACATATGTCTGCAAAAAATACACCAAAATTTTCTCTAATTAACCTTTCCTTCAGTGTACCCATTGCACACCAAAGTGCAATTGCTAGTTATACAACTACTACCATAAAGAAGTGATCAATAATAACAAAGAGTCAGCAACTGTAACTTCAAATACTTATCCAATATCCCTGAAAACATCGGATCGGACGAAAGCACAATGAAGGAATCGAATAAATACTGCAAAACTACAGTGTGAACGAAACGATCGTATGTGTGATTTTTCTTTAAGTTGGAAGGACATCATCTCTTTAGTCAGACATCTTATGACAATATGCATGCATCCGTTAACTAGTAAAGAAATCAAAGCTCTAGCACCAGTCGTTATAAGACTTTGTCGCTTTGTTTTTTCGATGACTTTACGAACAAGGAATCACAGCATTAGTGTGCCATTACTCCATTGAAATTACTCTTATATTACAATTCTAAAATGCGAACGACACAAACATGTGTCATTTCTTCTGGAGTTGGAAGGACAAAATGCATGCATCCGTTACGTAGTCGTTATAAAACTTTGTCGCTTTACTTTATTCGTTTTGACTTTGAGAACAACGCGTTACAGCATTAGTTTTGCCAATAATCCATGGAAATTTACTCTTATTTGACTTTTTATTGCTCAAACGTTTTTTCTCTGCTCCTAAGAATCCGCCGCCATTGATCGATTTCAAACTACCTACTTTCATTCGATATCTTTTTTGACTTTGTAGTGCTCAAACATTTATTCTCTGGTCCGAAGAAACCATCGCCATTGATCCTTTCCAAAATAATTTTAAGATATTTTCGGGCGCAGCCATTTCTCATGGTTGGTATGAACAATCTATCCATCTTTATCTTATAATAATACTATTACAATGTTGATTTTATGTTTTCATATATATATATATATAAAAGAAAAGAGACATTGTCGATATATAATATTTAACTTTTAATTATTTTTAATAAATATCATATTTATTTTATTTATAAAATTCGTAGCATTACATTTCTTAAATATATTATTCATTTAAAAGTTAGTGATTAAATTAACATTTTAATATGAAACTCAAAATCAAATTATAATAATAAAAGAATAGTAATATTTCAATAATTATAATATTACAATATTAATATTAATAATAAAATAATAACAATAATTTAATATAAAAATATTATTGTAAATATAAAAAATGATAGTAATAATATAATAACACTATAATATTAAAATAATACTATTAATATAATATTTCTAATATTAATAACATAAATATATTAAAAAAATCATATATAATACTAATGTAATATTATAATAATTTAATGTAACATTAAATAAGGTTTAATATATTAGATTTAATATATATTTTAATTGATTATATTAAATTATAATAATATATTATAGTATTATATTTTTGTCATCAATATTTTTGGTTTGTTATTACTCAAATTAAAAATTTAGAAACTAAAATTTATTTTTTATACATTGATTTATATTAAAGATATGAACATTTCAAAATTTAAATTAAACTAGCAATTGCATGTTGGTGTGCAATTGGTACACCGAAGTGTGGAAGGTCAATTAAGGAATATTTTGGTCTATTTTTTACATACTTTGTATAGTATACATGATTTCAATTGGTATGCCATTTAGAAAATCATGTTTATAAAACAAAGGCTCAATGGAGAAGTGGTAGCTTCAAATGAACTACATGCATCTTCTTATAGGGATCTAAACACAACTAAAATAAAACCTTTGAATTGGGAAGATAATAAGGCTCCATTACCAATAGGCTCATGTTATGTTTGCAATACGGAGAGAGGGATAGAGAGAGATATGGGCATAGAAAGAGGGAGAGAGGGATAAGGAGATAGAGATAGACGAGAAGTTAGAGATAGAGATAGAGATGGAGATGGAAATAAAGATGGAAACATGGATGGAGATGAAGAGAGATATGGTGAGGAGATGAAGAGATGAAGAGAGAGGAAAAAGGGATAGATATAGATGAAAAACATAAATATATAGTGAATACACAGAAATAGGGTGCTCCACCTTTTACGAGATGGAGCACACACAAGGGGACCTATTTCACTCTTAGTTCATTCAAGGAAACCCTAGACATCTCAATCTAATGATCCAATTAGGAAAAGATATTGATACAAGGTCTCCTTAGCTGTGATTAAAAGGGGGTTCACCACTAAGAAAATGCTTAGAAAGAAAGATATGCAAAAAAAAATACAAATCTAACTAGATATGACCTAAAAAATGAATTTGGAAATAAGAATGAGAGATTGAGGATAACAGAGAAGCACCTAGAAGGTTGGAGATGACTAAACAATATTTTGAAATCTTAATTTTGTTGTTGTTGATGTGTATAGGGACTCATAGGCCAAATTGGGTGATTCAGTCTTAGTCTAGGGTTTTTGGGAAAAAACAAGAATCTTACAGTGACAAGTCAAAATCCACTAAAATCTAGAAAAATGCCTATACCAAGACTCATACTCCCAAGGTGGAAATTTAGTCCCATTAGTAGTGTTTCGTTGATATTTTGTAGTTGTCTTCTTTTCCAATTTCTAAGTTTGAAAGGTGTGAATTTTGATATGTAGGTGAGTTTCCATGAAGATGACAACTTCTTGACAACTTTGAAAACTTTCTTTAGTCTTGCAAATTTTTCTTCAAAGGATCTTGAAGTCTCAAAACACCTAGATCTGTAATCATACATGAAGGGAGAAAAATATTGATTTGTTAGTGGATAGGGGTTTTCCTTGGTCAAACCTAGTTTTGGTAATAAAACCTTGAAATGAAATTAAATAGAATGAAGGAATGATGAATGAACAATATGCAATGTTGCAACTCACCAAACCCTTGATTTCAAGGTTGCAATCTTGTATGAAGTGGTTAGCACGAATATAGATCTTGACTCTTGATTGTTGATATGAGATAATGTCTTTAAATTCTTGCTTGAATCATGAAAACGCACATCATACATGTTAGCTCAAAAACATGTACATGATGCATGCAAAATTTCACATGATTCTTGAATATTGAATGTAGCTCCAAAATTCTTGATAATCAACTATTGAATACTCTTGAATTCTCTTGATCTCATACACTTGCTAGAGGAATACTTGAATAAAACTTCTAGGAGAAAATATGTTAAATGATCTTGTATTTATACTTGTTTATGCCAAATTCTTGAAATTACAACACCACTTGATTCGACATTAGATCTAGGAGAATAAAATCCTACCAAGAATTAAATTAAAAATATGTCCAAGCTAAGGTGGGAATCATATGCCATTTGGGGCATATGAGTCCCAATAGCCTAAGCTTGGGACACAAATTTTAAGAAATGTTAAATTCTATGCAATATTCAGTATCATGCCATGAAACTTAGGTGGGACCCATATGCCCAAGGTGGTTTATGATTCCCATATCACTAGATCTGGAGCACATGACCTAAAATCATGAATTATGATTGGTCATTAGTTAAGTGTCAGGGTTATCCTTAGAGAAATACATTAAATAAGGCTTGCAGATGCAAAATAGGACCAAATAAGGCATAAAGAAGCTCAATTTTAGTAGGGAGGGCCCAAAAAAGTGTTAAAATATAAAGAGTTACATTTTTCTACACTATATTTAGCCCCTAGTTTAGTGAGAGGAGGAACTTGCTTCAAACTCACACTAACGTAGACAAAATCACATCAAGAGGTGTCCAAGTGTACCAATGCTAGTGAGATAGGATGACAAAAATCAAGGGGAATGATCAAGCTACCGGGATCAAGATCCTATGGAAAAATAAAATTGGCACAAGAGAACACACAGATGAAAGATGTTCAAAGCAACAAAAAGATACAAGCATTCACTACCAAAGACATAAAGAAAGAAAAAAGAAAAAGAGGGTGGATCAAGCCTCAATCATTTGTCCAACGTGATGTGGATCAAATCTAAGTTGTTTTTCCAAAAAAATTTACAAGTTGAATGCAATGTCTACCATGCAAACCAAACACACACTCTCAAGGGTTAGTCTAACCTCAAGCCATCCACAAACTAAGCCCCCAAAGACACATATGCACATAGTCGATATGTTCTTGCATAGACAAGCAAGTGGCTATGGGAAGGTCATGCCTAAGTTCGGCTCCCATACACTAACCATACCAAATCTATACATCCTGTTAACTTTGATAAGGTGCCACACAACATGAACAACAAGATTCATGAGGCAAGAAAAACTTTGTATGCTTGATATCCATGAACAAAAATGACAACTCCATAGGCAAGCAAAGTGTGTTATGCAAGGTTGCCATATAATAGTTTTGTAAATGAGAAAAAGTGTAAGGTACATTCAAAGGAGTTTTTCTTAGTTCATGTAAGGTCTTTGCTTAGTGTAAGATAGGACCAATTGAAGAATATAAGATTCACAACTTAGGGGATGCAGTGTGTTTCATCAAGCCACTAAGAGGAATATAATATGCTAAGAGAGATCACACTCTTGAAGGACATCACACCTGATGTCACCACAAAGAGAAAGACACATTGCATGAAGTGAGAAGACTACACAATGAAACATGCATTGTATTTGAAATGAAGAAGAATAATGCTAATGTATGCCTCCACTTTAAAGAAATTTCCAAACACCGTGTAATGTGAGCAACTACTTTAAAGTAGCAAATTATATTTATGCTAATAATAAAGAGGACATGAGAGCCTATTTGGAAAGCCCTATGCCAAGTCATATTTTTTCAAAATAAAGCTACGTCATGAAAAGGGGTTGCCCCCAAAATGAAATTCCAAAATCACACAAGGGATCCAAAGATTCGGGGTCAGTATGTCTTTTCTACAATGTTGTTATAGAGCTCACAACTGTCATCATTCCCCAAATACTAATGGAATATGAAGTGACACAAAGAGAGGAAAACAAGTAAAAGCTTTTGGGTCAACATGGAAGAGACCTAAATGTCTTGACACCTTGCATCATCCCCAAAAGAAAAACACCTTAGTTTACCAAAAGAGGAAGGTGTATGTAACATGAAATTTCATAAGATGCAATTTATGACATTGCACTATCTATTCTCTAGAATACTTGGAATGTTGTTTAATAGGAAGGTTCAATATAATTATTGAAGTTTATAAGTTATATAAAAATATTCATATTTGGTGCTATAACCTATAATACATGCTCTCATGGAGCACCTAGGAGTGGAATATTGGTCATTTTGACAATTGTGAAAAAAATTATGAAATCTATGATTCCTAATGAGTTTTTAAGAGGTAAAAAGAGTTACATACTTTTTTGAGATATTTTACCATGATCATATTGTTATTATATTTTTCATGGCTCATGTTTTTTCCACAATATTTTGAATAGCATTTGATGGATTTTTGTTTCTAATTTTTTTTATATATTTTAGGTATGAGAGAGTAGATTGCATTTTTTTTACAAATACACTTATGAAATAATTAATCTATTATAAGAGGGATAGTTTCTTATAATATTATTCTTCATAGTTTGAGAATAATTAAATATTGAATCTTTTTGGTATGGTGTTTTTCCTGCAAGGTTTCTTCCACATATATATGATATTATTTATATTATATGAATATTCTTAGTTTTTATATTTATACTCCATTATTTCATTGATATAATGTTAATGTCTTAATCAAGTCATAATCAAATTAAGCTATATATTTTTACTCATTTATATTGTATTATTTACCATAAATTTTAACACTATCTTTATTAACATAATTGTAATCCATACAATCTTGAACACTTTACACATTATTCCATGCTAACATTTTTAATCTGATAATAAATTAGAAATACATATACACACAACAAACTATCATTATACTATACTATAATTAAAAAATTATCTTAATAGAACTAATATAATTTCTTCTATCTCTTATTTTAATACTTACTAAATTCTTAAACTCACTACTTTCATTTATCAACTTAGGTTGCATTTATTCTTTCTTAAAAAAACTCTTCGCAATATCCACATGATAGATAATGAATTTTAGACGAGTGGTTGGATTATAAAATGACTTGTACAAGACAAACTATAAAAGTTCATAGAAAAGATTGACATAGATGTATAAGAAAAAACTATATGAATGAGAGAAAAAAAAATAGAAGTGAGAACAAAAACTACATAGGAACAAGAATTTTGTACAACCCATCATCACCAAATATTAAACCAACCACATGTCCATCTCAAATTAGAAAGATAATTCACCAAGAAGATTCAATAATTAAAAACATACATAAAATAGTTTTTTCTTTTATGTATATATTTTTATGTAAAACATGTCAAAATATTTTTGTATCCTTTCTATGAAAAGAACAAGGAGCCAAAAATGATATGAAATCCCCTATATTAATATTTTTTATTCTCTATTTTTCTTGTGAATATAGTAATTTTTTATGTGAAACTTATCAAAACATTTTTTATTAATTCTATGAAATTAATAAGGATTGAAAAAATTATATGAAATCCGCTATAATAAAATATTATCCTCTATTTTTCTTATATTAAAAAATAATTATTTGATTCACTTTCAAAAAATGATCACAACACATTACTAGAGTTGAACTAAGAAAATTCTAAATTAAATAATACCAACTATCTAATAATTATAAGATTTCATCTTTTTTGTTCCCAAAGAATGTTCACAATAATAAAGATCATATAAATAAATAATTGGTAAGGGTTTGAGGAAGTGTTAAAATTATGAATAACAAAAGGCATAGGATCAAAAAACTAATAACTTATAAATTTTCCACATGCAAGAGATCTACAAAAAAAAAGATTTACTATTCTTCAACAAGAAAAGTTTACAGAATGAAAAGCTTCCATGAATCTCTAGAGAGATAATACAAAGAGGGTTGAGTATTTATAAGAGAAATCTCTAAATAAAAATGAATTAGATCATGACAATTGTCAACATCTCATGTAATGAGACAAAATGATCTAATAATAGCTCAACTAATAAAAGAATAAACCACTTCTAACTTTAGCTTAAGCGAAAGAGAATAAATTAGCCTAATAATAAATCAAAGATTAATTAATTATTAGCTAATGCATGATTACTCTAACACCTCCCCTTAAGATGAAATTATGGAGTAGATAAAAACCCTAAAAGGTGAATGCATAAAAACAAAGAATACATTGATTGATCTTGACAAACAAGGTAGCCTAATGAGGTACCCATGTACAAACAATCTAATCTTCCACACCTGAAGAAAATGAGAAAATATTATGGAAAAAAAATCATCTCCAAAAGAGAGAATGGAGAATGAAGGACTAAAATATCCTCCAAACTAATGTCCTCTAACAAAAACTAAATAAATACCTCACTCCAAATCAAAACATTGAAAGCATTAGAACCAACATTATGATAGCCCCCATAATGTAGAGAAGGGAGAGATATGACAATTTTGTTGAAACTGAATACCAAAATGTAGTTCATGAAATTGAACTAGCTACATCAAATGATGTTTTATAGTCTCCTCATTTTCTTTCAAAGAACTATATTTTTAGAATGTGGTATTTTTTAGACATTGTGAGCTTCTATTGTAAGCACTAATTATATATAAATGCACAGTAATAAAGTTCCTCAGTATTGTACATGTATTATAGGGATCTTACACATCATGTTGTGTCATTATTTTACTCGCGATACTTTATAAAGTGTCATGGGAGGTTCATTGTGTGGCCTTATTTGCAATCACAACCTTTTTTTGCCTTCATGTGAGTGTGCCTTTTTTGTGCACCCATTTTTAGTTGCTAGTACTTCTTAATGCACCATTTGATGTAGATAGTTCTTCATTCACTACATTTTGATTTTCATTTTTAGTAGACCTATCATATCTCTCCCTTCTCCACATTAATGGGGAGAATCATACTGTTGGTACTGATGATTTCTTGGTTTTGATTTGAAGTGAGCTATTTATCTAGTTTTGTTCCTATGTACTAGGTAGATGAAGTAGTTGGTTACCCATGGATTTTAGTGAGATGGGACATTTACAATATAGACACTCTTGTATTCATAATTTGTGGAGATGACCTTCCATATTCAGTTGATCAATTTCTTCATAATATTGGTAGCTGTATTTTTGACTTGTAGGTTTCATGCATTGGTTGAGTAGTGTTGTTGGGGTCACTCATGCAAATTTATGTGCCATATGTATCTTTGAATTTCATATGTATCATTTCCTTGTTTTTTCATCTTTTCACTGGTTGAGTAGTATCATTCGGAGCACTCGTATACATTTTTGTCTT
Source organism: Sequoia sempervirens (assembly GCA_007258455.2). Lineage (NCBI taxonomy): Eukaryota > Viridiplantae > Streptophyta > Pinopsida > Cupressales > Cupressaceae > Sequoia > Sequoia sempervirens. Next base: position 104,499,853 of record VDFB02179234.1, read on the forward strand.
CTTGATCTTCATCTTCGTCCTAATTTTAGAGGAGGTTCATCTTTCAACATTATAGAAGTCATTCGTCGATAGTGTTTTCATCTTCTTCATGTTTCAGTAGTGTTCTTCGTGTTCATCTTTTGTTCCTACTCTTTTGGGACTTTTTTTTAGACGCTTCTTAGACCTTCTCTTATATTTAGATCTCTTTTAGAGAGGAGTTTTTCCCATGATGGTTTTTCCCATTTTTTCTTTGATTATGAAAGATACTTTTCATTTGTACATGGGTACCTTACTAGGCCTTTTTGTCAAGACCTATCATCTTCTTTTCATGCATTCATCTTTAGAGTTTTGAGTTTCTCCTTAAGTTTCACTTAAGGGGTGTTAGAGTAGAATGCATTTCCTAACTAATTATTTACTAATTAATATGGCTCTTTTCACTCTAGTTACTTGAGCTTACTTAGGCCATGTTCTTTTTATGTCTCATTTTATAGGATGATGACATATGCCATGATCTTGTTTTATTTTCATCTAGATTTTCTAGGTTTATTATCCTTTTATAAGGATTATTTATTGTATAATTATTAAGATGCACATTCATAATGATTCATGCTTTTTTGGATCAATAGCTCTTGGCCTCCATAGCTTTGTTATTCTCTCTTTATGTGATAAGTGTTTGATATCAAGTAATCTTTGGAAGTTGTAGGGTTGAGGAATCAACTCCAATAGGAAGTATATAAGAAAATGTACAATAATATAAAGTATAAAAATATCTATTTTATGAAGAACAAAAAAAATACAATTATCTTTAATTTTTTTTTATACAACATGGGTGTCCCCACGACCCAGCCCAATGGCCCAACAACCTATACCTTGGGTACTTGGAGCGAGCTGGGGTGAGACTAGTCCCTTGTGGATGAGATCCCCCACCTGCAAGAAGTCCCACCTCTTAAACTCAAGAGTGGAGTTGAACCTGAGACCAATGAGGAGCAAACCCACTGCCCAAGCCAAATCTGCTACCCATGTGAGCTTACAATTATCTCAATTTTAATTTATGTAAATTAAAATAATTATAAAATATATCATATAATTTACATAAAATTAAGGAGACGATTTATTTTCCTCAAATTATATACTTCATTTCTTCTAACTAAAAAATGTCTTTTTCTAAAGTTACTTTCAATTAAACATATTTGATTCATTATATCTTTAGTATACTTAAATATATTTGTTAAATCTATGCACAATTAAACTAATAATAGACAATAATAGACTATTGTATAATTTCAATAAATTACAAATATTATAATTCTCCTTCAATATAACCCTACTAACAAATTGAAACCATAAATGAAATTCCGAAATCCCAAGCTAAGATCTTAAAATTTAAAACAGTGTGATATTATCCTTAAGGTTATTTTTAATTGAAATTTAGTTATTCAAACCTTTATTTCTAATTTATATTTTAGACATATTATTTGACATTAGAACTTAAATAATAGAGCACCTAATGGACTTTAAAAAAAGTCAAATGCCTAATTTAACTTCAAATGAAAGGCTTCCATCATTTAACATAAAATGAATATCAAATTTAGAAATGAAAAATATTAATATGAAAATATGTACGTCTAGAGAATATTTTCAAAAGTTTAAAGAAATTTATTTTTCTCTCAAATTCATGAGAACCGGCAATGTCTATGCAGCCTACAAAACGATCAGTATTTTCGATCAGTATTATTCCAAACGATCCATCCTTCCGAACAGTGCGGCTCTCTTTATTTATCACTCATATCGTCCGAACCGTTACATTAAGCTTAAATGTGAGATTGATTCCATCAAATGCCACAACTTCAACAATAATAAATCCACGTGCGTATCTGAATTGCCCAGTTCCTCCAACCACAGAGAGCTCCCTCTTTGCCAGCTGAGTTCTGATTGTTCCCTGGATCTCAAGGGTGCTTCCATTCTCAAATATAACAGACGAAAGCATATGATAATCTCTTCCACTTGGATCTGAATTGGCTTCCACTCCTTGAAGTCTTCCCAATAGCTTGGAGGAGGGGTGTGGTCCTTGGGTTATGGCGTTGTCTATCACAAATACTGTACCAAATGCTTCAGGATTCGACGACGATCCATTCAGTCCTGCAACTGAAAGTACCGTAGCATTGCCTCCACTCATTATTTCCTGCACGTAAAACACCATATTCTTCTCCCTTGTGCCCACTTTACAAGAGGCGCCTGATATCATGAGGAAGTTGGGCGTAAGGGTTAATAGTAATACAACAAACGATGGTTTTAGAGCCATTGCAGAGGGCAAGGAGAGAATTTTAGTTTGTACGAAAATGGTGCACAAACTCAGAGTAGCGGGGGATCAGAAAGGCAATGTAATAAGAGAAGAGTATGATGGAAATAAGGAGGGTGCACTTGCTCTCTATAAATAGCATGAAAACGCATTCCTATTCAAATGCAATACGCGTAAGAAACCTGAAATAACGGAATAGGCTTTCCAGAAGTGGTCCGAAAAGGAAATTCAATAATTATCATAGTCAGAATGTCAAATGCTCATGATGGAAGATGTACGCCGTTAAACGTGTTTTTATGTAACTCTTGTCTATAATTTGTATAGGAAGTTGACCATAAAGATAACGTTTGGAACCTGAAAGTCAAAAGTTAGATAAAGTTTGGAATAACTTGTTCGTCGACATCACTGCCTGCCAACGGGTTAACGACCCCACTCCAGCTAGCTGAATTGACCTCCAGGCCTTTAAGCCTTCCAATCACTTTGGAAGTTTGCTTTGGACCTTGGGCAATAGGATCGTCAATAACAAACAACGTTCCAAAGGATCCAGTATTTGAAGTTGTTCCATTCACTCCTACATTAACAAATACGCTTAAATGGGGTCCCCTCGTCGTTTCCTGCACGTAAAACAACAGTTTCTCTTCTTTGGAATATCTTCTTCTGTCTGCTGAAGCAGCCGTACCGCAACATATCACAAGGAACAGGCGACTATAGAACAAAAGAGAAATTGAAGACTTTGATGCCATTTCAGATTGGGCTTAACTGAAGACTTTGGGCATACTAATGGCTGTCATATATCATGGATACAGATTGATTTGCAGCGTGGAAACGGTCAGCCATATCTGAAATTCAAGCAAAAGTTGCGTGTGTGAGAATTACAAGAGCTGGCGGGCCAAAGTTTCACTTTCGAGACCCGAGTCTACCATGACTAAATCATATTTTAGTTTACTCTTGACTTCGAGATTTTAAAGGTCGTTTCACAGTAGCAAACGATGGAGTAAGCCGCGGATTCGTTAAGAAGTTGATGGAGAGAGGAAATCAGTATATTTCCAAGAGTATTGTCTTTTATGAGGAATCATTATGCAGGAATCGTTCTGAAATTGTTTTCTGTGTTGACTTTCCCGTTGTAATCGAGGAGTAAACGATAGATGCGACTGCTTCCTACTACATGTCTTCGTCATTGATGCTCTTTATTTGTCTTTCAATGCAACAATAACGATGTTAAAGGTCTGGATATGTTAAAAAATTAATAGTAGTTAGGTGTTTTAGAGTGGAAGTATGGTGTATATCATTATTAGTATAGATATTTTAAATATATGTATTTAAAAGTTGAAAAAAATATCATTTTCTAGTTATTAGTTTTTTTTAGACAGTAGGGATCCGTCCCTTATAAACTTTTTCAATGTGACTGGTGATGTTGGCATGACATGCCCTCCGATAGCACAGGGACTGTGGGGAGACTAGACCTCATGACCTCTCACCTGCAATAGGATGCTTTAGCCAATTAAAGTAGGCACACTGCCCCTAAACATCATCTTATAATTATTTTAAATACTCAAAGTTATTTTATTTTATTTTGGAACTATTTTTGATGAATAAGTATCTTATTTATTATTTGAAAAATAGTTTTTGAATTTTCTATTTATTTTTAATGATTTTTTTTCTAGATTATCGTTTATATACAAATAATATTATACATTCATAAGAAAAAAGTGGGTTGATATGAAATCACACTTTTTGAGTTCAAATGGGGTTAACATAAATGTAGAGATAAAAATTATTTAGATATGATGGTATAGTTTGATTGGTATAAATGTTCTAGAAACAACTTATATGCAATATTTAATAGGAATATCGTTAAGAGAAAATATAAATTAGAAAGAGAAAGCCCCTAACAATATCATATAATCCTTTGCTCCAAAGATTCAATTGAATCATCATTTTTTCAAAGGAAACAAATCAAGTAATGATACCAAAAAAATTTCGATACCGTGTAGGATTCAATTAAAAATTGAATACAAACTTAGAATTAGGTGGCTATAGAAGATTTAAAAGCTACATGTAAACCAATAGATCATGTAGAATGCTAAATTTAGCTAAAATCAAATATGAGAGTATCAAGAGAGATTTATATGAAATTAATTATTTAGTGATAGAAAATATGTACATTATATAGTCTTATAGCTTCTAAAATGAATGAGGACAAGGATTTAAGGCATAAAACCAAAAAATTATGGATTTATTTCACTAAGTTATCAAATATAAGAGGATATGAAAAAAGAATAATCCCATAAGAGAAGGAAATTGCATGTGGGAGAATTTATCCTACCTAAGTAAGTGATGCCATGCCTATGTAAAATTAAATAAGGTATAATTAAATAATTAATAAAATATTGATTCTAGTCATTTTCATAGCATGATATAGTTTTTAAGTAGCGAGAAGATACATGAATTTAGATATGCTTCACATAATGTCTCTCTATATTGAGAGAGTTTTACTGATATCTATTTCTTGAAGACAATAAGTTATGTGGGAAATATAGGAAATAATTTAGAGGTGGAAGATATAATGTGTGTTGTCCACATTAGAGGATTTAACTTCAAAAAATATTCTCCCTCGGATTAACATAACTAAATATTTGATCCAATGAACAAGTATTATTCAAGTGGTTGGTGTGGTCTTTTAGTTATTTGTTATCCTCTGAAATCCATCATCAAATTTGATGACAAAAATATGAAATATAGGTGCATTAATAATGCTACATATGTGTGAGTGCAACATCATGATGGAAACTCACATCATGATGGAAAAAACAACACCCTTAAGTGGAAAATAAACTTATAAGAAATATACGAAGTAACTTCACTTGAAAAATTAAATGAGTTATCTATATAATCTAGGAGAAGTTACTAATAAAATTTGTAGGAAATTGAATGAGCTTGTAGGCTACTATTTTTTGAACTTTTTAAATTAAATTTGTAATAATAGAATATTTCAATGTGACACTAGTAAGATTTAGAAAAAAAAGGTAGGTCTCATTTTGGCCAATCCAAGTATAAAGAAAGTTTTACTTTTCATTTAAATTTTAGATAAACGTAAAGGAAGTATGAGTGGATGTGATATATTTTTTATGATTTTCTCTATATAAAAAATTATTTGTTAATTTTTAATTGTGAATTTATAAAAAAATTGAATTTTATTTGACCAATCTAACTCGGTATAATTAATTTTTTTATAACCTATAACATCTAAATCCAAGAGTGTGACAAATCATTTAGATTTGAAAATGCATACAAAAATTGAAAATTAAGAACATTTTTTCAAAGTGTATATCTATCAAGATTTAAAACATATAAATAAAAGAATCAATAATGGCTACATATAAATAATATAATGAGGAATAAATTATTCCTTTAGAATCCCAACAATTTTGTCTATGAAACTATATTATTATATTAAAAATGGTTTAAAAAATTATTGATTTGAAGGAAAATGTTGTGAAAATTGTTAAGATAACTATAAACATGAAAATTTATGCAATTTTTAAAAAAATTAAAGAATTTAAATTGTCTTAATTAAAGATAATCCCAAATATTTTTTTTGAGAAAATCCAAATTTGATATAAAAATATTAACATTTTTTCAGTCTAAATTTTAATCTAAATCCAAATGTTAATATTTTTCCATTTATAATTTGTTTTTATTGTCATTATTAAACCTTCATGATCTTGCACTCACCCATGTAGTAACTTAGATGAATTTTCCAATAAAAACCCTCTATAAAAATAATCAAGATTACAACTTGTTCTTTATTCGTAATTTGTATAGTATTGATGGTGGTGTTGTGTGTGTTGTTCTATGATCATTATACTAACCATGTGAACATTGCATTCTACTTTGTACACTCTTAGAGATAGGTTGATGCATTTTTTTTATCATGTATTAAATCCATCAACATTTAGACCATCTTATTGATGGTGTTGTTGTGTTTGTTGTTCTATGATCCTTATACTAACCATGTGAATATTACATTCCACTTTGTATATTTTTATCATGTATGAAATCCATCAAAATTTAGACTAGTATTATTAATACTTTGGATTTCATTGTTAACCAATTATAATAAATTTGATAGCTCCCTTTCATATTGCATAATAGAGGTAACCTTATTTCCTACTTTACCCTTTCTCTTTATTTATTATTTTTTTAAATGTGATTTCTTTAAGATTAGGAGGAACTATGCTAATATTGATAATAATTTATAATCATTGAAAGTTATCTTGAGACATTTATAATGATAGTTTCATGAATCTTACAAAATACAATTGTAGATTGTATCCTACGAACTATGAATGTAATCTTTGCTTGTATTGCAAAAAGTAAATGTTTTAATAGATTCTTATTGCCTATCAAAAGATGTAGTTACTATCGATCCCTAGACTTAGCTCACTCTGTCTCAATTGTTGCTTCAGGTAGTCCAAATCATGGATCTAATTCTTGATTTACCCATGGTATGGATGACTGTCCATTACACATTGCTCAAAAGATTATATGAAAACCCATCCTATAAAAACTAAGCTCCATGTCACTGGACTAAACTGTCATTTCTCTGAATAAAATAAAATTCTAGTTACTATTGCTAAAGAGCTTAAATGCCAGGTATGTTGTGGTCGACGTACGGATCCTCTATGTAACCATGGGTTCCACGTAAATGCCTGAATACATTCAACCGTAACAGACAGACATTTTACGCTGAGCTACTACTCTCGAGATCTCCATAAGTATTAACAGAACAAAAATAAAAAACTGATTGCTCACCAGTTCGCATTAATTTTAACAGAAATGAAACTATGTTTCAGATTGTTTACGGGAAAGAAATCCACCGTTTCAGATTGTTTCAACGGACGCATACCCACGAGCATATTTCAATTTTCCAGTTCCTCCAATTACAGCCAGCTCCCTTCTGGGAAGGCGAAATCTATATGCGCCTCGCATCTCAGTGGTGCTGCCTTTGTAGCTCCCTGTCAGAACGATAGAAGTTGTACGATGATGAAAATTGTTCTCGTTAACATCTGCACTGGCTTCTATTCCTTGAATTCTTCCCAGAAACTTGGAGGAAGGATGAGGCCCAAGTGTTAATGGGTGATCTAATATGTGCACAGTTCCAAAGGCTATCAGATTTGAAGACGATCCATTCAATCCTGCAACTATCACGGAGTTAGATTTGAGTCCCTCAGTGATTTCGTGAGCGTAATGTACAAAATTCTTTCTCTTCGCAGCAGCAAAATTACAGTAAGAACATAACATTACGAGAACTAGCAAAACGGAGGATACCACCATAGATTTTGAACCCATTGTGATCACTACTAGAAGCTTCAATTTCAGATGAAATGGCTCTCGACCTTAGCACAGAGAGAATATAATGGTAAATTCATTATCCTCATCAAAGATATACGAGATTAAAACAAAATTCTAATAGATTAGTAGGTTGGTAATTTAATAGTAGAATGTTCTAGAAACAAATAAAAGATCTGAGATTCGATTTTTAACTAATCTAGATCATTGTAGGTATTGTTGGAAAATGAGTTACATCTTGATGGAAGATAGATTGATCATAGAAATAATAGAACATCCCAACAACAAATAAAAAATCTTAGATTCCATTTTTAACTAATCTACAATTTTTTTAATAAATATGCAGTCAAACCATACTATTTATCTTTGAAAAAGGAGGTTTTAATTGACCATTTTTATATATGTGCAGATATCCCTTCGCTCAGATATAAGAGGATAATATTGAAAACCACGTTGTTGGACTTCTTTAGTCGTATGCATAACTCAGTCTAATCTATACCACCACCTCTTCTGAATACTCCATTAAAGAAAGCTTGTTTCAAATGTGTTTTACTGACTGTTTCAATGTACCGACATACATCATCTCTTATCTCTTTACACGCAAGTAGATAGAAATGGCTTGGATTGTTATTTTGTCTGTTTGACTTTCTATGTAATCATTTTCTTTTTTAAATTTTCTGAGGAGGAGGATGATTGACATTGTTTCATTTAAATTTGATTTTCTTTTCATGGAGGGTTGAACGTGCCTTGTGGCCCATAAGAATCTTTTAGCGAGGAAAAAATGTATATATAGTCCTAGTGGCTATTTTATTAGTCGTCGGTTTCTAGAAGCTGTAAGATACAGATGATTCCTTTGTCTGTCTTTATTTAGACTTATATTTATAATTTACTTATCACTCAAGATGTGAAATTTATTATTATTATTTTTAAAACCTTATTGAGCATTATCTGTCAAGTAGACACGGAGAAAGTTGGCGAGGAGTGTAAATAGTAGAAGTCTTGATTCTATTTTTTAAATGAATTTAGTATATTTTTACTTCAAAATTTATTAATTAGTTATTATTTTAAATTTTTGTAGTCAAAACAAGTTTCTATCATAGTTAATTTTTGTTGACGGTATATATATTTATGTAAGATAAATGTCTCACATAGTTATATAATATGGAAAGTCTTGTAAATGTGGATTAGTTCTTTGAGTCAACGTTTAGAATTACAAGGATGATTCTTCATCTATTCTATTTTAGTCTATTTGAGAGAGAAATTTGAAGAAAAGTAGAAGGGAATAATTAAAAAATAAACGTCTATGCCTAATATATTTTCCTTTACAACTACAAAAAAGATTTACAACCTATGTTAGAATAGTCAATAGAAAAAATAACAATAAGACACATATTTATTTGACAAATTTATACGCACTTTCAAGATCTAGTACTAAAAATAAACAACCTTGTGGATTAATAGCTCTAGTAGTATTGAATTGTAACATATAATACAAGACTACTAGCTCAATAATGTTATTCTATTAAAGGGTGCAAATGATAGATTGCAATTGATTGATTCATAAATGATAGCCCCTTGGTTGTATAGCCAACATAAGATATAGGATTATATAAGATCACGACAAGGTGTAATACCCCTCTGTTTGGGTCATTCTAGTAATTCAAGTAAGCTAACCGTCGAGTGGTCATGTTGTTTTCATAAAAGTATTATTGAGTAAGTATGGTTAATTGAGTTGTGTCGTCGTGTTGGTTTCATGATTGCATTGTTTAATGGGTCTTGTGTTCGTGCTAAGTTAATGTTTTGATTAATCAATATAATTAAATTAAAGTTGTTTGAAACGTTAGCTCAAATCAATATAGAAAGTAAGTGTATACTTATAATTAAATCAAAAAATTAGAATAAAATTTAGAAAGAAAGCTAGCATGATTTCTAACAAGTCTTGAAGATAAGATTTAAACTAGGGAAGAAAACAGTAAATAAAGGTTGAAAACAACATGATTTCAAAATTTAGAGATAAGTTTTAAAACGAAAGTTTCCATAAAAAAATAAAATAAAATAAAATTTAAAGGTAAGTATTAGTAGAAGGGGATTTTTAAATTGAAAGAGGAGATAAATATGAGTCTTTAATCAAATAAAAGCAATAAGATTTTAGACTAGTGGAAAAATCGTTAGAAGAACTCAAAAGGACGAATGCATGTTCCTGCTTTATGAAAGGACTGAATTGATAATAGAAACTCGCTATCTTCGTTTGATTTTTTTGGGGGCAATTTGACAGATAAAGGAAAACAAAAATTTTGGCTCTAAAAAAAAAGAACGGGGTAAGAAAAATATAGTTCGGAGTTTTGGGGAAAGGTGTGGAATGGAAGTAATCTCTAAGCGGTCAGGTTCGATGGAGGAAATTGTGGTTATGAAACAAAGGTCATCAATTCGTCCTCTTTGTTCTTGTGCGTAGGAATCCAGGTAAGGAATTTGATTGTATTTCGATTGTTTTGGAAAAATGGTTAATCTTTGATTGTGATGTCATTTTACCTATTCCATTCGAATCTGATGTTCTGTGTGATGAAATCAATTAAATTGAAATGGTTTGACTTTTATTTTTTTCTCTGTGGGTATTGAGTTGTTTGCATGATACCCGTTAGGAGGAGTTTTTCTTTGGCAACCTCATGGTTTTAAAAGCTCTATAATTGTGACGTCTTGACTGCCCCATCGATGCCATTGTTTTGGTCTGAGTACGATGGTTGAATCTCAACCTTGTTAGCACCCTCATATGTAGACCATAATGCATACATCCTCTCATTGTTATACCCTGATTTTGTCCCAAAGCTCCTTTTGGCGCAGGTAGGGGTGCAAGGTTGTTACGTTAGATTTCTTTTGAGCATAGTACAGCCGCCTTATCAATGTTTTTGGTAGACTTATCATCCTTTTTTATGACGCCTATTTCAGTTCGATCTTTCAATAATTTCATGAATCTATTCTCTGCCTCCTCATGCGTATGATTCTATCTTCATGGCGTGCAAGTGGTGATTTTTTTTATGTTGAACCTTCTAAACTTTAGAGAAATCAGACTTACTGGCTGTTCTCAGCTATCTGGTATTAGAATAAAATAATAAAACAAAATTCTGAGTATATATACGTGTATGTATATATACCACTGCCCTTTGTTTACCCGACACCGTGGCCTTAGTGTGCTCTGTTCTTTCCCTGGTGTTATTCAATAAATCTTGCAAGCAATTTTCCTCCTTTACGGCAGAATAGACATACATGAAATGAATACAAATTTTTCTATGTTAGAACCTTCATCACTCTTTACTTCCTAAATTCCCAATTGTTCTTGGCATTTGTTTACAGTTTATAAAATCCGGAAACCAATGGAATAAAGATGTGAAACAGACATATCTTCTGTAGTAAACGTTTTGCTTTATATCTGGAAGTCTTCATTTGTATGGAACGCATTCTTTAAAATAAAATAAATAAATTGACTCCCTCAACTTTTACGGCACTCTTTTTGCTAATATAGTGCATGGCTTTCTTTAAAGCCTAAATATTAGGGAATAAATCAATATTCCATAAAATCTTCTTAAGGATATAAGTTTCTAAAGAACATAAGGTTAGATTCCATTTTTAACATAAACTTTTCACAAATTATCTCCCTCTTAAGAGAATCTTTATAGGATAGATATAGATGCGTGTAAGGAGCTTCTTTTGGTTAAAGAAAATACACTTTTTTTTCTTTATTTAATTATTTTTAAACTTTAAAATAAAATATCATGGTGGGTATTTTTAATATGTTTTTTTTTTATAATAGTTTAAAAAAAATGATTTTTAAATTATAGCTTTAAGAGACTTTATATATTGAGATTTTAAATATTATAATATATATAAGTTAATTTATATATATACATTGTATTTTTATATATATGTATAATTGGGTAAATTGTTTTATGGAATCTAATATATTGAGATTTTTAGTTAATGGAATAATAATTTACAAGTATGCAATGCTGTAATTTAATTGAGGAAATTAGAAGTAGAAACAAATTGTGTTTGAATTTTGTTTTATTAAATAATTTTTTTGTAATAAGATTATATTAACTTTATTAAATGATTATTTTTATGTATATGAACATTTGGGTAATCATGTTGTTTTGTTGTAAGTATGATTTTTAATATGATGTTATAGTGTAATTGTGCGACTTTAGATTAAGCAATGTGTTCTGCTTTGAATCAAATATTCTAGAATTGTCGAGTTATTTGTTTGATGAGATTATCGAGTTTGGAAATAATTCTTTATGGAGTTGTTCTTAAGTAATCATTTTCTTGAGGTTTTTCGTTAAGTTTGTTGTGGTATTCTCTTCGTTGTTTTGTTGCGTCATTTGGGAAAACCCTAGGTTTACCTTACCTTCCTTGAGAGTTTATGTTATTGTTAAGGGCTTCCAGAGATGGAATGCGTGTCTTTCATGTTTCTTTTATTCCCCATGTCAGGAAATTAGGCTTAAGGGTATTGTAAGTCTTCCAGAGAAGTTTTCTTGAGTGGGATGTTATGTGTAGAGGTTCATTTTGGTGAATCGCCTTGATGGATTGTACTATGATGTTGTACCCGGTTTCCACGAATGGGAATTGGTGCCTCCTAGGAAATAGGAGTGGGTAATGAGGTTTGTACCTCCTTTGGAAGGAGAGTGTATTTGGATTGGTTTCCTCCAGTGGTTGGAGTGAGTTCCTTGTTTTGTTTTCTCCTTGGATTGGAGAGTTTATGTTGTCTAGTTATCTATTGTGGTATTGTACTTTGTTGTGTTGTCAATAGGAGAGTGGCTCTTTGTGGGGGTCCGGCACACAAAGGGGCGCCAGGGTAACCTACCTAGAGTTTAATTAAGTGATAATCTAAAAGAATTAATGGGGGGCTTTCACACTAATAAAGATAAAGGATGTCTCTCTCGTGAAGCAAGTGAATGATAAGGCTCGAGATGAGATGGGACGCATAGTTTTGCGTGAGGGTCCGGCGGCCGGTAGAGGCAAGCCAGGGTAACCCAGGATGGGGGTCCGGTAGCCTAGGAAGGTTGAGCCAGGGTAACTCATGGCAATTTATGCATGACACTCTTCCTATGTCAATAGTTAATCAGTTATTGTGCGATGTATATGATCTTTGTTCTCTGGAAGCATTGTAACCTCGTGTTAAGTGATATTGTGATTGTAGTTGTTAAGTGTCCTTGTGATTTTATTTGTTAAGTGATATTGTGATTGTTGTTGTTTCAGTTCTGTTATGTTTTAGCTTGTGTCTAGTGGTAGATGGTCTTGTGTAGGAATTCCTTGTTACTATCTCCTAGCACGGAGGGAGTGGGACCTTTTGGATTCCACGTGGTCGGGTGGCGTGCATCTTAATCCGTTGGTTCTTCTTCTTGTTCGTGTGGTCGAGATTTCTTGATGGAGAGCTCATAGGAATCAGTTTCTTCTCATGCCTTGTTCTCTTAGTACTTATTGTATTTTATTACCCCTTAATTGTTATCGAGGCAGAATTTGTAATATGTTATTATATTTGTTGGATTTACCTCATCCGAGAAATGAGTATTGTAATCTTATTGTAAACATGTTGTAAGCTATATTGTTTGGAATCATGTGGCACTTCTTATTCTTGGATGTAAATTTATTATGAATGGAATGTATGTGAACTTTAATTGTTAAGTAATTATATGATATGGTTTTTAATTCATGTTCCACATTTGGTTTAAGTAACACGGTCTTGTAGCCTTAGGGAAATGGTTGGCAATGGTTAAGTGAACTTGTATGTTAATTATTCTTGTTTAAAAAAAAAAAAAAGTTCTTTTGTTTAGCAAATTGCAACTTTCCCTAGGGTTGCGTGGCGGGGCGTTACATATGGTATCAAAGCCCAAGTTTAAACACTGGGCGCTCTGGGATAATGTGGACTCATTAAGTTGTTAGTTGCGTAGGTGTTACTCCAGGCATTATGAGCCATGGCGTCGGCCTAGGTGCTTTGTTCGTTAGTTTATGTTTTCCTTTTTGGGTTGGTCTAACTTGGCTACCCAGAAGATGTTGTTTCGTGATGTAGGTCCAATGGCGCAGGAAACTAGTGGAAGGGATAGGACCCTCGGTGTAGTGTACAATGCACCGATATCCTTCCTACTAGAAGAATGCATTATGGAAATTGGTGATCATTTGATCATGAACTGATTAGTGATGCATATGTTATATTATAATTTGATGATTGTGTCTGAACATGCTTTGACCTTGGAATTTGATTACTTGTGATCGTGATTGTTAAATGATGTGAAAGTTATGTTTTGGATGTGATATTTTATTCTAATGTTATCTTTATGGCATGTATTGGATTAACATAGAACACATTTGATTTAATGATGTTTATGCTATTGATCATATCATTGATGTTAGATGCGTCAGTTAGTGATACTGTATTGGTGAAGGGGATGGGATTGTATCACTCGCTTGCGAGCGCCCTACAATTTTGAGATTTCCTCTTCACGGTGTGTTTGATCATATTATATATATATATATATATATATATATATATATATTGTACGTTCGACATGCTCTTTGTTACAGGTTGACAGGTACAAGACATCGACTCCACCTGGCTTCACAGGTCTGAGCGTGTCCATTGACCAACGGTATTCGATTGGGAGATAGTAGCTAGGTTTTCCGTCCCGAGTTTGTCACCAAGTCCTTGTGGTCTATAGCAATTTTCCCCTTTCTTATTGGTATTGTTTCTTTTCCTCTGATGTCATTGTTTTTATTATTAATTTTAAGTGATTGTGGATACTATCGGTAATTCTGGTGTTGCTATGTATGTGCTTGAGCTTGACTTCCGGAGTAAGTCAAAGTCTAGTGGGGGAGGATGTAATACCCCTCTGTTTGGGTCATTCTAGTAATTCAAGTAAGCTAACCGTCGAGTGGTCATGTTGTTTTCATAAAAGTATTATTGAGTAAGTATGGTTAATTGAGTTGTGTCGTCGTGTTGGTTTCATGATTGCATTGTTTAATGGGTCTTGTGTTCGTGCTAAGTTAATGTTTTGATTAATCAATATAATTAAATTAAAGTTGTTTGAAATGTTAGCTCAAATCAATATAGAAAGTAAGTGTATACTTATAATTAAATCAAAAAATTAGAATAAAATTTAGAAAGAAAGCTAGCATGATTTCTAACAAGTCTTGAAGATAAGATTTAAACTAGGGAAGAAAACAGTAAATAAAGGTTGAAAACAACATGATTTCAAAATTTAGAGATAAGTTTTAAAACGAAAGTTTCCATAAAAAAATAAAATAAAATAAAATTTAAAGGTAAGTATTAGTAGAAGGGGATTTTTAAATTGAAAGAGGAGATAAATATGAGTCTTTAATCAAATAAAAGCAATAAGATTTTAGACTAGTGGAAAAATCGTTAGAAGAACTCAAAAGGACGAATGCATGTTCCTGCTTTATGAAAGGACTGAATTGATAATAGAAACTCGCTATCTTCGTTTGATTTTTTTGGGGGCAATTTGACAGATAAAGGAAAACAAAAATTTTGGCTCTAAAAAAAAAGAACGGTTCGGAGTTTTGGGGAAAGGTGTGGAATGGAAGTAATCTCTAAGCGGTCAGGTTCGATGGAGGAAATTGTGGTTATGAAACAAAGGTCATCAATTCGTCCTCTTTGTTCTTGTGCGTAGGAATCCAGGTAAGGAATTTGATTGTATTTCGATTGTTTTGGAAAAATGGTTAATCTTTGATTGTGATGTCATTTTACCTATTCCATTCGAATCTGATGTTCTGTGTGATGAAATCAATTAAATTGAAATGGTTTGACTTTTATTTTTTTCTCTGTGGGTATTGAGTTGTTTGCATGATACCCGTTAGGAGGAGTTTTCTTGGCAACCTCATGGTTTAAAGCTCTATAATTGTGGGATGTCTTTGATTGCCCCATTGATGCTATTGTTTTGGTTCGAGTATTACTACCAAACTCCAACCCTCGCCGCCAACCACGCGCTAACTCACAATCCTCATCGTCACAACCTCGACCCGTCCCTCAAGGGTAGGGGTGCAAGGTTGTTACGTTAGATTTCTTTTGAGCATAGTACAGCCGCCTTATCAATGTTTTTGGTAGACTTATCATCCTTTTTTATGACGCCTATTTCAGTTCGATCTTTCAATAATTTCATGAATCTATTCTCTGCCTCCTCATGCGTATGATTCTATCTTCATGGCGTGCAAGTGGTGATTTTTTTTATGTTGAACCTTCTAAACTTTAGAGAAATCAGACTTACTGGCTGTTCTCAGCTATCTGGTATTAGAATAAAATAATAAAACAAAATTCTGAGTATATATACGTGTATGTATATATACCACTGCCCTTTGTTTACCCGACACCGTGGCCTTAGTGTGCTCTGTTCTTTCCCTGGTGTTATTCAATAAATCTTGCAAGCAATTTTCCTCCTTTACGGCAGAATAGACATACATGAAATGAATAAAATTTTTCTATGTTAGAACCTTCATCACTCTTTACTTCCTAAATTCCCAATTGTTCTTGGCATTTGTTTACAGTTTATAAAATCCGGAAACCAATGGAATAAAGATGTGAAACAGACATATCTTCTGTAGTAAACGTTTTGCTTTATATCTGGAAGTCTTCATTTGTATGGAACGCATTCTTTAAAATAAAATAAATAAATTGACTCCCTCAACTTTTACGGCACTCTTTTTGCTAATATAGTGCATGGCTTTCTTTAAAGCCTAAATATTAGGGAATAAATCAATATTCCATAAAATCTTCTTAAGGATATAAGTTTCTAAAGAACATAAGGTTAGATTCCATTTTTAACATAAACTTTTCACAAATTATCTCCCTCTTAAGAGAATCTTTATAGGATAGATATAGATGCGTGTAAGGAGCTTCTTTTGGTTAAAGAAAATACACTTTTTTTTCTTTATTTAATTATTTTTAAACTTTAAAATAAAATATCATGGTGGGTATTTTTAATATGTTTTTTTTTTATAATAGTTTAAAAAAAATGATTTTTAAATTATAGCTTTAAGAGACTTTATATATTGAGATTTTAAATATTATAATATATATAAGTTAATTTATATATATACATTGTATTTTTATATATATGTATAATTGGGTAAATTGTTTTATGGAATCTAATATATTGAGATTTTTAGTTAATGGAATAATAATTTACAAGTATGCAATGCTGTAATTTAATTGAGGAAATTAGAAGTAGAAACAAATTGTGTTTGAATTTTGTTTTATTAAATAATTTTTTTGTAATAAGATTATATTAACTTTATTAAATGATTATTTTTATGTATATGAACATTTGGGTAATCATGTTGTTTTGTTGTAAGTATGATTTTTAATATGATGTTATAGTGTAATTGTGCGACTTTAGATTAAGCAATGTGTTCTGCTTTGAATCAAATATTCTAGAATTGTCGAGTTATTTGTTTGATGAGATTATCGAGTTTGGAAATAATTCTTTATGGAGTTGTTCTTAAGTAATCATTTTCTTGAGGTTTTTCGTTAAGTTTGTTGTGGTATTCTCTTCGTTGTTTTGTTGCGTCATTTGGGAAAACCCTAGGTTTACCTTACCTTCCTTGAGAGTTTATGTTATTGTTAAGGGCTTCCAGAGATGGAATGCGTGTCTTTCATGTTTCTTTTATTCCCCATGTCAGGAAATTAGGCTTAAGGGTATTGTAAGTCTTCCAGAGAAGTTTTCTTGAGTGGGATGTTATGTGTAGAGGTTCATTTTGGTGAATCGCCTTGATGGATTGTACTATGATGTTGTACCCGGTTTCCACGAATGGGAATTGGTGCCTCCTAGGAAATAGGAGTGGGTAATGAGGTTTGTACCTCCTTTGGAAGGAGAGTGTATTTGGATTGGTTTCCTCCAGTGGTTGGAGTGAGTTCCTTGTTTTGTTTTCTCCTTGGATTGGAGAGTTTATGTTGTCTAGTTATCTATTGTGGTATTGTACTTTGTTGTGTTGTCAATAGGAGAGTGGCTCTTTGTGGGGGTCCGGCACACAAAGGGGCGCCAGGGTAACCTACCTAGAGTTTAATTAAGTGATAATCTAAAAGAATTAATGGGGGGCTTTCACACTAATAAAGATAAAGGATGTCTCTCTCGTGAAGCAAGTGAATGATAAGGCTCGAGATGAGATGGGACGCATAGTTTTGCGTGAGGGTCCGGCGGCCAGTAGAGGCAAGCCAGGTAACCCAGATGGGGGGTCCTATGAGTCTAGAAGGTTGAGCCGGTAACCTTCATGGCAATTTATGCATGACACTCTTCCTATGTCAATAGTTAATCGCCATTAAAGCGCATGTATATGATCTTTGCTCCGGAAGCATTACAACCTCGCAGCTAAGGATATTGTGATTGTAGTTGTTAAGTGTCCTTGTGATTTTATTTGTTAAGTGATATTGTGATTGTTGTTGTTTCAGTTCTGTTATGTTTTAGCTTGTGTCTAGTGGTAGATGGTCTTGTGTAGGAATTCCTTGTTACTATCTCCTAGCACGGAGGGAGTGGGACCTTTTGGATTCCACGTGGTCGGGTGGCGTGCATCTTAATCCGTTGGTTCTTCTTCTTGTTCGTGTGGTCGAGATTTCTTGATGGAGAGCTCATAGGAATCAGTTTCTTCTCATGCCTTGTTCTCTTAGTACTTATTGTATTTTATTACCCCTTAATTGTTATCGAGGCAGAATTTGTAATATGTTATTATATTTGTTGGATTTACCTCATCCGAGAAATGAGTATTGTAATCTTATTGTAAACATGTTGTAAGCTATATTGTTTGGAATCATGTGGCACTTCTTATTCTTGGATGTAAATTTATTATGAATGGAATGTATGTGAACTTTATTTGTTAAGTAATTATATGATATGGTTTTAATTCTTGTTTTGTGTTTGGTCTAAGTAACACAGTCTCACAACCTTAGGGGATTTTTTGGCAATGGTTAAGTGAACTTGTATGTGAATTATTCTTGTTTAAAAAAAAAAAAAAGTTCTTTTGTTTAGCAAATTGCAACTTTCCCTAGGGTTGCGTGGCGGGGCGTTACATATGGTATCAAAGCCCAAGTTTAAACACTGGGCGCTCTGGGATAATGTGGACCCATTAAGTTGTTAGTTGCGTAGGTGTTACTCCAGGCATTATGAGCCATGGCGTCGGCCTAGGTGCTTTGTTCGTTAGTTTATGTTTTCCTTTTTGGGTTGGTCTAACTTGGCTACCCAGAAGATGTTGTTTCGTGATGTAGGTCCAATGGCGCAGGAAACTAGTGGAAGGGATAGGACCCTCGGTGTAGTGTACAATGCACCGATATCCTTCCTACTAGAAGAATGCATTATGGAAATTGGTGATCATTTGATCATGAACTGATTAGTGATGCATATGTTATATTATAATTTGATGATTGTGTCTGAACATGCTTTGACCTTGGAATTTGATTACTTGTGATCGTGATTGTTAAATGATGTGAAAGTTATGTTTTGGATGTGATATTTTATTCTAATGTTATCTTTATGGCATGTATTGGATTAACATAGAACACATTTGATTTAATGATGTTTATGCTATTGATCATATCATTGA
>VDFB02179234.1:104519174-104589857 GCA_007258455.2 Sequoia sempervirens
TTATTTTAAAATCTTTAGTGAAATCTTTAATTTAGATTTTTTAATAGATATATTATATTTTTTAATAAAATAGAATATGGATGAATTTTTAATGTTCAAATGAATGTTTCACTAATTCTTTAACTAATTAGGTATATGTAATCTACTTTCAAATACCAACAAACAATTAATATATTTTAACATATAAATAAAGCTTTTATATAAGTTAATTTACAATAATAAATCTTTAAAATGACAACCAAACAAAGTTTCTAAATTCATTTCAAAATTGACATCTCTTAGATCACTGAACATATTATAATTTTTACATAACAAATTATCTGAACATACAGAATAGTTTTCCTAAAAATGCATGATTGTCCAATATATCCAATATATGAAACTAAGTAGAGGATGAAACATATTTTATATGCTAGTAGGATGGTTTATTTGACTTGCATTAGTCACATTGCCATCTGAATAGAAACACATTCACCGAACAAAATAGAAAGCATCACCGAATACAAAACAAAAAGCATACGTTAAGCATGGTCATCTATTCTCAAACCTACAACTCCAAGGCAATACTCTAGATTTAAATCGCATTCAGGAGTTTTCAAAGAGAAAATAAATTTTTTAACAAATTCCAACTCAAAGATCAGGCTCATCGAGTAAGGGTATCAACGTTTTAGTGGTGGATAGCAGCTCTCTCATCGATGGAGGGGAAAAAGTTACGCGCTCTGCAGAGAAACTGGTCTTTGTCAAAGAAGTCCTTGATGAAATTAAAGACCATGTTTCTCATCACAGAATGGCCTTAAAGCAGCATGATTTCCTTGTAACAACAAATGCATCTAGAGTGTAATCAGCCGCACCCATTTACAAGAGTGAATGCTTGTGAAACAACGATTATCGTTAAAAGCATGCAAGCTAAAACTAAACAAAAATATCATTATACGTGCCTCTATGTTCAACCATCAAAAGGTTCTAATATGGAATCTATCCTTTCACAGTGATCAACGAATACAAAAGAAATATTTAAAAAAAAATTTCAAATGATTCTAAAGATCATTACACAATACAAAATCAATAATTGTGCATAAAGGAATTCCATTTTACTTAGAAACATCACAAAATATTATGCTCAAACAGGCAACCATCGGAGATGTGTTCCATGCGCTCTTCATTCCTCCATTTCACAATGAAAAAGAAGATCAATTAGATGCCAAAAAAATGCTCATAAAAATATTTAAATAATGGAGTGGTTTGAAAAATAGTTGATTACCAGTGAAACAAATGAGGGGCCAGGGGAGAGTAAATCAGATGAAGAGTCAGCAGGTTGCGAAGCAAGAGGAAGTGTGGGAAAATTGTATGGAGTTGGAGCAGGAGCCGAACTGTGGTAGTGCCTGTCCTCCTTCTTATGCTTGTGCTTTTTCTTTATCGGGGCAACTCCATTTCTTTTTGTGCTTGAGCATTTAATTGAAAACATTTTCAGCCATAATGGAAGCCACATCTTGGCCAGAAGGGGGTGGTCTAGATCCTCCTCCGTACTGCATTTGCTATCAGGAACAATCAGCTGCAACACAATTTCTGCCAAAAGATAGAACAAATATTGATTGTGCATGGGCAGAAGATATAAGCGCAAAAAAATTTATGCAACGTTAATCAAGCACTGGCTTACTCTTCCATTATCATCAGTTACAAACCCCTCATCTTCCACATAAATCCCTTACCCACGTGCAACCCAAAGAATTCCCAATCATTTAAACGTTAGCACTCATGTGCCTGGCAGCCGCGCTTCTCACAAACTCCAGCGTGATTTTGAACCCTTACTAATGGTGAGCGTTTGGGTGACGCATGGTATTCTTGGCAGCCACTTCCCACTACTCATTGAAGCATCCACTTCCATCAGTTACAAAGTAAAGGTTTAGCTTTATTTTTTATGTACTTAGGTCTTTTGCACCCTGTTGTGAATGATAGAATGCCTCTCAGCATAAAAAATGTTGAAGGTGTATCAAAATAGTTTTTTAGTGTTCAAAAATTACTTGTTTTGCGGTGTATAATATCATAGAATCTTTTGAGTTTATCCTGAGTGGCCCAGGGTCAATTCTCAACAATACAAAAACAATCTCTAAAGCACAAATCTGATTTAGCAAATGACAAACTTATGTGACCTAGTTTGTTGCAATCTTTGCTATCTAGATGTGCCAAGGACTAGTGGTATTTAAATATATATTAGTGTAGTTATTGGATCACAAGTTTCATGTTCTTATAAGTCAAGCCCTTTGATAGATAAACTTTACGACCTTGTACAAATGCTGACAAATAGCAAGCAAGCATGAAATGGCCAATATATTGATTAGGATGCAAAGAGATTCATTTTATTACTCTAAATTGAAGTGTTCCTAGAATGAACATTCTTTGTAATATAGATAATCCTTGTTATTCTCTTCTTCTTTGATGATGTCAAAATGCACAAATGAATGTCTTTAATTACTAGAACATAACAGACAATTGCACAAACAAGTACCATGTCAACTCCCAACAACTAGTAGGAAAGGGGGTCAACAATTTTGAATTTAAAAAAATAAATTTTAGGCTCAACCTTGAGTGACTTGAGATCAACCCAAGACAAGGAATACAAATCCTTGGGGTCTCAAACAAATGCACAAAATTTTGATCTAATAATGAGGTGAATATGCAAGATTGCATATGAATGGAGCTAGGATGAGGTTGAATATATTTAAATGCATGGATATTGATGCTGGAGCATCCTTGGTTCTTGGCAATCTTGCATCAACCAAAAATATTTTTCTTTTAGTTTTGTCTTTGTTTTGTTCTTTCTCAGTTCATGTTGGTGGATTCATCATCTTTGCTCACTAGATCTTGTGGATCTCTATGTACATCATGGACATGTTCATTTTCCTTATTCCAAGATTTGAGCGTGGTTGAATCATTTTCTGGCAAGTTATCGATTCTGGATTTCATGACAATTTCTTGAACTGGCACCAAATAGTTTTCAAGCCTAATGGCTAATCTGATCATTCGTGGATCGTTCCCGTGACTTGCAGATCTTAACGGTGTGATTTTAAATGTTCCTTGGAGTGTCCTCAACCTTCATTATATAGGTCCACACTTCGTCTCATGCACCCGTTGATGGAGTAATTCAAATTTGAGGTTGAATTGTTCATGCACCCATTATATTTTCTTTCATTGGAAAATGTGAGGATCTTTGGCCGACACAGATGTTTCCTGGACCGCGGATATAGTATAAATCTTGTAATCGATCGTTAGAAGGGGCAATAGAGTTAGTAGTGGATTAAGGGATTAAGTTTGATCCAATTTGTAAGAGCTCAATTCACATATATGAGCATGTTAGAATGTTGCATATTTGATCAAGCCCATGAGTCGAATCTGTAAGCCCAAATGTTTTCAGTTGAATGTATTTGATTTTTTTTTTTATGAATAGGCATCTATCTATATTAATTCAAATATAAAGATACATATTCACAAAAAAAGGGTGGGTGGTAGAAAGGCACACCCCAAGAGTCAAATGGGCAACGCCCAGAAAAAGCAACAGATCATGTGGGCTAAGCCCAAAAGTCCAACATTACAAAGTAGATAAAAAGGCCATTAAGCGGCAGAGTAATGCTAGTAGAGCCAGGAGGGTCTATGTCATCCAAAATTTTCCCCCATACATCAGCGGGGTTTGGAGTGATGTCAGGAGGAGGACCCCAACCATCGTCAACATCTTTTTTCTCTTTATCTTCTTCCTCTCGCCGGGGCAAGATTTCAAGCACCAGATGCTGGAACATTTTACCAATGACTGGCCAACCAGAGCCAAAAGTAGGAGGATCATCAGAGGGCCACCTGGAACCACCACTGCCACTCCCCGAAGCACTGTCAGAAGGCCACCCCTGGCTAGCCCACGGCGGAGGAGAATGGTTTCGCTAAGGAGTGTGAGAATCTTGTCGAGGCAGGGACTGGGAATGGGGATGCGCAGAGCCACTCTGCTATTGGCCCCTGGAGGGTGATCGACCATGGGAAGAGGTGAGCGAAGTGGGGACTTGAGCAAAAGTACAAGGGGCATTACCCTAGTGGTCCAGGAGAACCTAGAGGTGAGCAACCTTGAGTGCAACTTTGTTAGCTTGCACTTGAACCTGTAAAAGCACATTATAACAAATCATAGCTTTAGCATATAAAGATACATGAATTTATCCATTTGAGTATGTGAAAAAATGCAAGCATTTCTGTCTTTCCAAATATTGAAGAGAATTTTCACCCTGAAAGTGTGCCAAAGTTGGGTGAATTTTGTAGGAAATCTGGGAAATCTCCTAGCAACACCATATGCCAAGAGAAAGGTTCTGGCTGAAAGGGCCGAAAAAAGTCATGAATCCAAGTCCAAAGCTGTTGTGCTCTGGGACAAAACCAAAAAAGATGCTTAAAATTCTTAGCTTGCCCACAAAAAGGGCAAAGAGGGTCCCGGACCCCCAGGTGAACCAACTGAGAGCCCACAGGCAAGCCCTGGAAAAGAATACACTAGATAAAGTGGCAAGCTTCGGCTCAACACTTGCAGACCAAGTGGCAACAAATATTTTACGCCAGACATGAGTGGGAGATTGAAGAACCCACCTCTAGTTCAAGCTCTGAATCATAGGAAAATGTGGTGAGAGCCACCTATAACTAAGTCGAGGCTTGTAGTTCCTGAAAGGGATGTCTGGATACCACTTCCAGTCTTTCCATGAAGGTTTCGTCCCACGAATTCCAACCTTATGAAGCATTTCAGTAGGAATGGCATTCACCAGACCATCATAAGTAGCACGGTCCTGGTTATGAAGCCTATACTGGGTACGAAAAACTTCCCACGACATAATACAAATGGTGGGTCTAAAAAAAATCTGTTGCAGGGTTTGGATACCCTTTTTGTGAAATCTGAGCACCTTAAGCCTAGGCGAATTAGCCAACAGTTGACCATTGCTAGAAAAAAGAGGCGACCACCAAATATTGTGTTGGTTGAGAGAGAGCCCATCTCAAAAACCAGAGCTAGCCCAACGAAGCTAGGGTTTGACAACTTCCCAGGCCCACCAGATGCTTTTGGCCACAAAAGTCCCAACAATCTGGACTGGTTCTTCCATGACTAGAAGGGTTTGAAAGCCAATCCCCTTCTAGGCAAGTCTATGAACAGGGAAGTTAGATTGAATACTCTGCCTGAGAAGAATTTTCTAGGCCTCATCCCCAGTAAGGGCACAAATAATCCATTTAACACATAGATCAGTCCCTTGCCATCGAGTAGACAACAACCCGAAATCTCCCGAGTCTCTAGGAAGGCAGCATAATTCCCAAGGTACACGATGAAACGCTCTATGAGATTCAGAGGAGGCCCAAAGAAAGTCACAAAGTAGTTTCTCAAGCTTGCCATAGGCAGTTTTGGAGGGGGTCCAGTAAGAAGAATAATAAACATGGGTGGCCGCCAGAATTTTGGAACACACCTAGAATTTCCCTGCTAAAGAGAGGGGCTTGGTAACCCAATAAGCAAGCTTTTGTTCAACTCTAGAGAGCACGACTTGCCAAAGCTCAGCTGGAGATGCTTGAAAGGAAAAAGGAATGCCTAGAAACCAAAAAACTTCTCCAGGCCCAATCCACTTCCATCCATAGTGTTGCAGCCACAACAGAGAGCCCGCAAGATAGACTGTCGATAACACAAAGTTTTATGCCACTAGATGGCAAAGCCGAAAGCAAGACAAAATGTATTAAGACACTCAAGAGTCGCCACAATGGAGTTTTCTTCCTCTAGAAGGGTGAGGAATGAGTCGTCAACAAAATGGTCATTAACAAGCTGAGCTTGAGAGCTCGGCAGAGAAATGCCCTTGACCCGCCGCTGGGAAACTGCATTGGCCAAGAGGTAACCAAAACCCTCGGCTGCAAGCACATATAAAGAGGGGGCCATCGGGCACCCTTTCCGAATGGAATGAAAGAGTCTAAAGGCAGAGGATTGATGGCCATTGATGGTGATACAAGCTAAGGCATCCACAAAGAGCATTCAAACAAATTGAATGAAATTGGCTCCAAAACCCAAAGCTTGCAGCATAGCAAGAATAAACGGCCATTCAATGCGATCATATGCCTTGGCAAAGTCAATCTTAATGAACACGACTTTCTAGTTTGAGCATCTGGCCCATTCCATGCCTTCCCAAACAACGATAATATTATCCAAAATAAATCTGGATTTGACAAACTCAGTTTGTTCCGGGCGCACAATCTGAGGTAGAAGATGGTAGATTTTAAGAGCTAAAGCTTTGGTGATAATCTTGTAGGAGACATTAAGAAGCGTGATAGGTCTCCAGTTGCAAATGTCTTCTGAGTCACCTAGATTAGGTATGAATTTTATGCTACCTTTATTAATTAAGTTACCTAGAGAATTATAATGAAAAGTTTCTAAGTAAACTTGATGCAGATCATGCCCAATATAGTCCCACATGGCTTTGTAAAATTCACAAGGGAATCCATCAATTCTCGGGGCTTTGTCATCAACCATGGAGTAGACAGCCTCTTTGAAATCATCAACTGATAATAGTTGATCACAAAAAATTTTTTGAGCTGAAGAAAGCTTAGTTGGCACAACAACAAGGCAATCCTGAAGGGCTTGCTGTCGCATAGGCGTGACTTCCTATGCAGTGAAGACTTTCTCATAATGACGCACAAAGGCCTGGAGAATGTCAGGCAGCTTAGAAAGCACCTGAACATCATCTTTGATTTTTTTAATGCCCGGGGATGAGTGCCTGGCACGCAGAGCCAAAAAAAAATCTTTGGAGGCACAATCACCAACTTTTAGCCAATGTAACTAGGCTTTGATTTGTGCTCCTCTAGCAACATATCTGTCAGCAATTTGTTTCTTATGCCTTAATTTTTCCACCCTGACTTGTAATGACGAAGAGAAGGGGTTGGCTGCCAAAGCCTCAAAAGTAGCACAGAGGTCAGCGGTGGTAGCCTCATAAGACTGCCGGCGAAAAATAGCCAGTTGGCACCCATAAATGCACAAAAATCTAGCCATGTGGATGATAGCCTCATTCCACCTAGAAATCCAGCCTGTATGAGAGCTGATCCGCACTCCAAATACTCTGCGAATGTGGGTCAGGGTAGGCTTGTGGCAGAGTAAAGATGTGTTTAAAAAAAAAAGAGTTTTACACATACGAGGCTATCGAGTCTCCCATACGAGGCTATCGAGTCTCCCATTCAATGCAAAAAGAAATGGGGAAGTGGTCTGACAAAGTCACATCCACTAACGACTTAACCGGGAGAGAGGAGTTGTCAAATGAGAAAAAATATTGCGTCGAGATCATGGCACGATCAAGGTGCTTAAATATTCTATCAGAACTGGCTTTGTAATTGCACCAAGTGTGCCAGAGAGAATGAGAATGGCGGCGACCAATATTGGGATCAACAAGCCCCAATTTATTGCGCATGTAAAACCATGATTCCCTTTCCCCAGCTGTCCATCTGAATGGCAAAGTGCCATCTTTGTCAGATGCCATTTCTACCATATTGAAGTCCCCACATAGTAGCTAGGTAGCAACTGGTAAAGAATCAACAATCCAACGCTAGAGTAAAGAGAGTTCCACAACATCATTAGAAACATAGACATTAATAATCCCAAAGGAATGATTATCAATGTTGAGAAGGATCCAAATGAGCCGATGAGTGGGATCAGACCCGTGGTCGACCACAGAAGAGTGTTGCCGTAGGGCCAAAAGGGTGACAGCTCCACCACGCCCAGCATCATGGGTAGTACAAAACATTTTACTGGTTGGCCAAATAGAACAACAAGCCACAACAAGCAAAAAACCAGAAATTTTAACTTCTTGGAGACAAAGAACTTCAACACCAGAGTACTTACACGAGGTATCCCTGACATAATTCTTTCTGGAGAGGTCTGTCAGACCTCGAACATTCCATGAAAGAAACTTCATGAGTGAAACTCCTCCATGTTTTCAAAACCCGATTCCTCTTCATTCAGAGAAGAGAAACGATTCTGTAAAAATTTTGGCGGAACTGATCCAATCTGGATGGACGAAGAGGACATCCTCCATTTTTCATGAACATATTCCCCTTCTTCCCCAGGAGGGGAAGGGCTGTGAGAACGCCTTTGAGCTCCCATCACAGGAGAAGACACATTCGGCTGTGTTAACATGATAGCAACCGGACGAGGCGTAGCCTTTGGCCTAGGCTACTATGAAACATAATCAACTCCAACCGGAACTTCTTTCCCCTTCACAGAAGGGTTTGAAACATCTTTCACTGGCTCAGAGGTCACGGGACCCGACCCAGAACTAGTGGACTTATTCTTTCAGTTCGTAACCATAGTTCATTTCACATTAGGTTTGGCAGTAGATGCAGCTGTCGAACGAGGCTTTTCAGCATCTCGTGGCGGAGAAGGTGTACGAGGCACTGCTAAAGGGTAGTCCTTGATCTTGTGGTCCACTGACTGACACCTATAACACGTGTTGGGAAAATTAAAATATGTGACCTTCTAGGTGTGGCGAAGAGCTCCAATTTGGATATCAATGGAGTCTTTTAAATCTTTGGAAATGTCCACTTCTACACAAACCCTCTTCTGGGGTCAGGCCTGAAAGAACCTATCTGGCTCAATGCAAATAACCCTCCATAGTGAGGAAGCTATACTATTCAAAAAATGCACACAAGGCAAGGGTAGACCAGGGAATTCAATCCAGACCGGGACTCGCAACTTGGTGTTGTCTGAGACAAAAAAGTCACGGGTCCATGCCTGAAAAACTAATAGAGAAGACCGGACATAGCAAGCCCCATGGCCTAAAATAGCCTGCACATGATTGACCTTCACAAAGCAGAATAAAAAGAAACCCTTGGTTAAATTTTGGACCATATCAAGGCGGACCCCATGAGGGACCCAAGCCTTGTTAACCCAATCTTTAAGCACACTTTCAAGGGGAGTTCTCCCCAAAAAATACCCAACAAGGGTGTATTGCTAAAGCCATTGATAGGCAGTATTAAAATCTAGTAAAGACAAAACCACATCAGCTGGTGAATCAGAGCACTTACCTCGTGAAAGACTTTCGAAACAAATTTTTGGGGATGTTTGTTTGGAGGAGGAGCCATTGATTAACATCGTCGAACTGCTAACACCAACAAGAATTGCTGGGTTAGAGCCGGTTGAAGGCATATTAAAACAAAAAACTGCAGTAAATGCGGCAGTACACACAAGGAAAGAGGGGCTTCCTGCGCAGGATGAGCAATATGACGCAAAAGGGGCCAAGGGGGACTGCAAAAAACACAAAACCCTAGTAGAGCTCATACACTGTCATATCTAAGATTTTTGTTAATGAGAATGTTTTAATCTGCATTTGCCTCCATATTCTGTGTTACTTTTGTTGTGTTACTCTTGTTGCATGGTCTGGATTGTTCTCTCTAAGGACCCTCCTACCGTGGCTACACCAGATTGGTATTAGAGTAGGTTCGATCTGTGCGAGGTTGACAAAATTTGCAAAGTCCTTTAAAAGATTTGTTGTGGGGTGGCAGATTGAGGATCCAACCTGCAGCTATAGAGGATTGTTGTAAAGATCGTTGGAAGGAGAAATGTTAGAGGAAATGGAGCACATGGAAATGTACACCAAGCTATAATGGAGATGCTAAGAGAAATTACTGCTAGATTAGATGCAGTTGAAATGGCCCAGAGAAGAGGTCAACCAGTTGATGATGTGAGTGATGAAGAGGTAGAAGTTCAAGAAGAAGGAGGAAGAGAAGATCAACTTGGCCTGGATCAAGGAGAAGAAAGTTTCATAAGAGCCCTAACTAGAGCAAATACAAAGCCACATTTCAATCCACCAGATTATACTGGTAAGTTGGATTCAAAAGAATTGCTTGATTGGATAACAGAGATGGAAAAATATTTTGAATTTGAAGGTATCACTGAAGATAAGAAGGTGAAATTTTCTTGTACAAAGTTGAGAGGACATGCATCCCTTTGGTGGGAACATTTGCAGATAGATAGGCAAAGAAGAGGGAAAGAGAAGATAAAATTTTGGGATCAGATGGTGAATAAGTTGAAGAGAAATTTTATGCCAACAAACTATCAGATTAGTTTGTTTTGGAAGTTGAAAAATTTGAAGCAGAAAGATTCAAGTGTGATAGAGTATACTGAGGAATTCTATAAATTGAATATCAGATCTGGACATTTAGAGGAGGAAATTGAGCAAGTAGCCAGATATGTGAATGGTTTGAGGTCGTCTATACATGATGAAATAAATTTGATCAAGTTGCAGAGTGTGGAAGAGGCATATCAGTGTGCCCTAAAGGTAGAAGAGAAGCTGAATAAGAGACATGAGCAGAGACAAAGAGGAAGAGGTGGAAGATTTCAAAGAGGAAGAACTTTTCCTGGAGGAGGAAGAGGATCTTTTCCAGATCAGAACAAGGATAAGGAGATTAGTAAGAATGATAATGCATATCAGGAAAGTGATGGTAACTCATACATAAGAGGAGGATACGATGGTTACTAAAATGAAGGATATAGAAGAGATGACATAGGACAAGAGAAAAGGGTATTCAAAGGAACTTGTTATAAATGTGGAGGAGGACATAGTGCATTTGAATGCAATTAGGGAGAGACAAGAAGAAATATTGAGAACAACAAAAGAACTGCCTTTCTTGAGGAAGATTATGTTGGATCATCTAATAAACTGAAAGAAGGAGAAGTGTTGGTAAACAAAAGAGTATTGTGTCAGGGTGAGTTGGAGCAGGAACCGTTGTAGAGGAAGAATTTGTTTCAGACAAGATGCAAGGTAGCTGGTAAATGTTGTAAGGTGATAATTGACAGTGAAAGTTCTGAGAACCTAGTTTCTGAAGAGATGGTGACTAAGTTGAAGTTGGAAAGATTGAAGCACCTGAAACCCTATCAGATAGCATGGATACAAGATGAGCATAAGATTCTGGTAAGTGAACAATGCTTGGTGAAATTAAAGATAGGAAATTACCATGATGAAGTTTTGTGTGATATCATGCCTATGGATATATGTCATATTTTGTTGGGAAGGCCTTGGCAATATGATAGATAGGCTATTCATGATGGAAAGAAGAATATATACACCATTGTTGCTAATGGGATGAACCAAATTTTGTTGCCATTGGAAGATGTTCCTATAGTTGAGGTTTGTACGAATGCTAGGGTTTTCTCTGGTTGATGGAAGAAGATTCCTTGATGGGTTGAGGCATGAGAATATGTGTTATTCCTTAATTCCTAAGAAGGTTGAAGACTTGAAGTATGTGGAAGAACAACTGGAAGAGATAAAGGAGTTTCTAACAAAATATGAGGAGATCATTTAAGACAATGTACCTGATGGATTACCACCTGTGAGGAGTATTAGTCATTGCATGGATCTGATTCCTGGAGCTAGTTTTCCTAATAAGGTAGCACACTGGATAACACCTATAGAGAATGAAGATTCCTTGATGGGTTGAGGCATGAGAATATGTGTTATTCCTTAATTCCTAAGAAGGTTGAAGACTTGAAGTATGTGGAAGAACAACTGGAAGAGATAAAGGAGTTTCTAACAAAATATGAGGAGATCATTTAAGACAATGTACCTGATGGATTACCACCTGTGAGGAGTATTAGTCATTGCATGGATCTGATTCCTGGAGCTAGTTTTCCTAATAAGGTAGCACACTGGATAACACCTATAGAGAATGAAGATTTGAATAGACAAGTGCAAGAATTGTTGAGAAAGGGTTTGATCAGAGAAAGCTTAATTCCTTGTGTAGTACCTACTGTGTTGGCACCTAAGAAGGATGGAGAATGGAGAATGTTTATAGATTCAAGAGCCATAAATAAGATCATGGTGAAGTATAGATTCCCTTTACCCCAGATGGATGACATTATGGATTGCTTGAGTGGAGCTAGATACTTTACAAAGATAGATTTGAAGAGTGGATATCATTAGATCATAATCAGAGAAGGAGATGAGTGGAAGACAAAATTTAAGAAAAATGAAGGATTGTATGAATGGTTGGTGATGCATTTTGGATTAAAAAATGCACCGAGTACTTTCATGAGGTTGATGAATGAGGTACTGAAGAGATTCTTGGGTAAGTTTGTGATTGTGTACTTGGATGACATCTTGATTTTCAGTAAGAGTAGAGAAAAAAATTTGTTGCACATAAGACAAGTTTTGTAGAGGTTGAGGGAAGAGCAATTGTTGATAAACATTAATAAGTGTAGTTTCATGAAGTAGGAAATGGTATATCTAGGATTTTTGATATCTATGGATGGATTAAAGATGGATCTTGAGAAGGTTAGCGCAGTTGTCTAGTGGCCTACACCTAAAAGTATTGGAGAGGTAAGATCATTTCATGGATTGGCTAGTTTCTACCGAAAGTTCATTAGGAATTTCAGTTCTATTTGCAGCCCTATGACAAAAATGATGAAAGGAGATAGAAAATATTTTAGATGGACATTTGGAGCAGATCAAAGTTTTGAATTATTGAAGTAGAAGGTGACTGAGCACCCTGTGTTGGATTTACCAGATTTCACTAAGGTATTTCAAGTAGACTGTGATACAAGTGGAAATGCAATTGGAGCAGTATTGAGTCAAGAAGGGAGACCTATAGCTTATTTCATTGAGAAATTGAATGATGCTAGGAGAATATATTTAGTGTATGATCAGGAATTTTATGCCATAGTTCAAGCCTTGAAGAAGTGGAGACATTATTTGTTGCCTAAGGAGTTTGTGCTATATACAGATCATTAGGCATTGCAATATTTGAACAATTAGGGTAAGTTGAATCAAAGACACATGAGATGGGTGGAATTCTTGCAGAGCTATACTTTTGTTTTGAAGCATAGTAGTGGAAAGTCAAATAGAGTTGTTGATGCATTGATTAGGAGAAGGAATTTGCTGACAGAGATGAGAATGAAGGTATTAGGATTTAATGAGTTGAAGAACTTGTATGAGGAAGACCCGAATTTTGCAGAACCATGGAGAGCTTGTAAGGAACCAGTTTTGGAGGATAGAAGCTAGTGGTTGGATTATTTCATCTAGGAGGATATGTTGTTCAGAGGTAATCAGTTGTGTATACCCTAGAGTTCAATGAGGGAAAACTTGGTGAAAGAAAAGCATCATGGAGGATTGGCATGACACTTTGGAATTGATAAGACAATAGCATTGGTGAGTGAGAACTATTTTTGGCCACAGATTCATAAGGATGTCATGAGATTTGTGCAAA
This sequence comes from Sequoia sempervirens, assembly GCA_007258455.2. Lineage (NCBI taxonomy): Eukaryota > Viridiplantae > Streptophyta > Pinopsida > Cupressales > Cupressaceae > Sequoia > Sequoia sempervirens. The sequence continues at coordinate 104,532,402 of VDFB02179234.1, forward strand.
GTTGTAGAGTTTGTCAAGTTGCAAAAGGGGGTAGTTAGAATGTTGGATTGTATAAGCCTTTGACAGTTTCAAAGAGACCTTGGGAGGATACCGGCATGGATTTCACACTTGGATTTCTGAAGACACAAAGAGGTAATGATTATGTATTTGTGGTGGTAGATAGATTTTCTAAGATGGCAAATTTCATACCTTGTAGGAAGACAACAAAAGTAGTGCATGTAGCATAATTTTTTTTTAGGGAAGTGGTCAGATTGCATGGATTGCCCAGGAGTATTGTTTCAGATAGAGATGTAAAGTTTGTTGGTTACTTTTGGAGGACACTTTGGAAGAAGTTGAAGACATATTTGAAGTTCAGTTTTATGTTTCACCCACAGACCGATGGACATACAAAAGTAGTGAACATGAGCTTGGGGAATTTGATGAGATGTTTGGTTGGAGAGAAGACCAGAAGTTGGGATTTGGTCCTGAAACAAGCAAAGTTTTCATATAATAACTCAGTGAATAGGAGTATAGGGAAAACACCTTTTGATATTTCTACTAGAATTCATCCTAGAGGTATATCAGAGTTAAGAGACATCAGTATGGAGGATAAAAGGAGTGTAGAAGCAGAGGAATTTGTAGAACAAATGAAGAAAGTGCATACTCAAGTGAAACAACAATTGGAAGATATGAACCAGAGGTATAAGGAGAAGGCAGATGAGAAGAGGAGACATGAGGAGTTTGAAATTGGAGATGAAGTGATGGTATTTTTGAGGAAGGGAAGATTTCCAATTGGGACATACAATAAGCTGAAGATGAGGAAGTTTGGATCTAGTAGGATCTTGAAGAAGTTTGATTCAAAAAATGCATACGAAGTGGAGTTATCGGATGGTATGGGTATATCGCCTATATTCAACATTGCAGACCTACATCAGTATTATGAAGCAAAATTCAGTGAGGATAGTACCGTGGAACTAGAGAATTAGTTTCCTAAACAATTTTTAGATGAGATTGAGAAGATTATGGATATTAGAGATGGGAGAAAGACTCGTGGAAGACAGTATAAAGAATATCTTGTGAAATGGAGAGGTAGATCGGAGGATGATTCTTAATGGATTTCTCAGGCTGAGGTAGATTGTGTTGGTTTTCCTTTGGCCCCTGTAGAGTGAGATACTCACTTTTCATTAACCCCAAATGTCTGATGTAGGAGCATCCTTGGTTCTTGGAAATCTTTCATCAACCAAAAATATTTTCCTTTCAATTTTGTCTTTGTTTTGTTCTTTCTCAGTTCATGTTGGTGGATTCATCATCTTTGCTCACTAGACCCTATGGATCTCTTCATACATCATGGACATGTTTATTTTCCTTATTCCAAGATTTGAGCATGGTTGGATCATTTTCTGACAAGTTATTGATTCCAGATTTCATGACAGTTTCTTGAACTGACACTAGAATAGTTTTCAAGCCTAACGACTAATCTGATCATTCGTGGATCGTTCCTGTGACTTGCAAATCTTAACGGTGTGATTTTAAATGTTCCTTGGAGTGTCCCCAACCTTCATTATAGGTCCACATTTCGTCTCATGCACCCGTTGATGGAGTAATTCAAATTTGAGGCTGACTTGTTCATGCGCATGTTATATTTTCTTTCATTGGAAAATGTGAGAATCTTTGGCCTACGCAAATGTTTTCCTGGACGTGACTATAGTATAAAGCTTGTAATCGATCATTAGAAGGGGAAATAGAGTTAGTAGTGGATTAAGGGATTAAGTTTGATCTGATTTGTAAGAGCTCAACTCGCATACAGGAGCATGCGCTAGAATGTTGCATATTTGATCAGGCCTGTGAGTCGAATTTGTAAGCCTGGATGTTGTCGGCTGAATGTAATTAAGATTTTTGTTAATGAGAATGTTTTAATCTATATTTTCCTCCACATTTTGTGTTACTTTTGTTGTGTTAGTCTTGCTGCATGGTCCAGATTGTTCTCTCTGAGGACCCTCCTACCGTGGTTGCACCAGATATGAGAGTAAATTGGGGTGGATGATTATTGAAGGATCCAAACTTAGCACAAGAGTATGGCACACATTGCTATGCAATTATATCAAGTCACTCCATCAAAAGGGCCCATAGATAAATTAGAATTGGCATGGGTATGCAAATTTCACCATTACATTTTGCTCCACTTTGAGGTGCATGTAAATTGAGCATGAATATGTGCCTCAAAGGATGTGAACATTCTCTCCCATGTAAGAAAAGTAAATATTTATACATAGAAGGATATGGACCCATGTCAAGGAATGAACCCAACTTGATTTCCCCATGAGTTCATTGTCCTTAGCATAAACACTCTATAGAAACTTGCAAAATAAAGAAAATATATGTAATGAGTACCTTTATCACAGAAGTAAAATAGGCACAATCACATGTTTTCCTTGAAAATGTGAAAGTAGGAAAAAGAGAAGGGTTAGAAATTTTTCCTATATGAAATTGATACTAAAATACTTTTCCAAGTATGGTAATAGTAATATGGTATGACAACTCAACCATCACGATGTAATGTGATCAAGATCTATCTAGGCATAGTGATAAGCCTTTGTCTAACATAATGCACTTTTGGATTTCACAACATTAGGGCATCAGTGATATTGTATGTCCCCTCTAATTGGTTACATAAAACATGTGCAAGGAATTAGAGGAGAGGAAAAAATAGTACATGGATAGTAAATATATAATCTAGAAAAATGTAATTATGAAGGCATATGATAAATAACATAAATAACATCACGTGACAAGAAATTGAGACATATCAAATTGAAAGCGTGAAAAGAATTAGCTTGGAGATAATTGTAAAGGTATGTAATGTAAATTTTCCCCCATTATAGGCATATAAAAGAGGTAAGGTGACTTAGAAGCACAACTTAAGTATGTATGATATGGGGAAGACATGTCGTCCCCAATGTGGTTGTAAAGAGCATGATAAGGCATACAAACATGTAATAGGATAGGAAGTTGTGATGACGTCAATGTAGTAGGATGGCTATAAGAAAATTATAAGGCATATGAATAAAAATTCTATGAAGAAGGGCATGATGCCCCTAATGTAATTGTTAGGATTAAGGTGATAATAGCCTACTTCATGTGTCTCCAACATTGTAATGCCCTAGTACTTTTCCTAGACATTAAATATTGAAAAATAAAAGATTATTTTTGTGATACAAATATGATATTAACATGTCATTTTAAACACCTACACACTCAAGATGTTATGAAACAATAAAATGACATTGAAATAATGCAATTCCAATATATCAAGCATGGGAACATAAGCAAAAGAGTTAGTTCATGGTCATTGTGATGAATTTACAAGGAGGTACAATTATTTCTAAATTTGATGATTAGGATCCAAAACTATGATCTTCATTACTCACTGAATCAAGAACAAGATGATAGTATCACAACATCTCAAACCTAAAGTGACTTAACCAACATATTTTGACATATCAACAAGGATGTGGAACTGACATACAAATCCAAAGATCACACATTCAAAAGATAGAATGCCAAGGAGGCCCAATATCTCACCCAATAATACACTAGACTAGTCATCTAAACACCAAGCATGACTCCCAAGACAAAGAAGTAAAAAAACCCAAAGTACACAAAATACCAACAAACTCAAGTGTTAAGAAAGAAAGACATATCCCAAGGAACAATGAAGGGTCCCTTACAAGCCCACTTACACCCTAAACTCTCAACACATTCTTACCATCTCAAATGTTAAGAAATAGGGGATGAAACCCTAAAACATACCAAGAGAAAGGAATAGACAAGCTTCAAACAACCTTTGTAAATAAGGCAAAAAAAATCTCATTTTAAGGGTTGATCTTACAAACAACTTGAACCATACAATTCTATTATTCCTAAGGTTCGTTTAGCCAAGCTAAATGTTCCAGAATACCAAAATTATTGTGTCATTCATAAGAATTGATATCATAGGTAAAATGAAACAAGCATTAAAGATCAATGCAACTCATTAAAAAAATGTCAATCTCACAACACATTTCATTTTTTATCTACTTGTAGCATTCAAATGATGAGCAATCCATTGCTTCTAGTTTCATTTAAACTTCAAAATCAATATAAATCTATTCATCTTATTATGAGGACTAATCCAAACATGTTGAATACTTCATAAGATAGTAAGAAAAAATAACTTGAAACTAAAAATATACAAATATGAAAATGAAATGAATACCATCCCAAACATGATGGTCATAAGTCTAAATAATAAAAATAATAACACATAGTTAGTCACTCTACTCTAGTATCACAAGGTTGTTCTTACACATGTGTTTCTAGAAAAAAATGAAACACAATAAGGATTCAAAGTACAATCCCACATCTAAAGAAGATCCTCCCTGATATAATCTCTAACTGAACCATAGATTTTTTGGAATGAGGTTTATAGGCTACTCTTGCACTCTTAGGATGTTTCACCTAAAAGGAGAGAGATAAACCTCACTAAAAATCAATGTGGTTCACTCAAACTAGGAAATGCATGATGTTATTAAGGCTAAATGAGATGATCTAAATGCAACTAAGTAATGTAATTTTCTGATTATGAAAGCAAAACTTGGGAAATATGCAATGTTTGAAAACACAATGTGATATGCAAGAATGAACTAAAACATGAACAAATGCAAAATAGAAATGAAGAAGGCTGAATTAGAGTGCACCCAGGCAAAGAATGAAGAATCTGGAGTGTCTTGAATGCTGATAGAAATTAGTGAAAATAACCAGTGGGACTCATTCTCCACTGATGGCGAATTAGTCTTGCTTCTAGCAAAAACTTCTAGAAATTGGTTTCTAAGTGTTGGGATCCAGAATCTGACAAAATCTACTTTTCTAGCCTTAAGGTGGGACTCATTCTCCACTGATGGAAAATCAGTCCTCTCCCGAAATTTTGTGAAATCAGGGACCAATTCTATAGCACCATATCTGAGCTTGTCTTCTTGTCGGGTTGACGAAGTCAAATTTGCTGAAAATAGACTGCAGGTTGTTTCCAAGCTTGAAATAGGTTTGATTTGAATTGAAACACTTTGTTGAATTCTTTTCCACTTTTCAACACCTAATTGCTTGATAAATTTGTGTACACAAGTCTACAAACACACATGCAAAAGGGGAAAAATGGTTAAGGGTTAGGTTATAGGGATTTGCCTTGGTCAAATCCCACTTTGGTAATCAAACCCTTAATGAAGAAATGGAATGAAATGAACAAGGAAAGATGAATAAACAACATGAAAATGTCCTAAACTCACCACAACCTTGTTGAAGAAATCTGAAGATATGTCAATGGCTGCCCCAAGATACTTGATTGATGCTTGATTGAATGATGCAAAGTTCTCAAATGCTAATTGAATGCTTAGTGAATGAGGAGATTGCTTGAATGAGTTAGGAGATTGTAGGAGATGTAAAATGAGGAGAAAAACACTTATTTATACACACTTGTGCCTTAGTAACCCAATGATACCTCATCATAGGCTGACATAAGGTAATTTTGAATAAAAACCTAAAAGAAAATTTGAAATATTTTGAATTTGGAGCTAAGAGGGACTCATTCACCACCCATGGTGAATGGGTCCCACCTTGGACTTGAAAGTGGGTGTTGGGAATTATCTTGCATTTAATGTTGTTTTTTGGGTTTACATTCAAAAACACACTTAATTAAGCTTTATGAGTACATAAAGGGGTCAAATAAAGCATAAGAAGGATGTAAATAGTGAAATTAAGCCTAGAAAAGCATGAAATCTTGTTACAAGACTTTACAAAACTTTAGAATAGGACTTGATAAGTGATGAAAAGGTGATTTTTAGGTGAATAGTAATGAATAGAGTCTAGAAAAGTGTAGAAATGTTTTACAACACTTCACAACATCTTCACAAGACACCATTATTTAAATTTGAAGGACCTAATGTGAATGTTTAAGTCACATTACAACATTAAATCAAAGCAAAATGGACCAAGCATCATGAGAGAAAGGCCTAAAAGACCATGAAAATGTCTAAGATCCATTTTTCTATGGTACACTGACGAACAAATAGGGTTTGTCCCTGGAAGATCAATTTTAGACGGGATGATTATTGCCCAAGAAGCAATTCACTTGATTTCAAAAACAAGAAAGAAATCAGTGTTGATAAAACTAGACATCAAGAAAGCATACGAGAAAGTAAATTGGAGGTTTCTATTCAAGGTATTAGAGGATTTTGGATTTCATATTGGTTGGATAGATTAGATCTTCAACTGGATCACTTATATCCTAGATACTCAATCCTAATAAACAACACTCCAGAAGGGTTCCTTGGTGCTTCAAGGGGACTTAGACAAAGGGACCCTTTGTCTCACTTTCTATTTATCATAATGGCTGAGGCTTTTGGTAGATCAATTTCTAAAGCAACAAAAGAAGGTAGGATTAATGGGATTTAGATCATAAGGGTTATGCCTACAATTACTCACCAACAATTTGTTTAGGATACCACATTATTTGGATCTGTGAGGAAGAGAGAAGCAAGACATTTCAAAGAGATCTTGGACAAATATACTGTGGCTTCAAGGTAAGAGGTAATCATTAAAAAGTCTAAAATTTTGTTTTTCTTTATAAAACTAGCAAGTGAAAATCAAATCTTGAGAATATTAAGATTTAGTAAGGGAAAACTCCCATGCAAATATTTGGGGCTACCTTTAGCCTATAGGGTACAACCTAGGAAGCTCTAGGACCCATAAGTGACAAAAATAGAAAATAGGTTGTCCTCTTGGAAAGGTAAATGTATCTCTTGGGCTAGGAGAGTCACAATTGTCAAGGCAATAATTGTGGCCCTCCCAATCTACATGATTTCATGTTTACCTCTATATGTTGGTGCTAGTAGTCTATGATCAATCAAAGAATGAAATTTTTTTTCTAGCAAGGTAACTTGGATCAAAGGAATTTTACTCTAATAAGTTGGGATAAGATATGCAAATCAAGGGAGGCAGATGGTGTAGGATTGAAAAGATTGATTTTACAAAACAAGGCTCTGGGAGCAAAGCCGGTTTGGAGGTTGTATGCAAGGCAAGACCTTAAGTGGATGAAAATAATGAAATCAAAGTATTTGGAGGTAGGAGAAACAAGTATCTTTACCTCAACCTCAAGAACACTCCCTAAGGGTTCAAGAATATGGAATTTTCAATGTAACAATAGAGATTTAATCTCAGAGCATCTCACCTAGGATATAAGAGATGGGAGTTTGACCCTCTTCTAGGAAGACTCATGGGGTGGCTACAAAAAATTGGTAAATAAAGGTGATCTTATGTAGGCAATGGTAATGACAAAATAATCTTGGGGTAGTCATGTAAGGGACTATTTGTGCTGCTCCTTTGTAAATGGTTGTCATGAGTTGCAACGAAAAAGTGTAAGGGTGTTAGGCTTAAGTAATGAGATGGCCTATGTATATGAAGAAGCATTGATCAATAGGTTAATATTTATAAGGGAAGGTAAAGACATGTTGAGATGGAACGACTCTTCTTTTGGAGACTATAATGCACAAGAAGGTTACAAGCTACTGGTAAAATAACAAAAATAGAGTCAAGTCTGCCTGGTGACCTATGCTAGAATAATAATTGCCTTCCTAAGGTAGGTATTTTTGCTTGAGCTGCAATACAAGGTAGAGTTTTAATTGTTGATAGGTTCAAGAAAATGGGTTATAGTGGCCCATCCAGATGTGTATTATGTAAACAAGATGAAGAATTTGGTGATCATCTTTTCCTAAATTTCCCTTTCACCTCAAGATGTTGGTGGTGGCTATGTGCCAAGTTGCAATGGTCTACTGCCTTCCTGTGTGACATTTTGAGCATGTTCAAAGGGTGGCCTATCCTCAACAAAAATGCATTGTTTGTTGGCCTTTGGTTGATGAGTCCTTCGATACTTCTTTGGGAATTCTAGAAGGAAAGGAATCAACGTATCGTTCAAAATGAAGAATTGCCCATTCTCTCCTTTCTTAACATGGTGGAAGCAAGTATAGTGGAGGTGACCAAATCAAGAATTGAGAATTCAAGTAGGAAAAAGGCCAACTTTTCTAGTTGGGATGCTATCATGAGATAAAATTGGAATGGGCTTAAGGTTCCTACATTTGTGGGTGAAGGTGGCTTAAAAACATAGGAGGAAAGGAAAAACATGAAGTGACATCCTCCTAAAAAGGGTTGGTATAAGGTCAACTTTGGGAGGGTGTCTAGAGGCAACCCTAAATGCTTTAGAGCTAGATGTAACATTAAGGATTGGAGTAGTATAGTTGTAGGAAGATTAGTAAAGTCATTAGCCATTGGTACCAACAATGCAGTTGAAATGCAAGCCGCTTTTCTTGGAATCAAACTTTGTGTAGAATTAAAATTATCCAATATAATGGTTGAAGGGGATTCAACAGTGGTCATAAATTCCCTTCATATTGGTCAAATTCTAAATTGGAAACTTGGGGCGTTGTTAGAAAGCACATTGAAGTTACTAAAAGGTTTCAAGAGTTACACTATAGATCATACATTAAGAGAAGGAAATCAGGAGGCAGACAATCTTTCAAATATGGGAATTGATGGGATTTTGGTCAAACAACTCATCGACATATCTATCATAGAGTGAAAAATTAATTATAGTAGGTGGTTGGGTGGGTGGCTCTCCACAAATGTAGTTTTGGATCTAGTTAGATAATGTGGCGAAGGTGGTTGTTTATTGACTTCTCTAGGGATGTTTGGACCAATATTTGATCACCTTCAAATTTTGGAAAGGTTCAAGTAAGCAATGTTAAGCCTCGAAGCTAGGTGGAAATTTCCTTTTGGTGACACATGGGTTAAACTGATCCATGCTAGCATTTGTGTTTTGATAACCCTAGTTTCACGTGTCTCACCTCAATTAATTGTAAGTTAATTATGGTTCTAAGTGTAATATGTCTAACGTTTTGGAGTGGCCTTTTCATAATGACTTCTCACATGCCTGACGGATGGGTTTTTGTAAAATGAATGACTCATATCATTAATGAAAATTGAGGCTTTCTTCAAGATGATGCACATATCCATCCTTCGTATGCTTAGCACGTGGTGTAAGTTGCATTTCTAACGATGTCTTGGGAATTTTATTTACCGTGGGAAGGGTTAAATTTAGTATCATCTTGGTTGAGTCTTATGGCGATGTTCATTATTAGAGTTTTTGCGAGTGAATTAACATGTGGAGGCATGGACACGCCAGTTCAATTGTTGGGAAATAAACGTCAAATGGATTTTTTGGGCCCAGTGACTATGCTTCATTTGAAGTACATTCTTCATAAACCAAAATTCCTCACCATTGCGACTGTGAAATTTATTACAAGTAAAGGTTTAATGGACAGTGGCGAAGGGTACCGGGTTGACATGAACATCACTTCTAGAGTATTGGCTAGTCTTTTGGATGCAAATGTTCCCAAGAAGGAAGCAAAAATATTGATGTAGAAAATTTTCAAGCTAAAGATATTTTTCTTGGTTTGGATGAAACATTGGTTGCAACTACTCTTGGAGTTGGAATCCCTCAACCTCACGATTTAGGTCTTCTCGAGGTCTCAGGGGAAACAGTTAAATATTATCCTTTTATCCTAGACTTGCATGGGATGGAATTGCTTGAACATCATAGGATGGCTGTAACGAGAGTGGCATTCCTTAAGGAAAAGTTTCATCTTACACCTGTGTAGGGCTCTACTTGGAAGCAAGAGTTCAAAATCTTCGTGCAAAAAAACGTTGTCTGGTAATGGCCGGTGGGTGGTATGTTAAAGTGTCTAACAAGTATGGCTTTACCTGTATATTTCCACAGCTATGTAGTTCTCTAGTGCTAATAGGTTTTTTATATGTTAGTCTCCTTCTATATACTAATATATGAAAGCATGACACTACGTGGTCAATTTTTGAGTCTTCATCTATACGATCTAGTGGGTGTTTCTGGGTAAGAGGCTTTGTTAGAAAGACTAGAAAAGATTAAAAACGTTATGCCCCTATGGGCCAACTATGTAATTTTTGAAAATATTAATATATATAACTACTCTCTTATCTATCAATAAAAAGAGTCATGTAAAGAAAAAGAAAGGTGGACAAATAATTTATTACATAAATAGAAAGTAAAATAAAATAATATGCTCAAAGGAAGAGAAAATAAAAGAGGCAAAAAAGGATAGGAATTATGAAATAAAAATATGAATGACATTAAAAAGAGATAAGAGAGGGAGAGAAGTGAAAAAAATAAGGAACAAAAGAGGAATAGTGAGAAACAAAGGAAATAAAAAATTTAAAGAGAAAAAATAAAGAAAGATAGAAAAAACCAACGGAAAAGGTGATGAAAGAAAATAGAAAGAAAGAAAGAAAGAGCTTGAAAAGAGAAATAAATGGGGGAAAGATGAGAGAACATAAGAAAAAAGGTAGAGAGGGAAAGGGAGAAAATAGAAAATAAATAAGAAATAGATGGTAAACATAATTAAAAAGGAATTGAATATAGAAATAAAAAGAGACAAAAAAGACAAGAACTATAATTATAAAGAGAAACAAGTACAAAAAGAAAATAATTAAAATAAAGGTTAAAAGTGAAATATGTATACTAAAACACAAATAGAAAATAAGGTTATAAGAAATAAAGAGAAATTGAAGGGCGAGAGAGAGAGAGCGGGGGGGAAATAATCTTAGAAATAAAGAAAAAATAAAGAAAGACATATAGAGAAACATGAGGAACAAAAATAATGAGGTAAGATATATGGAGAGAGAGACAATAACGTCCAAGTTCTATGGTATAAGGTTTGAGGCCCAAATTCCAAGATTGTTCTAGTGTGTCAAAGATTCAAGGAACAAATGTTCAAGGTCCAAGCTACATAAAATAATTCTACTCCAAAGTCTATGGTACATGAGTCCAAGATGGAGGGTTTATGATATATGATATGTTCGTTTAGGGTCCATGGTCCATGAGTCCAAAGTCCATTTGTCACACCCATCATGAACACACCACAAAAAAAGAAAATTTAAAAGAATTAAGTTCACTAACATCTACTCAAATTGTCATAACATTAGGCTTAACATCAATGGACTTAATTAATTCTTTAAAAAAATTGTGTTGTGTTCATGATGGGCATAATATTTGGTATCACAAACTAGGTTTTCCAACACTAGGAACTCTAGGAATCAGTTAGGTCTTGGATGGTGATGTTCAAGTGATCATGTGATAATTAATTGAAGACCAAGAAAACCAATGACTAATTTGATGAATACACGTTCTTTTAAACTTAATTTTAAAGTACATACCTACCCTTGTGAGGGGGCTTGCAAATGTTTGGAAAACAAAGAAGAACTACAACAAAAGATTCAATTAAGGGTTCTAATTGTGATTCCTAATCGGATTGGCCATGAATGGTCATGACACCATCCAAATTTAATATCTAAGGATCTAGGATCTAAGTTCCTAACTGTAGGCTCCAAATTTTAAGATCATATGTTTAGAGCTTAAGGTTTGGTTCCAAGTAACATCTAGGTCCTTTTTGTACATTCTAGAGTCTAAATTTCAAGGTTTGAGATCCATTAACCAAGGTCAAGTGGTTTAGGGGTTTTGGGGTCCAAATTCAATGATCAAGGGTTGAGGATACAAAGTTTGGGGTCACTATTTGACGAATAGGTTTGTAACAACTACCCCTTGATTGCTACCAATTTTTTTCTAGTTCAATTAAGAACAAATACCAACTTAAATTCAACTAAGCATCTTCTATGCAAATTAGAGGTGTTATCTTCAACACTTATCCATTAATCATGGTGTCATCAACCTGACTTCGCCACTTATATACTTACACATAGGAGTAGTAAGCTCCCAAGATTAAATTTGTTTCCAGGCCTAGACCTAAGCCTCAAGGGTTCATTCCTGATGACCCTGCCTACGTATTCCTTCATAGGACATTAGAGGCTTCATAGTTCACCAACCAAGGTCAAAGGGAGATCAATCTCTCCTCTTGCATGAGATCTCTAATATCATTTTTAACCCATGACTATTTATTAAGTACAGGTAAGCTATCAACTTAGCCAATTATAATGTAATGATATCAAATCACCACCAAGTTGTAATTCCACCAAACATTACCAATTATTAGTGTGCAATCATACACAACTACACAAGGGTCATATCTTTTCATATCCCCCCAATTCCCATAGGGAGTGACTCGAGCATATATCACATATACACAAGGTGACTAGCTCATACACATCACTAATACAAAGTGACCGGTTCTTGCATACGTCACATATACAAGTGACTAACTCCAACATACATCACAAATACAAGGATGAAGAGCTCATGTGTACATCACAAGTACATCCATGACAAGCTCAAGCATACATCACCTGTACACAATGACTAGGTCCATCTTACTTCATAATTACATTAGTGAGGGGCTCATACGTACATCATAAGTACAATAGAGACTAACTCATACATTTCACATTCACCTTGGCTAACACACACTTGTCCTTAATGCATCCCAGATAGAAAAGGAATATCAGTGCATTGCACACTACATCGTGGGTCCCATCCTTTTCTCTGGTCAAGTATACCATTTCACATCAAGATATTCCCAAAACTATGCTATGAGGTTGGTCTAACTATTACCTACCTATTCTTCATTAGAAACTATCTTCCCTGTAGTCCATCAAATGACTAAGCAACCAAGGTTACCCATCATTGGCATAGATTACTCCGTGACTACTGTCCATCTTGAGCATAGTACTGCCCCTAGACACTTGTCAATCTCAAGCATAATAGCATTACTCCTTGAATACTATCCATATCGAGCATAGTACTACCCCTAGACACATGCCAATCCCAAGCATAATAGTACTACTCCTTGACTACTATCCATCTCGAGCATAGTACTGCCCCTAGACACCTGTCAATCTCGAGCATAATAGTACTGCTCCTTGACTACTATCCATATTGAGCATAGCACTGCCCCTAAACACTTGTCAATTCTGAGCATAATAGTACTGCTCCTTGACTACTATCCATTTTGAGCATAGTACTCCCCTAGAAACCTATTGATCCTGAGTATAATAGTACTGCTCCTTGACTACTATCCATCTCAAGCATAGGATTTCCCCTAGACACTTGTCAATCCCGAGCATAATAGTACTACTCCTTGAACCATGCTTAGCACTATAACTGGAAGATAGGTTCTTAGCGTAGACTAAGTAGATAACAATTGACAAAATTAGAAGCCTATACATAATCATTTAAGTATGATGCTAATATTCACAATAAATAAAAGAATCCACTTAGTACCAACATGAGGTGAGCTCAACTCAACAAGTAACCACCATCAAATAGCCCAATTCATTCATTTCCTTTAGATTATTATTCAGACACACCTTCTATATAGATTACAAGTTATCAAGTTTTCTTTCATAACCATCTAGTACCCATTTGGCCTCATTCGAAGCCTATTGAAGAGAGAAGGTCAAACCAATTGGGAATAACCCCAAAATCTAGGAGTTATCCCCCTAGACCTTCCCCCTATGGACTTGAGGTCACAAAGGCATCCTTCGCCCAAGGACCGCCTATGTTCTCGCTTCCAAATGAGTCAGAGTCACACATAGTTCTCCTAACAAGGTCTCTCAAAGGACCCGCACACACAAGTTCCCCTGACCAAGGTTTTGGTTCCCTCCAACTAATAATAGTTATTAGTGGTTAGGAAAACATAAATAAGTATATAATTTAACATCCCATACTATAAAACTTCCCTTTAAGGATATCAAAAGCCTAAATTAAACTCTAACCATTATTATTCATAAACCAACTTGAACATCCTTGGTTTCATCTTATCAACATAGGGGATAGGTTTATTATTCAAAATGAAATTACCTTGGTTCACATATATCCATAGGAAATAACTTCCATTTCAGTTTACATATTAGATTCCATATTGAGGTTTGTGTACCCAAGGGGTTAAAAAATATCTTTGAAGGAAAACCAAGAGTATTATAAGCTTATTTTAAGTTATAATTGCCCAAATCCTACTTAAGAAGGTTGGAAACACTATGTCCAATAGACCAATATATATGTAAATATAATCCCATTAATAATATTACCAATAATACTCTTGATCTTCTAAATTCCTTTACCTTATGTTGCACCCTATATTCTTATAGCAGTCTAGTTAAATGACTAGACAATTTGTTCATACTTGTAATTTTGTCTAAACCTAACCTCAATGATCATTAGTAAGGTATCAAGAGATGCTACATAGTATTTATCTCATAACTAGATCTCAACCACATTGTCAAATTAATGATAGTTGCCTTCCATTTAGTATACAATTATATTATGATTCATTATAAGTATAATAATAATTCTAATGTCAAGGTTCTCATATCTAAGAGATTGATAGACATCTTGTAGTCATATAAAACATTATCATGGAAGCAACTAAGTGTCAACGCTCTTATTGATCATACATGATTTGCATTTCCTTTTATAAGATTATCTTGTAGCTAATGATTTGGTCTAGGATCCCTTGCCATCTTACAATTATCTATCAAGGATATTGTATAGACTTTGGTACCTGTATGATGTACTTTAAAATCTAGGGTTTTATATAGGACTAGAACGAGATATGGTGATCTTAGATATTGAACAAGGGTATGGGTTCTTAATATCTTGAGGGCCACTATATTATACTTATGAGAAACCCTTTGAACACACATGCATGAGGATAACCTAGAAGAATTAATATCAATTTAAGTTAAGTTTTCTAATAATGAAGGTATTAATTCTCAAAATCTATTCACATTATATTATTCTATACTATGGCCAAGATTCATAATGACATAAATCTCAATTGGAACACACATATGCCTCCCTAAGGCCATACAAACATTATTGAAACTTTGAAGGAAATAACATAATATTTATAAACTAGCTCTAAGAAGTGTCAATACACAAGTGAATTCTAGATAGTACTTGACAACACTATATCCATCGAATTATCATCCGAACATATGCTTCCAATAATAATATATTGTTAATTTCTTTACCTTTTGGCAAAACCCCATACTTCCAAAATAGTCTAACTCACAAAATATAATATTCACTCTTACAACATATAATTAAATATAACCTTATTGGTAAGCAATAAAATACCAAAATATGTTATATAGTATGATTACGAATAGTTAACTCATTCTTAACAACATCATCAAATTATACGAGACTTGTCTCTTGTTTGATAAGTACTCGTACCCTTTCCCGTAAATATAAAGTGGGTTGAAAAGAGTGTCAATTTGCAACATTAAGAATATGTTCAATGTAGTGTGGTTCTAGTGACATGCAATTATAAATTAAAGCTCCTATCATAACTCTAATTTACCTTAATATTTAGATTCATTCCTAGTTTAAAATTCCTTTGATCAACTTCAATTTAGGTCCCATTAATATAGTCATGTTGATCACAATGTGGCTTACCACTCAGATCATGTTGTCTCTAAAGTTGACATTTTTTTATCATTAAGAAATACCAATGCGATTCCCTACATTTTAAGATCAAATTAACTATATCAAATTTATTTTAGTTGTGGGAGTTGATATTGAAAAAATAAATGATATTTCAATGTAGTAAATGGGAAGAAATGTACTCAGCTCTAAGGGACAAAATTGATGAAATTCTGAAGTAGACATTCAAATCTACCATGTTATTTGGTTTAACACTGCTCCTTCAATTGCCTTGCTTGTGTTGCCTCTACCATTGTCTCCCATTCTATGGCACCTCTACATCTAAAATTCCTCAATCCTTTATGTTTTATGGATGCCATAACCAGTTCACGCACTCTCCTCGTCTCATGCTTTCTCTCTATTCTCACTTCTCGCATTCTTCCTTGCCTTTCTCAACATTTTTATTTTTCCTCCTACCTTCTATCCAACTGATCTCTCCTAAAATCATTTCTCGACAAAATAGCACACCTTCACATTTTCTCTTTAATCTCAATCCCAAAATGTCTTCTACGCCTTCCCTCAGCCTTCCTCCTCTCCCATGATTTCCATTTCTATTATCGACCTATGCTCTCTCTCCCCTATGTGATTTTTGGTGCCCTCTTCCTCCATTTTTCTCAAAATACCTCTTTTGTGAGGTTAATGAAAGATTGAGATCTCTCTTTTTTGCATGCCAAAATGACTTTCATCTTGCAATATTTCGATAGCTCCTACAGCCCATCATTTTCATTATGCTCTTACCTTTTTCTATTTCCAAAACCTCTGAATATATACAGACATGAGTGGCAAGTAAGGAAGGTATGCCATTATTCCTATTGCTAGAATTGATGGTTGACCATACCTTCACGTGGTTCCTTCTCTAAAACCATCCCTCTTACTTTATTTCTTCTCAAGCACCCAAAATTTGCAATTAATATGCATCTCATTTCAAGTAAAAGTCAAAAAAAATGGTGAGGACGCCATGCCTTACTAATGACATGACACCTCGTTCACCCTTGGTCAACGTTGCCTCCATATGCACATGGTCTCTTGTGAGACTTGGTTGCATTTATTTTGTTGGTTCTCCCTGTTGGCCTCCTAAAATGATCTAACAACTAAGCCCTTACAACTATGATTCAGAGATTGGACATCTAAACTGAATATCCATTCAACCATCATGAAGGTGCATTTAACTTGTCAACCTAGGGACGTGAAATTGAAATGGGTTAGCACAGTGTGTGCACTAAAGATCCAAAGTAGCCATATTCATTCTACAACTAAGAAAAATATAATGCCAAAGGTAAATTACTTGGAAAGAAATAACATAAGTGTTGAACATCAACCGACAACTATGCTAAGTTGAAATGCATGATAGAAACAAAAAAATTGAGCAAACAAATAGGAAACTACTCTGTCTGCTTGTTTGCAAGAACAGTCACAAAATGGAATTCTAGTGGTTGTAGGAATAGTCAATGCCAGATTCTTAACTAATTACTAAACAAAAAATAATAACTAAACTAAATTAAAATAAGGATGGAATGCTCACCAAGTGGGCCCCCTTGGATGAGTATCCTCTAAAACTAATGTAAGCTCAGATGCACATACTTATAAATTCATCTTATTCATTAGAAAACATGAGTACAATAGAGCAGTGTAACTATATTTCTTAAAACTAAGAATGCAAGTACATCATCAGATCACACAACCTCTTGAGAAGGAGCATCCAACTCTTATTTATAGGAAAAGAAGCTACTAACTAAACAAGGCAGTCAACTCCACAAATTGGGAGGATGCCATTTTACGGAAAGCATAGAAAGTGGAGAGGTGGTTACATGTTCATGGAATCTAGTCAGATGTGCCTGTCTCAACATAGATTTAACACAACAATAATGCCTATATTCACTCAACAATAATAAATATCATTTACAAGGTGGTTACAACTTGGTTTGCATGAAGAATCTCCCACAGTCGACCTCTTTGAATGATTCCCTTCGTTGACCTTTGCATGACCACTTTATTAACCATTATGGTGAATGACTAGCTGGTGAAATCTTCTCAATCTAGTGGCCTCAAATCATAATTGCATTGCAATATTAGTATGCACAATAATTGCATATTTGTAGTTATCTTAAAGAACATTCATTAATCCACATGTAGAATTAACACAGATAGTTCATATAACATGTCAATGTCATTAAAGATTTGTAGAGATAAAATTAGGCCCAATGTCTATGGTTTCAGGGAAATATCAACATTCAAACATCAAGGTCCATGACAATTTCAAAAAATAGATCATAGATTCTACCAAAATTAAACCATAAACTAGACTCATCATCCCCTCCAACCTAAGGTTTTGCTGGAACTCCAGCAGGTGAAGGGTTGTTCTATCAATTCCGGCTGTAGGGCCTCTTGTTTCTATTTTTTCTCATGCTGCAGGATCTCTTGCTGTAAGAAATCCTGATTTCCCTCATACCCTTGATTCTCAACTTATTTTGCAATATCAACAAGATCTGCCAATTTTATGTTTGTTGCTTTCTCAAATATATCCTCTTCCTCGACATTCACCTGCCCCATTGGAGCTTCTATGTCCCCCTGTGATATTTCTCTATTCTTAGGGCTTTCCTGCAGAGGCATATCAAAGGCTGGCCCGAATGGTCTTGATTTCCTAGGAGGTCTTTCATGTTTTTCTTTGGCTACAGGATGAACAGTTTCAACCTTCCACTTCCTAGAGCTTAGTACTTCTTTCTCTGTTGGCCGCTTTTTAGATTTTACTTTTCTTATTTCTATTTCTCTCTTATGTGCCCTAGTTTTCATTAGGATGCCAAGTGGAACATCATCATTAGAATCTAGGGTGGAACTTTCTTTGTTTGAGTGCTCTGTCTTAGAAGAGCTAATTTCTATGGTTTGTTCTGCTGTAGGAGGGTAACTTGCACTAGGGACTGTGCTAGAAGTTGAAGCACCAGGAGTGGCTTCAGCCATGCTCAATATCTTGCTAGACCTACAGGGTTGAGGTAAAATCCTAGGTCACAAATGCTTTTGTCTAATTTGATCAATATTTATGAATTCTTCCCAAGTCATCTTAGATACATCATGTAGAGACTTCTCAACTAACAATTTAATCAAATGATGAGTTCTCCCAGTCTATTGGAGGCTTATGAACTCATGAGGATTTTTCCTATTCTTTCACTTTGGCCCCTATTCCTTGATGGCTCCATTTTCCTGTTAGGGGGTTTTGTTGTGAGATTTTTTCTGTAGGGATGTGTGGAAGCTATTTCTATCCTGACTGGGAGAACTCATCATTTGGCTATCTGAGGGCTTCTATGATTGTCTCAACTTCTTCTCTATCCCTTTGGAAAAATAATGGTTGGGGTTATGCTGCTCTTGGTGATGTTGTGGCTGGGTGTTGGTGGGAAATTCTATTGCCCTTTGTGTTTTCTAGTGCTAGTTGGCTTTGCTGCTCCCTGTAGGGAGTGTGGGGTTGCATGGGCTTCCTTGAAGTTTCTGGGTTGAAGAAGGGGCTTATCTTTGGTTCTACTTGGTGTAGTAGGATGGCTTGGGGGATTTATTTCTTGGCTCTCTCTTCTTCTCACTTCTTCTAAGGTGTGTGTTGCTTCCGTGCATTCTCTGTTTGGGGGCTCCCTGGTTTTTCCAACACGATTGTGGTTTCCTTTTAGCAAGGAGTGTGGGGTTGTTGGGGCTTCCTTAGAGTTTTTGGGTGGAATAAGGGGCTCATTTCTAGTTCTTATCGGAGTAGTAGGATGACTTGGGGCTTTATTTGTTGGCCCTTTCTTCTTCCCACTTCTTCTGGGGTGTTCTTTGCTTCTACACATTCTCTGTTTGGTGGCTCTTTCTAGGGGATTTTGCCAGCACAGTTGTGGTTTCCAAATGATAGGTGGATTTCATTTCCTTCTATCCTAGTTTGGAGACTATTTTGGGTTGTTGGCCCATTTGGTGGAGTGGTTATGCCACTCAAATTTGGTTATTTTCTTCCCTGTGCTTTGCTAGGTTTTGTGTGGGCCTGCGCTAGTGTTATCAGGAGTCTTTCTTGATGAGAGAAGGGTTTTTTCTTAATCCCTTGTCCAAGGTCTATCCCTCATGTTCCTTGTTTTTCCTTGATGGTGTTTAGGGGTTGGTGTTTTGGCTAGACCATTCGGTGGGTATGGATTTGGTGATGTATCAGTTTTGTTCAATGATGAAGGTTTGGAGGGCTGGGTGGTTTTCTGAGATTATTTTGAAGATCCAGACATTGCTACTACAGTTTCTTGCTTTGGTGCTCCTTCTCACTACAGTCTCCTCCTCTCTGAATACTAGGTCTTCTTTTGAGGTGAAGACCTCTCCTTTGGAGGTGGAACCCTCTCCCTCTCAGGTTGAGGTGTATTCTGTGGATGAAGGTCTCCTCTTGCTTTTCCCATTAAGGGGATTCCCATTTCTATTGAGGTGGAATGGTGGTTTGCAGGGGTTTTGGGGTTGTGGTGGGTTGGAAAAGTTGGGTTTTTTCTCCTATAGAGGTGGAGAGAGCAACTGGTTTTCAAGGAACACATTTGGTGCCTTGGGTTCTTGTAATGACCTCTCCTATAGAGGTGGAGAGGGAATTTTGTTGGGCAAGGTTTTGTCTACTTGCGGGACTCTGCTTCTACAGACCTATGACTTAGAAGTCTTTTCCAATGGAATAGAAAGACTAATATTCTTGAGTGACTAGTATGCTATGGCCTAGTTGTTGTAGGATTCTCTCTTGGGTTTAAGGTCCCTACCAAAACCTAGTTGTATTGGGTTGTTGGTCCTATCAAAACCAAGGGGTTCAAGATCCATGTAAAATCTTGGTGTTGTGTTGGGTAGTTGGTTTTTGGCTGTTGGTTTGTCTTTGTTCTACTGCGAGGCTTTTTTGACTTCTCTTTAGGTAGCTTGGCCATCCTTGTTTGAGTTTCAGGTCCCTTCAAAACCTGATGGCTTCAGGTCCATTCAAAACCTATTGTATATGGTTTAAGGTCTATTCAAAACCTGTTTATCCTTTTATCAAAAACAATTTAATCAACCAATGGTGGGAAATGGAATTTCCCCTACCTTTCTGAGTCTCGGCTTCCATGATTGAAAGAACGTGGTAAAGCATGTTCGACACATTCATCATCCTCCCATGCGTCATGTGATTCAAGAGTTTAAAGTGCACAAAATGTAGATTTGATTGACATCCTTCACAGGTGATCTATTTTATGACATGAACAACTACTTGCTTCCATGGCTTGGGTAGAGAGGTTTATTTTTGCACCTTGTTTGTCCATGCTCAATGGAGGGTCACCAGGTTCTATAAATTCAGTCCTAGCCAACTTAACGTCTTTGGAAGCAAGGAAATTTTCACCGTCGATAGGCAAACCTGTAACCTCTACAATTCTTTCTACAATAGCCAATACTTCCAGCCCTTTTATCATGGCTTTTCCCTCAAACAATGTTTGGGAAAATTCTAATGCAATGTCTTCATTGAAACCATTCAACTTCATGAAATGGTCTAACCAGCCATAGTTTCTGAATTCAACTTGTGGAGGTGCATCCTGTCGTAATATTTCATGAACTGTGGGTTCATTTATGATTAACCCACCTCCCATTGTCTGCAATCAACAATCAATCTGCAAATTTTCCTTCCTGCAATACTACCAAATTTCCAATGCCAATGTTCCCTGAATTTTCCTTTTCCATTTTACCTTTTCTTTTTTTCTATTTTACCTTTTGGCAACTTAAGATTATGATAGGATCAATAATGATAGTAAATGGATAATAAAGGAAGGTTATGATGGAGAAAAATTACAGTGGTGGTTGGTGTCACCTCACATGTACAAGTCATCATCTTACTCAAAATTCAAATTGGCTCAATTTAAATTTGCTGACATAGACTAATATGGGCTGAAACATGGGAAAATTACTCACATCTTCCCCCCCAACCTAAATTTGAGCATGTGTCCTCACATTCAAGGTGGTAAGGATGATTTGATAGGGACATGGAATAATGACATGCTATGGTGAATGTCCATATTAATTCACAACAATTAAATGAATGCACTAAAGACAATTAATAGATAACAATTAATGCACACATACCTGGATTTGTGGAAGGTTCATTGCAAAGATTGTGGAGAAAGTACCGGTCGCCTTTTAAGAAATAAGTTGAGAAATTAATGAAAATGAGGTGGAATGAGGTGGAGTGGAATGAAGTGAAGTGATGGAAGAGAGAGAAAGGTGAAGATGGATGGGTGGAGGGGTGGATGGGTGAAGAAGTGGAATCCCATAGAAGTGGAAGTTTTTATTATGACAAGTACATACATTAATTAGCTAGAAGGAGGGACACTAGGTCCACTTCCCTCGGCTGCAGGAAGCTCGGGTATTACATGCTGAGTGAATTGCTGCAGAAAATCCTCTTTAGAAGTTGGCTTGTGATACAATCTAAGGTGATGACCATTGACAAGCAACTTAAATTTGATTGGGTCAATAGTAGTGAGTTAAACAACACCATTGAGGTATACTTCAACAACCTCATATGGTCCTAGCCACCTTGTTTGTAATTTTCCCGCATTATCCTGATATCTTGAATCATAGAGCAAGGTCCAATCTCTTGGTTGGAATTTCTTGTCCTTGATGAATTTATCAGGCCACTTGATTCTCTAATTCTACACTACCTCTGTGTGATGCAAGGCTACTCTCCTCATCTCATCCAAAACATTCAGTTGCATGATTCTTTCTCTTTGTGCCTCAAATATATCTATCCCCAAGTCTATTGCAGTCCTAAGAGTCTTATGTTCAAATTCAATGGGCATCATGGCTGTTTTTCCATACAACAACTCAAAAGGAGTGAAGCATGTATTTGTCTTCTAGGTTGTCTTATAGGCCCAAACAATTTCTGGAAGCTTTTTTTCCCAATCCTTTTTATGAACGACCACTGTTTTGGTCAAGATGGCTTCAATCTCCCTATTAGTCACCTCAACTTGGCCATTGGCCTAGGGGTGATAAGGAGTATACTTCCTGTGTCTTATGTTGTACTCATTGACTAGTGTTGCAACAAGGGTTGATGTGAATTGAGCTCCTTGATTAGTCACTATCTCTCTTGGAACTCCATACCTTATGAAAATATCCTCATATCAACAACCTTATTGTCTCTTGCATGCTTCATGGCCTTAACTTCTACCCACTTAGTTACATAATCAATGCAAACTAAGATATAAGACTTACCATTTAATGGAGGATCAATGGGTCCCACAAAATCTAGTCCCCATTTTTCAAATGGAGTGATTACTACCCGAGGAAAAAGTGGCATCTCATTAGATTTGGTTGGTTTGGCCATCCTTTGGCATTGATCACATTTTCTTGTATACCTTCCTGCATCCTTGTGGAGTGTTGGCCAGTAATATCTTGTGTTCAAAATCTTCATTGTTGTCCTTCTAGCTACAAAATGGCCTCCACATGGTTCATTGTGGCATGCATGCAAAATATCATATGTCTCATCTTCTCTCACACATCTCCTCATGACATGGTTTGGTCCAGTATAAAACAAACATCAAACAATCTATAAAAAAGGAAAATATTTTTCAATGAGCACCCTTCTCTCTTTTGGAGAGAAGTGATGAGGAACTCTCCCTGTGACTAGATAATTAGCTATGTCAACATACCAGGGTGTTTGCACGCTGATGGAGAATAGATGCTCATTAGGAAAGGAGTCATCTATGGCTTGATTGTCTTCTAATGTAGTCAGCCTTGAAAGAAAATCTGCAACAACATTGGCCTTCCTTGGTTTATCCACAATGGATTCAAACTCCTGCATCAACAATAACCATCTTGCCAACCTACTGATGATTGGGGGTTTATTCATGAGATATCTAATGGCTATATGATCAGTGTGCAAAAATATTTGATATCCTGTTATGTAGTGCTTGAATTTGTTCAGGGCATAGATCACTTCCAACATTTCTTTTTCTGTCACTAGATAGTTGAATTCAGCTCCTTGCAAGTTTTTGCTGAACAAAATAAATGACATTTTCAATAGCTCCTTCTTTCTATCCTAAAACTTCTCCTATGGCATAATCTGATGCATCTGTATGGATGTGAAAAGGAAGCTCCCAATTAGGTCCTTTGAGTATAGGAGCATGAGCCAAAGCTATCTTCAAATTAGAAAATTCTTTGTCATAGTCTTCTATCCATTGAAATTCAACATCTTTGGTGAGAAAAGTATACAATGGTGATGCTATTTTTCTAAAATCCTTGATGAACCGCCTATAATAGCTTGCATGTCCCAAGAAACTCCTAACTTCTTTTTGTTTTGTAAGTGTGGGCAGATTTATGATTACCTCAATTTGTGCAAGGTCTACTTGGAATTCCTTTGTGAGAGATGTAGTGTCCAAGAACTACACCTTCCTGCATCGTCATGAATTTTTTTTTACTGTTTATAGAGAGATTGTGGTCTTCACATCTCTATAGGACTTTCCTGAGATTCTCTAATGCCTCATTGAAATCAACACCATAGGTGGTGTGTGAACCCCAACCTTGGTACCTACAAAACAACATGAGTAAACAAGTTAGACAAGAGATTGCAAGCCAAAACAAGGACTCCCCATGAAATCCATTTACAACATTCAAACTAAGAAGAAAATATTAAAGAACACAATGGAAATGATAAAACAAAGATTGAATCCTAATTAGATGTGCAAACTCATGATCCTATGGGGGAATTGGTGCCAATTTGATGTGAAAATTGGCCCTTTCCCAATTCCTAAGATGCAAGCTTGATATGTTGAAGATGATTGATCCACTTTGATGGTGAAAGATGAGAGCTTCAAGCCAAAATCTGCAAAAAACTTAGCTAAGAACTCAAGATTGATGGATGAAAGTGGCTAAATATTTTAGCATAATAACTTTGCATAAATTGTGGATGATCAAATGAGGATATGAACTCTTTATTTATAGAATGCCAAGATGGATGAATGTCCAAATTTAGCAATGGACTAACGCTCATCCAAATGGCATGATGCCACTTGTCAATCTATGAATGGATGAAGGATGCAAGATTTGGGGTTTGTGCCAATAAATGCATAATTTTGAATTTCAAATTTGTTGAAATGACATGCAAGAGGAAGGAAAATACAATAAATGCCACTTGGCTCAAGGGAAAAGGACATGTAAGATGAAGTTATTGCCTTGTTGGATGCACATGCTGACTTGGAATTTTTGAATTCAAATTGAGAGAATATTCCAAAAGATGCCTTGTGAGGAAAATAGAGATTTAATAAATGAATTAAATCTATTTTCATGTGCAACTTGCATTATCTAGAGGATGGGACATGAGATGAGATTAAATTAATCAAGGGTTAATTAATTTAATGAGAAAGGTTAGGTGATGTGACCTATTTGACTCAAATTTATGGATTTATTTAAATCAAATAAGAGAGGCATATGATAAGAGATTAATTAAATAAAGATTTTGATTTATTTAATTAAAAGAGATGGTGTTAGTTTAAATCAAATAAGGTTTTGATTTATTTAATTTAATAGATAGACTTTATAGATTCAATCAAATAAATTGATTATTTAATTAAATAGGGATAATTAGATCAGATGGATTGATTTAATTAACAAAAGAGATTGACTTAATTAGATAAAAATGATTTATTCAATTAAGAGAGGAATATTGATGAATTTAATAAGATAAGGAGATTTGATTAAATGATTAGACCGAGGGATGATTCAGGAAGAAACGTTGTTAGTAAGTCAGGATCAGATGCAAAATGTCAATCAGTATATTTTACGTGTCTACATTTTGCCCCTCTTTGAAACAATGCACTTGTTGTGTTGATTCAGAGAATAAACGATCTCGATCAAAGCCAAAATTTTTGATATTTAAAAACTTTCCCCACTACTGCCTGGCGGAAGAGAATATGCCAATATAATGCCCCCTCGAGAGATCAGATGAAAATTTTAAATTTTTGGGTGATCTTGTGAAAAAAGATGACAAAGTACCCAATAGGTCTGAAAGGGCTCTAGGGGGCTAAAAACGTGTCTAAACACAATAAAATAATGAAAAACAAACCTCAACCGAATGAAAATAGGTTCGGGGGTCCAAAACCCTAGCAGGATAGCCATTCAGGGTTTAAAAACCCTAATTTTCATTCTTAAATGGGGCCCGAGGGGTCACTTTCAAGTCATTTTTACACACCTCCGCTAGCAACCTTGAGATTTGAGCTCTGACTCTCTGGCGATATGGCGCAACGACAACTTCCCCTACACATCACTGATCGAGTTTGGACTAGGCAGCCACTGAGCTAGGCCAGATGCAGCAGATAGAGAGTATGACAGCCTCCTCCTCCTAGGGTACAGTATCAGTTTGGTCCTACAAGGATGCCATCTGAGAGGCAGAGTATTATCGGTGGTCCTATCATGAGGCCGTACCCAGAGCAGAGTGGGTCCCAGAGTATTCAGAGTGGGCCAGCTGCAGACCAGCAGAGGGTCATGGTGACAGGGGTGAGGGCAGCATCCACAGGGACCGAGCTTGATCGAGATGTTATGATACCTTTTTGCGCCTTATGGGCTCATTTTTGTTAGCCCGATGGGCCTTTTGTACTGATTGACATATATGTACAGTGATATGCTTTATTCTTTGTACTATGACAATGACATTGATGATATATATATATGAGCCGATGATGATTTTGATGCGATGTACTGTGCTCTCTTTTATGCATGGATGGTTTATTTCTATATGCTTTGCAATGATGTCTTTATGGATGCATTTATTTTTGATGATGCATGCGTTATGATTATGACTAACAAATTTATATTATGTTAACCTATGATATGCAAATGTGATGGTCTATTTATGATAATGCAAATGCGATGGTCCGATATGTGAAATGATATGATCCATTGTGCACATGCGAAATGATATGTAAATTGTGCTTTATGAAATTTTTATGAATGGATGTGTATATGTTTTGTTTGTAATGAATTTTATATGTCTATGCCTATATGGAATGATTTATGTAATGAATGTTTTATGATGTTATCTATGAGATGATATGGATGATGAAATATGAAATGCGATGGTCGTGATATGATGCAAATGAAATGGTGTTAATGCATAATGAGATGGTTTTATGAGATGCTTAGAATAACAAATTTTATTATCCTAAACGTAATAAATGATGATGTATATGATGCAATGATATGTTAATGTGTAATGTAATGTGAACGTAAAGTGGTGAGATGATGTCGTGATGTTATGCAAGTATGTATGCCTAATGAATTAAATGCTTATATACCTATTGTTTATGATTATGTGAAAAATGATTATGAAATACTTTCGTAGATGCTATGCGATGATTTATATGATAGATGGTAATATGAAATGGTTGTGAAATGCAAATGAGTGTTTATGCAATGATTGATATAATGTCTTGAGATGCAATGTAATGGGTGAAATGCAATGTCATGGATGCACCTATCTATGAAGAATGTTTATGATAACCTATTTATATGATGATTAAAATGCAATGCGTATGTTTCCTATATGATATGTCTATGCAATATGCTAATGATTTGTGGATGTAGGATCGATGACGATGATGGTGATGATGATCAAATTTCATAGTACCTTGTTAGTGCGGTTAGTAAGAAAAGAAGAAGTCATTTCAACAAGACACAAGATGATGCAAATGCAAATGATGATGATGATGATTACTTGCCAAGGAATTGGGATTTTCAAAAGGGCCAAATTTTCTTATGTTTGATAACACATGTGGTATGATGCATCAAGGTATAGAAAATTAGGATGGCATTGTACCCAGTGAGATGAACTTTGACTTGACAAGCAGATAGGAGTATTCTTGTTCACACCTGACATACGAAAACCTTGCTAGGATACACTTCAGAAATTTTAGGCACCTTGGACCAAAAACACGAAAAGGTAAACCTATCCATGCAATAGTCAAAAATTTTCCCTAGACCTCTTCCATACATACCTAACAAAGCAAGTATTCACCGAGGTTATATTTCAAGAATGTCCAACAAGCATAGAAAACAAAAGATAATGATCGTTGCCCCATTCTTGTTTCTCTAAATCCTCTATTTTGGGATATCATCAAGACATCCTTGGAATGAGCGCAGAATAAGATAAGTCAAAAGATAAAGACCAAGTAAACAAACAAATTGATGCTCTTCAATACTGCTAATGGAAAGAAGATGTGTTTTCTAAGGATAAGAATCAAAACTTATTGCCAAAAGATAATGCCCATTGTAGGAAGGATTCATCCTAGGACATGTTAGTGGATGGTGGCACGTAATTTCATTTATCCAAAGTGTTCTAAGGGATGATTGATATGGGACTGATTGGATGATGAGTTACCAATACGAAGAGATGACCAACTTGCTTACGCACTGACTTAGACTTAAGACTTGACGTTTGGAGTTCTACTTTTAATCTGCTAGACTTGTTTCTAACTGTTTCACTAAAGGTTGATAATGACGATCAGTTTATTATGAGTGGTGTTATTGCGGGTGCAAGCGAGATGAGGTGGATGGATTTTTTTCAAATATATGGATGTTTTTGATGTTTTGCAATGTTTTGAGGCTGTTTTTGGATTTTTCAAATGTTTTGATTTTTGATTTTCCAATGTTTTTGGGATTTTCTGAGATTTTGACCAAGAGACTAACCTAACCTCCTATCCTAGGGGTCTCGAGGGCTGATCAACAGAGGAGCCTTGCCTACGTTATACACGCAGAGACCACGTAGTTCAACTGATGACTTGACTGATTTATAGATGATGATACACATGATGAGATGTCAGCTTATTATGAAGGACTCCTAAAGGACTGACCTAAGTGTCTCGGGGGATGATCAAAGATCAACCTTGCCTATGTTCAAGCTCAGAGACGACATAGTTCCACAAGACAACTTTGTTTTTGACATTTTGAATGACTTTTTGACTTGTTTTTGGATTTTGGTATGTTTTGATGTTTTTGGATTTTGTGCTTTTCCGATGTTTTTGGATTTTCTGCTTTTTAGGACTTTAAGAATATACACGAATCCGATCCGATGAGAACGTGCCCCCAACGTGATGCAATAGACTACTCTGATAAAGGCAGGACAAACTGACCTTGAGGATGGGTGGAGTAGTACTAAGAGGGATCATGATACGAACACAGGACCAAGCTATGATGCAGATACGAGTGGATGAGTGATGGATGGAGACCTAAATGTGATGGATGATGGAAGCAAAATTTAATGAAAGATGCAGAACAAGCTGTAAAGATCCTGGTGGATGGAAAGTGCTTATTTATGCAAGGCACCTATTTGCCAGGTTTTCACAAGGGTACTTGTCCAAAGTGCCACCAAAGTGGTTTTCACTATAGGACAATTTTTTTCTCTTTACTATTTTTTATCCTTTTTCTGATTTTTTTTTGGATTTTTTGCTTTTTTGATTTTTTTGTTGTCACCAAGATGCCTGTTTTCCAGGTTTTCGCCGAAGTGACCATTTTTTCAAGACTTTTTCTAATTTTTTGTATTTTTTGGTTCTATACCTTGAAAGATTTAGGCATAAAACTTTTTGAGATGGGAGCTATTCATGGGCTCCTACAGAGGTTCCCCTTCGGGTGTTGATAACTGATATGCCCCTGAATTATAACTTGCTGTGATGACAAAAGGTCCTAACCAATTAGGTTCAAAATTTCCTTTGCTACTTGGGTTTGGGACATTCTTTTGATTCTCTTTTAAGACTAGTTCTCCAACTTGGAACGTCCCACTTCTGATTTTCTTGTTGTAGCTCCTTTTGAGTCTATTCTGATAGACTTGAAAGTGATTCAAAGCATCTATATGTCTCTCATCTAGTAGCTCTAGCTCATTTAGTTTTGATACCCGATACTCTTCATGTGTGATGAGGTTTTGCAGTGATATCCCGAGGGATGGGAGCTCGATCTCAATGGGGAGTACGACTTTTGATCCATAGACCAAGGAGAAGGGGGTGGCGCCAGTGGGTGTACGGATGCTAGTTCGATAAACCCAGAGGGCGGGATTAAGCTGCAGATGCCAGTCACGACCTACATCATTGATTGTTTTCTTGAGGATTTTCAAAATGGTTTTGTTTGTAGCTTCTACTTGGCCATTGCATTGGGGATAGTACGGGGTGGAGAAGCGATGTTGGATTTTGAATTTCTCGCACAAGTCGCGGACATCCTAATTCTTGAATGGTGTCCCATTATCTGAGATAATGGCTTGTGGGACACCGTACCGACAAATGAGGTAGTTTAGGATAAACTTTGAGATCTGCTCCTAGTTATGTACATCATGGGTATGGCTTCCACCCACTTAGTAAAGTACTCCATTGCAGTTATGATGAATTTGTGGCCGTTAGATGAGGTGGGTGTGATTTTCCCAATGAGATTGAGTCCCCACTATGAAAAGGGCCATGGTGTGACAATAGGATGAAGCTTTTGAGCTGGAGCATGGATGAGGTCCCCATGCTGCTTACATTGTAGAAACTTTCTGGCATGATCATGTGCTTCTCGTTCCATTATGGGCCAATAATACCCCATCCTCAGCAGTTTCTTAGCGATGGTCATTCCACTCGAGTGCAAATCACATATACCATTGTGAACTTCGGTTAGAGAGGTTAATGCCTCCTTAGTGTTTAAACAGTGTAGTAAGGTACCTTCTATGCTTCTACGGTATAGGGTATCACCTAAGATGAAAAATCTAGATGCCTTTTTAACAAAGGTTCGCTTTAGGTTTGAGGGTAAATCGACATGTGTGACTCCTATGCGAAGGTATGTATAGATGTCGTGGTACCAAGGGTCACCGAGACCAATGATTTCTCACATGAATTCTGATTCTGGTACCTCAAATGTACACACAAGAAGTTGCTCAATCAAGAATTCATATTTTAGAATGTTGTGAGGAATGTCTAATAGGGATCCAATTGTTTCCATGGTGTCTGCTGCTCTATTGTTGGTTCTAGGAATCTGCTCAAATGTTATTTCAATGAAAGATTCTTTGAGAGTCTCCACCAATTTCTTGTATGGAGTGTGCTTGTCATCCTTGGTCTGATATTCATTATTGACTTGATTTATGATCAACTGAGAGTTTCCATACACTTTGAGAGCTATGATGTTCCACTGCACTACTATTCTGAGACCTATGGTCAAAGCCTCGTATTCCACGATGTTGTTGGTGCAAGGAAATGTCAGTTTGTATGACCTTGGTATGCAATTCCCTTGTGGGGTAATGAAGAAGACACCAACTCCTGATCCATGCTGTGTGTATGAGCCATCAAAGTATAGTTTCTAGTGGTTAGCTACGTTGAGGTTAAAAATGGATTCATCTGGAAACTCTGAGACAAGAGGATTCTCAGAATAAATAGGTTCCTCTGCTAGTTGATCTGTAATAACTTGGCCCTTAATTGCTTTCTGCTCTACATACTCGATGTCATATCATCACCCATTTTTCCATTCTTCCTGTGAGCATTTCCTTTGATAGTAGATACTTGAGAGGGTCGATTTTGGCGATGAGCTTTATCTTGTATGCCAACATGTAATGTTTGAATTTTTGTGATGCAAACACTACTGCGAGGCATGCTTTCTTGATGAATGAATAGTTTAGCTCATGCCCAACCATTGTCCTGCTAATATAGTAGATAGCCCTTTCCATTCCATTTTCATCATGCTGAGCTAGGAGAGCTCCAAGGCTGCTGCTGTTGCTGACACATATAAGATCAATGGCTTTCTTGGGATGGTTGGCATTAAGAATGGTGGTGTCAATAGGTATTCCTTGATTTTGTTGAATGCCTCTTCATATTTTGTATCCCATTTGTATGCTACTCCCTTGCGGAGTAGGTGAGAATATGGGTTCTGCTTGTCTGCCAATTGTGCTATGAATCTTCTGATGGATTGGAGTCTGCCTTAGAGGCCTCTTAATTGTTTTAATGTTTTTGGTGCTTCCATCTCGAGGATTGCTTTTACTTTTGCTGGATCCACCTCGATACCCCTCATAGACACTATGTATCCTAACAATTTACCTGATTGTATGCCAAAGACACACTTCTTGGGATTTAGTTTGACTTTGTATTCCTCTAGTTTGTTAAAGATAACACTTAGGGTTGCTATGTGATCTTTTCTTTTTCTTGACTTAGCTAGAATGTCATCAACATAGTCTTCGACTGTTTTATGAATCATGTCATGGAATATCAATGTCATGGCCCTTTGATATGTTGCTCCTGCATTTTTTTGGCCGAATGTCATCATGTTCCAGCAGTAAGTCCCCCATGGACAAGTGAAAGTCATCTTATGTTGATCCTCCTTAGCTATAATGATCTGATTGTACCTTCAGAATCCATCCATTAGCGACAACATTTCATGTCCCGCTGTCATGTCTACTATCATGTCGATGTTGGGAAGTGGGAAGTCATCCTTTGGACATGCCTTGTTCAAATCTCTGAAGTCTATGCAGATTCTAATGGCTCCGTCAGGCTTTGAAATAGGTACCAAGTTTGATACCCATTTTGGATAATATATTGGTCATATGAATCCTGCATCTAGTAGCTTTTTCAGCTCCATTTTGACTAATAGAGCGATCTGAAGGTGCATTTTTTGAAGCTTTTGTTTGATCGGCTTTGCTTCTAGATACATTGCTAAGTGATGAACCACAGTCTCTGGATCAAGCCTTGGCATGTCAACATAACTCCATGCGAAGTTTATTTTCCTTTCCCTTAGGAATGCTGCTAGGAGTTCTTGCTCTTCTGATAATAGTGATTCTGCATAGAATGTGATATGTAGGATCTCCTCTGTTCCTAGGTTGACAGGATTGCATTTTTCAGCCAAGACTGTAGACTTTTCCTGATGAATAGCTCTTAAAGGAAGATTGAATCCTTCATCCTCGGGCACCTCAGAGAGGTTTTCACCATTGGATATGGCCTTTCTTTTTACTTTTTTCTTGTCAGAGAGTGCCACAGTGTGGTTTTCACTCAAGGATTTGGATATGATTCTTAGTTTCTCACTTTTGTGACTGAAGGATTCAATCGTTTCCCCATAATAGGCATGTGTGTCCAACTCCATTATAAACCTTGCATTGTGATCCCCATCTGGAATGTTATCCCTTAGTCCCATGAATTTTGAGAGTGCCTCATCATTTTTGAATGTATCAAGAACTGGTGGTCCTCGTTGGTCGTAGTCGATCAGTTGGGGGTATACTAAGCGGATCTCATGATTTTGATGGTCTGGTTTGAAGGATAGGGTACTAATCATACACATGGTGGTGTCCTCAAATAACCTAGGTAGATTGGTCATGGTATCCTCATCATCGCTACTAATATAGACCTCAGTTATAAAGTTATGTATGTCTCTACCTATGGATATTGGTAAGCGTACTTCTGCTGCTATTGGCTGAGGAGAAATATTAACCATTCTAACCGGAGGAATTCAACCACGTATGGTTATACTCAAAGGGGTACATCCAAGGCCAAGATTTGTTATGGGTCATGTCTCTGGCATGATAGGTATTATGAGGCCATTGTCAGTTTGTCCCAGTCTTTGATTTCTGTCGTAGCCCATTGCGAGCATCATTTATAGACCCCTGCTTCTTTCATCCATTGGTAATTCAGGTGTCGGTCTTTCATCTTGATATAACATGTGAGATGGATCTACTTCAATAATCTCTTGGCCAAGGTCTCCCCAACTTGTGAATTCAGGATAGTCTTCAGGAGACGTTTGTGATGTGGAAGCTTGGTTTTCTTGTGGACGTCCCCGTGATCTAGGAGATTGTGGTAACTCTACTATCACAAAAGCATTGTTAGGAAGCTTTTAGCTTCCACAACCATCATCCTGGATGATAAGCTTGATGTGAGAAATGGTGGGAATGGCGGGAGTGGTGTGTGTCTCCGTCGCAGAAGTGGATGGGAGAGTGGCAGGGTCGATGTATGGTGTGGATGGGCCCTCATCATTTTTTGGCACTTGGGGGATTTTGTAATTCTTTGCTTCAATATTTTTGCAATATAAGAAAGGTTCGGGATCTACATGGACGGTGACCTCTTGTCCCTTATGTGTAAATTTCACACATTGGTGGAAGGTTGATGCTATGACTTTCATCACATGGATCCATGGGCGTCCCAGGAGGATATTATATGGCAAGTCAAGGTCTAAGACCTGACAAGTGGTTTCCATGAGAGTTGGCCCTACTTGAATAGGGAGTTTGATTATGCCCACAGACACTCTTTCTTGGTCATCATATGCTCTTATCGTGATACCCTTTCCTTTGTCAATGGAATCTTCTGATATTCTCAACTGCTTGATGAGGCTTAGGGAACAGATGTTCAAGCTTGCACCTCCATCCACCAAGACTACTTCGATTTTGCTCTTATGTACTATGGCTTCCAAGTGAAGTGCACGGTTGTGAGATGGTTGGGCGGGGAAATCTTGGTCAGAGAATGTGAGAAGATTAGGCATGATGATATTTCTAACCATAGCTTGGAATTGCTCCACATCAAGATCTGCGGGAATAGTGGATGAGGCCAATGCTTCTTCAAGGATCTTCCTATGGGCAGATGATATTTTTAGTAACTCCATGATGGAGATTTGTGCCGGCATTCTCTTAAGTTGATCTACAACATTGTAGCCATGCATAATAGATCTAGATGAAGGGACTCTATTTGATTGGGATGATCCTGCGATGGTGACTTTTTTGCCTCTTATGGTGACTCCACAATCTTCTGCCTAGGTGCCCTTGATGGTGATGACCATGCAGTCTTCATTTAGGGAGGAAATGACTATTTCATACACATGATTTACATTGCCCTTCCCTTTATCATTTTTATTTCCTCTGTTGCCATGATTCGACATCAGATTCGTATATATCTTAAGATCTTGATTTCTCGTAGGTTGTTCTACGTTTATGATTTTCTTATCGATGAGATCTTGGATGATATTTTTGAGTCTCATGCAACGATTTTTGGTGTGGTCTTTGATTTTATGGAATTCACAAAGTTGATTCTCATTATACCAAGGAGGTTTGACATCCAGTTCTTGGTAATTCTCAAATGTAGGAGGCTTGATGAGTTTTTCGTCGATCAACTTTTTCATTATGTCCTCAAGTGGTTCCCCCAAAGTGGTGTATTTTTGTTTGGGATAAATTTTGTGTTGGGATGGTCCCCTTTGGTCATTGAGATTATTGATGGTTGGATTGTTGTTGGGTTGGTGTGTTATGTGATGGTGGTTTTTGTGTTGAATTTGGATTTGCGGTGTGGGTGTATTTTGACGAGGAGCACTAATGACCACCTTGGCATCAACGAAACCATCATTAGTAACATTTTTGTTCCTTGCCCATGTATGAGGTTTGTCATTGTAATTGGATGGTGGGCAGTTGTTTTTTTTCATGGTATGATGCTGATTCCGTGGGTTGAGTCATAAGGGATCTTTCAATGCTGAGTGCCTTGGAGATCAATTGATCATATGTGGTGATGCCCTGAACCTTGAGATGAAATTCCAAGCAGCCTTCAAGGTTGGCTATGATGGTGAAAACTTGTTGTTCTTCTAGCATGGTCCACTTGCTCTGATTGGCCTTGGATTGCCATCATTGTAGGAATGAGGCGAATGATTTACCCTTTCCTTGTTTTAGAGCTGAGAGTTCTTTGAGACTGACATCCATTGCAATGTTGCATGCATAATTTTTAATGAATGCATCCCTAATTTATTGGAATGTTCTAATGTCTGAAGGTAAGCGAGAGAACCATTCTATAGCGTGGCCTACCAAGCTCCTAGGAAATAGCCGCATTAGATAAGTATCGTCATATGCGACCTCCATGCAATGAACCTGGAATTCCTTGATGTGATCTTTAGGGTTTCCCATCCCTTGATATTTGTCAAATTTGGGGATTTCAAATCCCTTGGAGAGTGGTTTCATTACTAAGCTCCTATCAAATGGATAGGGACATAAGTTGCTTGGTTTTTTGGTTGTTCGCCTTGATTGAAGGTTGAGCACTTGTTGCGAGAGCAACCTGAGTTGTGTCTTCACATCATTTTACGAATCAGGGGGTGGGATGAAAGTGTTTTGGGGTGTTTCAATCATGGGTTGGATGGGTGGGTTGGTTGGTGCGTTGTTCGATGGTATCTATATGTTCTGGCGAGCGAGGTAGGCTTCCACCTGCTTTTGTATGAACAACGCTTGTTGTTGATCTTGCTATTGCTGCGCTAAGATTTGTGCTTGTTGTTGTGCTTGTTGCTGTTCCAACAACGCTTGTTGTTGTGCTTGCTATTGTTCCAACAACGCTTGTTGTTGTGTTGCCAATTTTGCTGCTTCTTGCTGCTCTTGATATTGCTTTATTGCTTGCTGATATGCTTGCAATTGCGCTGCTTGTCTTTGTGGAAGAAGTTGTGCTTGATATTGAGCTTGTGCTTGAGCTTGCGCTTGTGCTACTTGTTGTTGCAATAAAAGTTGTGTTTGAGCAACCTTTTGTGCTTGCAATGCTTGCGTAGCTTGTGCAACTTGGGTAGGTTGTTGTTGTTGCAATAAGGCTTGAGCTTGTTGCGCTTGTAAGGCGGCTTGGGCTGCTTGGGCAACTTGCACAGCTTGAGTGACTTGTTGAGCAACTAGTTGTACGGCTTTTTGTTTATGAACTTGTTGGTATCCTCTTTAGAAAGAAGCTTGCAATGCCGCGTCGTATTGGCTTGATGTGGTGGAAGTTGGTGGTGGTGGGGGTGGTGGTGGATTTGGAATGGTGTTTGTGAAGGTGGTGTTGGTGTTGTGTGTGATGGATGGTGCTATTGATGTGATTGGTCCTTGAGAAACCATGATTTGTGATGTCAGGGGGGTGTTTGATGATGTTACAATTGCTTGTGCATTTTTCATCTATTGTTGCGATATCAACAACAAATTTTGAGCATCTGGCATAGTGCTTTGATTGATATTTGGGATGTTGTTTTGATCAATACTTGGTAGAGGGGGAAGCCCTAAACCAAGGAGTGGTGTGGATGATAATGGCAATGGTGGGAGAGGTGAAAATGTAAGGGGTGTTAGTTGTTGTGAAAATGTCGTGGTGTTGAATATGCCCCCTAGTCCGAACATATCTCCCTCTTCTTGTGAATTTGTGAGAAGAGATGTTTGAGGTGTTGCGTGAAAAAATGATGATGATGGATCATGATGGAAGGTGAGAGGAACATTTTTTTGTAATGGGTTTTGGGGTATATTTTGTTCCAAGGTGGTGTTTGATCCAAGTTTTGATTATTAAGAAGGGGGTGTGCTTGAAGAGCATTGGGAAATGCATTTCCCTTGTTAACGTTGGGTTGGGTTGGAGCAAAAGATGTCGAGATTTGTGGAATGTTTTGCGTGATGTTTTGAGATGGGGGTGTAGATGAAATGGGAATGATGGATGAGATTGGAGGAAAAGATGTCTCCACTATAGTACTCACATCAAAATCCAAAGGTAACTTGGCCCCTTGTTTTGCTAGCTCAAGCATGTATAACGAAGGGTTGAGCCTCATCATGATGTTGATGATTCTATGGTTGTTCGGATTTTGGAGCATTTTAGTCATTTCCTCACAAGACATTCCAAAGGTAAGGTCCTCTCTTTGGTTTTCTTCTTGTGGATTTTGCGATGATGAGAGGGTCAAAGGATTACTTGATTCGGCGGGATTCATTTCTTTGTTTGTTTGGCTAAGATCGCTTGAAGCGGGTGTTTCTTTGTTGGCTTCCATACTCTTCTTGTATTGAGATCTAGTTAGAACCATAAAACAAGGATCAATTTTTGAGAATATGGGAGATGAATCTCTTAATTCTTTGGATCAATCTTTATTTTATGCCCAAAGTAGAAAGTTTTAGGATGCCTTGAGGATCAAAGGTGATGATATGATGATGATGATGATGTTAGGGATGGATGATACGGATGTTATGATCTTTTGATCAATCTTGATGAGAGATGCTAGGTTTTTCAGACTTTCAGATATGTTTCGGATTTTTGATTTTGATTTTGAGTTTGTCCTTGATTTTGATTGGTTTTGATTGTTTTGATTTTGAACAAAAAGACCCTAAGATGTTGGATGATGATCTAAGGGCTAGCTTTGTTCAAGAGATGATGATTTGAGTATGTGTGGGGAGAAGGATGCATCTACCCACACCTATTCAAGATGATAATTTAGCTAAGCATACGAAGAAGGATGCATCTATGTATACTAAGCTAAACAAGATGATTTTGATGACTTTGAATAAGCATATGCAAAAGGATGCATCTACACATACCTAGCCAAAAGGTGATTTTGATAATGTTTTCAAGGATTTAGTCTCAAGGATTTGATGAGGTTTGATTTTTCCAAAAGGCCTAGCATTAAAGGATGATTTCAAGATTTTCCAAAACGTAATGATGAGATGATTTTGTTTTGATGGTTTGAAGGGTGGATGAAAAGATTTTGATTTGCTTTGATCCCTAGATGAACCTAAAAAGGATACTTTGTATGCCTAGACCTAGGTATTGAAGAACATGCAAATGCTTCCTATAGACCTTTGTGACCAAAGAATGATTTAATTTGAACACAAATTTTTGGATTTCCAACCAACGATTTTTGCTTTGGGATTGTGAGTCTTCAACACATATAAAAGTTCATTTTGCTTAGCTTTGCTTAATGGCTTTATTTTACCAAAAACACTTTCTTCGATTAGTTTTTCAAACTAAGATGTCCAATGCCTTAATTTCTTCAAACCCCACAAGATATGTGATGTGGAAATTTGATGAACTTAAGGGAAGGGTTTTCCTATTTTTTACTTAAGGACATAAATCGAGATATAATCCAATGTTTAGAAACCTCTAAGGATGTGAATCCCAAGGGAAAGTAATAACATATGGATTGAGTCAATTGTATTTGTCTTCAAAAGGGTTTGAAATTTGGATGAGGTTCAAGTGTTTGTTTCCATGGTGTTTTGGATCAAGCAATGCATTTTGTAACCCAAGAATAAGTACAATCCTATGGATGTGTAAGACAATATTTTTTGGATTCCCACTTGGACAAGTCTAGCTACGCTTATCTTTAGTGAATGGTTAGATGCTTGACCCCATTGGCTCCCCTCCATGACACTCACTTATACGGGGCAGCCAAGCATCAACACCCATGAAAATCCCATGGCATGTTTTCCATTTCTACTAAAAGACCGTAAAAGTGTGGGGTGGCTTTAGAACGACCGTTCTTGCACCAACAAATAGATTAAAGAATTTTGGAAAATTCTAGCACATGGGTTTTAATAAGGACTTTCCGTTCATGGAGATTGACCCATACGGCAAGAGTCCCCTTTCAGATCCATCTTGTCAGAATCAACCGCGTGATATTGGCATTTCTTCCAATATCTACATTTATATCCCGGTTGGAAATACTCTTGGCTTTAGAGTGTTATTGGTTGAGTTGTTCCCTTGGGTGAGTACTTTTTCCCCAAGGCAGGCCCTCTAGGATAAACAAAAGCGAATGAAGAACACTATTCGTAACTCGATCAATCCTTGTTGGCAACAAGGAGAGAGAATATATGCAACAATGCCCCCACTCACACTCACACAAGATGTTCAATTTTAAACCCAAATCAAAGTGTGGAGGTGATTGCTTTGTCTCAATCTAAAGTCATGAAAAAGGCCTTTTGATTCTCAAGATTGCTATAAAGTGCGAGAGAAGCACATACGTCCTTTTTCAATGGCTTTAGTTTAAGTAAGCCCTCAGGACAAACAAATTCACACTTGTTCTTTTTAAATCCACAAAGCAAAATGTGAGTTCTTTTTAAGCACCAAAACACAAGTGGAAGATACCTTGTTCATTTGTTAATCTAAGAAGAAAAATCTAGTAAGTTGTGATCCTAAAGTGTTTTTTTAGCCTTTGCAAGAAGAAATTGAAAAATTCTTTTTAAGCCCAAACGAAAATTAGTGTCCTAAGAATAAAAGGATAACAATTTCGTGAAGAAGTGTTAAGCAAACACTAAAGTGTTTAAAAACACTTTGATTTGATGAAACATCCTCCTCATGCTTCTCCCTTCTTTATTTTCGATTTCCAACCTACAAGGAAGAAAAATGAGTCAGATTCTCAAAAATACA
This sequence comes from Sequoia sempervirens, assembly GCA_007258455.2. Classification (NCBI taxonomy): domain Eukaryota; kingdom Viridiplantae; phylum Streptophyta; class Pinopsida; order Cupressales; family Cupressaceae; genus Sequoia; species Sequoia sempervirens. Next base: position 104,571,972 of record VDFB02179234.1, read on the forward strand.
GAAATTAAACAGCAGAAAACAGAAGAAAAATTAATCATAAATCAAAAGCACGTGTTAAAATTAGATTTTCCCTTTTTACTGCCTTCTAGCGTCGCAACTCATAACTGCGTCGCAGTTTGATTTCTGAGCGATGCCCTCACAGCGCCACTTACCAGTCAGTGTCGCTCTGTGTCAGGACAGAGAGCTCAACTGCGTCACACTTTTTCACCCAACATCACAGTTTCCTTCCAGTGTCACAATTTTTTAAAATTTTGAAAATTCTTGCAAGTCAATGAGTCCAGCGGTGGAGTTAGAAATTCAAATATTTTGGCGGGATGAGTCCAGTGTTGCAATTTTAGTTTCGAGCGGTGCCATATAGCAACGCTGAAGAGTCAGCAGTGCCAAAATAGTGACGCTGAGCTCCCAGCGTTGGAATTTTCTGTGTGTGAGTGAAAACGTGGAAATTTTAAGAAAAGATGAGAAAGAATGATATCAGGCCCTCCTTCTAGTGCCAAATGTGTGAACCCCAACCTTGGTACCTGCAAAACAACATGAGTAAACAAGTTAGATAAGAGATTGCAATCCAAAACAAGGATTCCCCATGAAATCCATTTACAACATTCAAACTAGGAAGAAAATATTAAAGAACACAATGGAAATGATAAAACAAAGATTGCATCCTAATTAGATGTGTAAACTCATGATCCCATGGGGAATTGGTGCCAATTTGATGTGAAAATTGGCCCTTTCCCAATTCCTAAGATGCAAGTTTGATATTTTGAAGATGATTGATCCACTTTGATGGTGAAAGATAAGAGCTCCAAGCCAAAATCTGCAAAAAACTTAGCTAAGAACTCAAGATTGATGGATGAAAGTGGCTAAATATTTTAGCATAATAACTTTGCATAAATTGTGGATGATCAAATGAGGATATGAGCTCTTTATTTATAGAATTCCAAGATGGATGAATGTCCAAATTTGAGCAATGTGGGACTAACATTCATCCAATGGCATGATGCCACTTGTCAATCTATGAATGGATGAAGGATGTGCAAGATTTGGGGTTTGTGCCAATAAATGCATAATTTTGAATTTCAAATTTGTTGAAATGACATGCAAGAGGGAAGGGAAAATGCAATAAATGCCACTTGGCTCAAGGCAAAGGACATGTAAGATGAATTTATTGCCTTGTTGGATGTACATGTTGACTTGGAATTTTTGAATTCAAATTGAGAGAATATTCCAAAAGATGCCTTGTGAGGAAAATAGAGATTTAATAAATGAATTAAATCTATTTTCATGTGCAACTTGCATTATCTAGAGGATGGGACATGAGATGAGATTAAATTAATCAAGGGTTAATTAATTTAATGAGAAAGGTTAGGTGATGTGACCTATTTGACTCAAATTTATGGATTTATTTAAATCAAATAAGAGAGGCATATGATAAGAGATTAATTAAATAAAGATTCTGATTTATTTAATTAAAAGAGATGGTGTTAGATTAAATCAAATAAGGTTTTGATTTATTTAATTTAATAGATAGACTTTATAGATTCAATCAAATAAATTGATTATTTAATTAAATAGGGATAATTAGATTAGATGGATTGATTTAATTAACAAAAGAGATTGACTTAATTAGATAAAAATGATATATTCAATTAAGAGAGGAATATTGATGAATTTAATAAGATAAGGAGATTTGATTAAATGATTAGACCGAGGGATGCTTTAGGAAGAAACAATGTTAGTAAGTCAGGATCAGATGCACAATGTCAATCAATATATTTTACGTGTCTGTAGGTGGTGAAATCATCCATATAGATTTCTATGCAATCATGAGAGATGTCTGAAAATATGCTAATGACTACCCTCTAAAAAGTTGTAGGTCTATTGCATAAGCCAAATGGGAGTACCAAGTAGGTATAGGTCCCCCTGGATAGGTAAAGGTGGTCTTCTCCTACTCCCCAGGTGCAATTTGGATCTGGTTATAGCCATTGAATCCATCTAGAAAAGAAAAGTATTGTTTCCCTGCAAGTGAGTCCAAAACTTGATCTATGAAGGGTAAAGGAAAATGGTCCTTTTTGGTGGCAACATTAAGTTCCTTGTAATAAATAAAAACTCACTATTTCCCTCCTTTCTTGGGCACAATCACCATTGGAGACACCCACTGGCTATCTGAAATGGGGTAGATAAATCATGCATCTAGCAATTTTTGTAGCTCTTCTTTTACAAATTCTCTTAGTGCAGGGTTGATTCTTCTTTGTGGCTATCAAATTGGGGTGCAATTATCTCTGATATAAATTCTATGAGTGTAGAGCTTAGGTTCCAATCCATTCATCTCATGATAGTCCAACACAAATGCATGTTGGTGGGTCCTCAGTAAGTTTTCCAACAACTATTGTTCTTGATTCAGTTTGCTGTTAATATTCAGATATTTTCCTTCTAACACTTGTACTTGTGTAGTTAACTCTATCATAGCTACTTCATTAACACATGGTACCTTGAGTTCATATATTAACAATGTATGGGACATACGTGTTGCTGCAGGAAGTCCGATTACATGAAGAGCAGTTGTAGGAAGAGTGGCTGTAGGAAGTGCATCTGCAAGAAGAAGGACTGTAGGAAGAGTAAGCATAAGTGTCCTGACTAGAATAGCATAATGAAAAGATGATGCTTCCTCCACTTCACAATGATTCTAAATGATGTTAGCCAATAATTTATCTTCATCTTGAAGCTGCATGAAAGAGCTTCTACCTAACATCATAAGCTGCACCACATAATTAACTTCCTCGACCTCTTCACCAACATGTGGCCATATGATATTATTCTCATCATGGGGTGGTTGAGCAGGAGGATAAAGAGTAAGATTTTTTGTGCTATTTCCATAAAAAATGGTCATGTCTCCTATCTTGCATCCAATATATGCATCTGTTGTTGCTAACCATGACCTTCCAAGAATAATGGGATACCTGCCTAGTGTGGCTTTAGGAGAGAGAATCATGAAATCTTCTGGGTACTCCCATGAGTATAGAATTACCAAAAAATCCTCTAATATACCATAAAGATTAATTAGAATTATCAACAAGATGCCAGACAATAGGAGTAGGTCTCATGCTTGCAACATTTAGTTGCTGTAGGATATCCTTAGTCATTACATTTATTGCTGCTCCCAAGTCAATCAAAGCATTCTTTATTTGGATCCCATTTATAACAACTTCTACCATAGGACTACTTGGGTCATTGTATTTAGGGACAATCACTTTCCCAAGCATGATGTCAGCTAGTTGTCCCACCACATGAACCATAGTGAGGTCTTTCTTCTTTCTGCTTGGTTTCTTGAGGCATGCTTCCTTGATTGCCTTGCCATAGATTGGAACATCTTTTATGGCTTGAAATAGGGGTATCTGGACACATATATACTTCAACTGATCTATAATGTCAAAATTTGTGTCCTTTTCTTCCTTCTTCTTGGCAACTTACAATCTCTAAGGAAATGGTGGTTCTTGTTCAGTCTACTTGATTGGGGTTGGTTCAGGATTTTTTAGGTGCACTAGGTTGAATGGGGGTATTTAGAGGCTCCTCTTCTTCCATAGGAAGATCAATGATAATGGGTGTGGAAGGAGCTATTATAGTAGTTCCTGAACGCAAGTGGATGTCACTCAAACTCACAACATATGCAGGGAATTGATTTGAATTAGCAGAGTATACAAGTTGCTGCTGTGATTTGTTATTTGGTTTGGGTGTGGGTTGAGCTGGTAGCTGAGTAGGTTTAGGTGGATTTGAGCTTGGATTAGTAGTTGGAGGCATTATAGTAGGCTACTGGGGCTGAGAAGGTGGTTGCATGTAACTATTTGGTTGGTTTGGCCATTGTTGTCCTCCCCTCCATTGATTTGTTTGTTGCTAATTTCTTGGGGGTGGCTGCCAATTTCCTTGAAACTATTGCCAATTCCCCTAAGGTTGCTGCCATTTGGGTGGAGAATTTTGATGATTAAGCTAGGTATTTGGAGGGCTACTCCAAGGTTGTGGTGGATATCCTCCATAGTTGAATGGATATGGGGGCTTCCATTGGTTACCAGATGAATAAGAATTGAAATATGGCCCAACAAAAGATAGTGGATCTGGTGGCATACCTTGTCTTGGAGCCCAAGCCCTCCTTTTTGCAACATAGTAGAATTTATCTTCTTCAATCTGAATTGGCTTGAACTCGGGTGCAATCTGCTTGCTTTCAATATTAGCTACCATATTGCATCTACAATCCTTCTTCTTTTTTGCAATGGGGGCAATACTCTACTAATGTTGCCTCTGCCTCCTCTTGTTTCTTCTTGGCTTGAAGTGCATCCAACTGAGTAGCTAGATTTTTTATAATGTCTTTTGCTAGAAAATGAGTAATCTCCATTCTTGAAACTCCACTGGTAGATGACTTACCCATGGAAGATTGGTAAGCTCTCCCTTTCTTTGAAGCTACCCTAGAGTAGTTCTAGCATATCTTCTTGATATCCTCCCAAGGAACTTCAGAGATATCTCCTCCTCCAATTAGGTCCAAAGGATTAATGCATATGTCATTAATTCCTCTTAGGAAAAACAACTTTTGTGAGTCTTCATTGAGTGTATGGTGTAGAGATTTTTGTAGGAAAAAAAAAAGCCTTGCAATGTAATCCTCCAAGCTCTCATCTTCCTTTTGAGCACTGCATGCTAAAAATGTCACATCCTCTCATGTCATTTCCCCTACAATACTCCTTTTATTTCTCAAGGAATTTTGTCTTCATGTCATCCCATGTCTCCAAAACTGTATCTCTACCTAGGCTCATGAACCATCTTAATGCAACTTCTTTCAAAGTGGTAGGAAATAGCTTAAGCCTATGGGCATCTGTGGTATAGTCATAACTCCTACAGAGTATATCAAAATCAAACAAGAAGGTATCAGGATCTTCTATGACAAGTCCATAAAACTTGGGAAGGACTGAAGTAGGAATATTTTTGAGGTTATCTACTTCATTTTTATGAGCAATGGGGAAAGGAAAAGCTGGTTGGTTAGGTCTATTTCTATTTGCATCACCCATGCCTGCTTGATGTGGTTCCAAAGAAAATGTATTCTCAAGTTGATTTTGGTCTTCAGAGGAAACTTCAAAGCTAGTCAGATCAGGAAATGCATCAACAAAGGGGTGAGGATCTTCTTCTTCTTCTTCTTCTTCTTCTCTTGGCAGGTTCCAATATTCAACTAGCTAGAATGGATCAAGATGGTTAGAAAGGAATCACCCATAAGCATCTCTTCTCCTTCCTCTATGCATGAAATATCAACTCACTATCAACCAGCTCACACAAAGAATTGGTAAAGAATAAGGGGGTTCATTACTTCATAAATGAGGAGTATACTAAGAAAAAATTTAAAAAATACTACAACAAGAAAACTATCAATGACTCCAAAGAACTCCCTAGTTTGACACCATCCTAGACAATGACACCAAAAATGTTGGCCTCCTATAATGATCTAACAACTAAGCCCTTACAACTATGATTCATAGATTGGACATCTAAATTGAATAGTCATTCAATCATCATGAAGGTGCATTTAACTTGTCAACCCAGGGACGTGAACTTCAAATGTGTCAACATAGTATGTGTACTAAGGATTGAAAGTAGCCATATTCATTCTACAATTAAGAAAAACATAATTCCAAAGGTAAATTGCTTGGAAAGAAATAACATAAGTGTTGAACATCAACGAACAACTATGCTAAGCTGAAATGTATGATAGAAATAAAAATCTAAGCAAACAAACAAGAAACTACTCTGTTTGCTTTGGCTGCAGGAATAGTCACAAAATGGAATTCTAGTGGCTACAAGAACAGTCAATGCCAAATTCTTAACTAATTACTAAACATAAAATAATAACTAAACTAAACTAAACTAAGGATAGAATGCTCACCAAGTGGGCCCCCTTAGTTGAGTATCCTCTAAAACTAATGTAAGCTTAGATGCACAAACTTATAACTTCATCTTATTCATTAGAAAACATGAGTACAATAGAGCAATGCAACTGTATTGTTGAAACTAAGAATGCAAGTACATCATCAGATCGTGCAACCTCCTGAGAAGGAGCATCTGATTCTTACTTATAGGAAAAGAAGCTACTAACTAAACAAGGCGGTTAATTCCACAAATTGGGAGGATTTCATTGTAGGGAAAGCAGAGAAAGTGGAGAGGCAACTATGCATGCATGGAATTTGGTCAGACGTTCCTGCCTTAATACAAATTTAGCACAGTAGTAATGCCTATATTCGCTCAACAACAATAAAGATCATTTAGAAGGTGGTTACAACTCAGTTTGCATGAGGAATCTCCCACCTTCAACCTCTTTGAATGATTCATTTCATTGACCTTTGCATGACCAATTTATTAATCATTTTGGTGAATGACCAGTTGGCAGAATCTTCTCAATCTAGTGGCCTCAAATCATATCTGCATGGAAATATTAGTACACAAAATAATTGCATATTTGTAATTATCTTAAAGAGCATTCATTAATCCAAATGTAGAATTAACATAGATAGTCCATATAACATGTTAATGTCATTAAATATTTGCATAGATAAAATTAGGCCCAATGTCTATGGTTTTGAGGAAAAATCAACATTCAAACATCAAGGTCCATGACAATTTCAACAAATAGATCATAAATTCTACCAAAATTAAACCATAAAATAGACTCATCACTCCCCCACAACCATCCAACATGGAGGTAGCTGACATGGGGATGTGACAAGGTCCCAACGATTCAATGTACACAGTCTAGTGTCAAGGGTCAAATATTCAAGGTATAGGGTCTACAATTGATGTTATAGTGCAATTTTTTATCTAACATCCACAATCCACAAGTTCAGTGTGTAGGTTCTACAATACAGAAGCATGCATCCCAAGGCATGGGTTCAAGGGTTCATAATATAGGGTAAATATTTCTTGGTCTAGGGTCCATATTCCACAAATCTAGGGTTACCAATCTAAGACTTGAGGGTAAAGGGTAAAAATTTCTTGATCAAGGTCAATCATCCACAAGCCTAAGGTCTATATGCATAAATATTAGGTTCTAAAGTATAAGATCTAAATTGTGAGATTTTTGGGCTCCAAGTTTTGAAGTCATGTGCCAAGAGCATAACATCCAAGTTCTACATGTTATAATCTAAATGTTATAATCTAAATTCTAGGACCCAACATGTAGTGTCTAATGCCAACAAGTTTATGGGTCTAGTATCAAGGATAAAGGATCCAAGACCCAACATTGATAGTCTATGTACCATGATCTACTATCCAAAGGAGAGAAAGAAAAGAAATACAAAAAAATAAAATCAAGGGAAAATATAAGAGAATTATAGATAGCAATCGAGAGTGATTGAAATGAAGCATTCTCAAATGATAATATAGATAAGAAAATAAAATTATAAAGAAAACAAGATGGTAAAAAAATGAGAAAGACATAGATAAAATTAAAATAAAACTAATGAAACTAAGAGGAAGAGAGATACAAGAAAAAACATAGAATAGAAAACTCCAAATTCTAAGGTTGGGTGGGAGAGTGTTTCAAGATATAATTTTCTTGGTCAAGGTCAATATCCCACCATTTCAATGTCTATGGGTCCAAAGTTTATGTTTTTGGGTCTAGGATCTAAGTTCTAAGATCTTGAGGGTTAAGTTTCTAGGTTTGTGTGAACCCAAAGCATAAGTTCCAAGTTTTAGGATTTATGATGTAATATGCATATTCTACATTTTATTGTCTAAATTATATAGACTAAGATCTATTCTCATAATTGGCATTTCTAGGGATTTTGTATCAAGTGTCAAAGATCAAGGATACAAAGGATTGATCAATTGCTAAGGCTGAGGAGCTCAAGATTTTGATTTGTGACTTGTGATTTTGAGATGGGACATGAAAGGATGATTATTATTTTATTATGTTTGTGATGGGATGAATATGATAGGATGATTGGGTTGAATTAAGGGGTTGATGTTTTATTTATTATAGATCAAGATTGCAATCCAAATGCATGAGACTTGAAGGCCGATGTGTTGGAAACTAAGGATATACAAGATCAAATCTGTGACATAATGTGGATGTAACTTTCAAATCTAATGTATGGGAAAGGATGGGGACAAGTGGGAAAATGATGGGGGAAGGAAGATGGATCACAAAATGACACTTAATCAAGGATCAAAGGCAAGCTATGATAGGTTTATTATTATAGATGGATGGATATAAATGATAGAGGTTGTGATGGAATCATAGGAGATGATGGATAAGAGACTACTACATATGACACCTATTTCTAGGTTTTCACCATGGTACTTATCCAAGATGCCACTGAAGTTGTTTTCACCATTGGAAAAATTATTTCTCTTTACTATTTTTGGATTTTTGGTTTTTCTATTTTTTTGGATTTTTGGATAAGTGAGATGTGATGATGTTGTGATCATGGTAGTCATTCTTAGGTAAATGGATGGTGATGCCTGATAAATGGACTCAGATGGAATGTTAGCAATAATGGAGGATGCTTTATTCTATGGATGGAGGGAGCTAAGAGATGACTTTCCTAATGTGTGTACTACGTGGGTTGTCATGTGTCACACAAAAAGGAGTTTGGGAAACTATTTGATTAAATTATATAAAGGGGTCACCATCAAAGGTCAATTGAGATACATCACCAAGGGGGCTGAAATGATAGGATCATGGATGCATAGATATGAGTTGATCAGGTGAAGTGAATGGGTTGCATGAAGATGATGAAGATGAAGACATAGGATCAACAAGGTCACTTCTTGAATTTTTGATTTGAGAGATGCCACCAATTATTTTAGATGAAGGGGCATGATAGGAGATCAAATTTTGAGTTTTCTTTCTTTTTTTTTACTTTGATTTATATATGTTTTGTCCAATAGTTTTTTTTTTTGGGCTAGAGGAATTTTATTTTCTTTTAATTTTTATCTTTGATTTTGGATCTCCATTCGATAAAGGATTTTTTCCTTTTGATTTTTGATTAATAGCCTTATTATTTTGGGATGACACTTGTTGATCCAAGTCTAGGAGATGGGTGGAAGTGGATGAGTTGGATGAGTTGGATGAGATGGTAAGGATATGTGATACATGAAATAGCTACTTGATGTCTTCGATAGATTCTTCATGACTATCCTTTGCAGTACTGCTAATTTCAAAGGATTCTTGCATGTCCTTAACGATCTAGAAATGAGGCTTAGTAGGTACATCATTAGGTGATGCATACCATAATCCATGATGCATGATGTGGAAGGATTTTAGCTCATATTCTCTGATTCCAAGGTCTTTGAGTTTAACATTGATCTCTAGAATAATGCGAGAAGTGGGTAACAATGAAGGATCAATGTATGAAGATGAATATGGGGATGTGGTATTGGTAGGGTAATGCTACAAATGGCCATGATCTCTTTGTAAGAATTTATAATATTAGAATATATTATGATCAACATGGACAATAACTTTAGTTCCATTGTGGGGGAACTTAATTCATTGATGGAATATGGATGGAATAACTTGCATGGCATAGATCCATGGGAGGGAAAGAATTATGTTGTATGGGAGATCAAGGTCTAGGATATGATAAGTAGTTTCAACTATTGTTGGTTTGAACTAGATGAGTAGCTTTATAGAGCCTTTAGATTCACACTGAAACTTTGTCATATGATTTTATGGTAGTATTTGTTTGGGTATTGACAACATCATCAAAATATCCCATTTATTTTATTAAAATCAACCTACAAAGATTAAGTCTTGATCCACCATCTACTAGGACACATTTTATTGTAGTTTTATTGATGTGGACATGAAAAAAAGTGGATTATTATGATATGGGTTGGTGGAAGGAATGTATTTAGTGGAAAATGTGAGGGACTGTGGAGATGATAGGTTTCCTATTATGGATTGAAATTAAGCAAGATCAATGTCATTAGGGACACAAGATTCATGAAGGGATTTCTCAAGAAGCTCTTTGTGGATGGGGGATGTTTTAAGTAGCTCAAAGATAGATATTTATATTGGTGTTTTATTCAAGTGGTCAAGGATGCTATATTGATGTGTAGGTTGAGAGGAGGATGAGGATAATTGTATATGACTCGACCACATCTGATAGTAATGAAAAAAATAGGAACTTTTCATGGTTATGGTGGCTACTTGGGAAGGACTTTGTTTGATGCAACCAATGACAGTCATATTTAAGATATTATTGTTGTAGGTATAAGGTATTGTGTTATATGATGTGCAGAATTTACCATCATTATATTGAGGAAAATTTTGTTTGTATATACCCAAGTTTTCATTAGGGGATGTTTGTCCTTCAATAGAGATGTCTCCATGATAAATAAGATCTTGGATGGAGTTCTTGAGTTTCATGCATGAGGAGGTTTTATGTCCATGGAACCTAAGGTAGTCAAAAATTCATGTTATTTGTATGAAGAGGGTTAAGGCACATAAGGACTAAGGGTTTTGATGGGTGGAAATTGGATCATGTTGGCTTGGAAAAGCTTGTGGAGGATAGTTTTGATTGGTTCACCCAAGGGGGTATAATCTTCTTTAGTGTGTCATTTGGGTTGACCTTTAGGGATAAACACATGTCATTGGGGAGCTAGATTATTGTGAGATGATTATGGTGGAGGTATTTAGAAAATTTTAACATGTTTTGAATTAGTCATGTCATCATTGACCACATTTTAATTTTTATTCCAAAAATGGGATTTGCCACTAGATTGACGATCTTTATTATTTTTTTCCTTCTTTGTATATCTTTACTAGGCATTTGACTATGAGAATTTTTTTATAGCTACTACATTTTCCATTATTTCATCGAAGGAGTGAGCAAATTACATTTGAAGATGAAAAACCAATTCAATGTTTATGTCCTCAATGAAGATAGTGACAAGTTATTTTTCAAGTATGGGTCATGTAAAGCAACTAGTAAGATATCTCCATCTTTACAAGAATGAGGTGAAGGATTCACCACTATTATTTTTAGTATTGGATAGATCCATCATGGTGATATCATGTTCTATGTTGTAGGTGTTGTAACACATTTGACGTTACACCAAAATATTAACTTGTTAACGCCTGATACAAATGCTAGAGATAAACAAATCCATAAGAGGTAGTTAGTCCATGTCGTAAATTTGAAGGGAGACACTGGTGATTAGTCCAACAATTCCCCCCTCAACATCACTTAGGGGATTTAAACCCATGATCATGGCTCTAATACCATTTTTTGGAACATGTTTTTCATTACACCAAAAGATCGACTTGTTAACATCTGATACAAATGATAGAGATAAACGAATCCATGAGAGGCAGTTAGTCCATGTTACAAATCTAAAGGGAGACGTTGGAAATTAGTCCAATAGTAGGAAAAGTTAGTGAAAAATATATTGGATAGCTTGGAAAATTTCATGATTGTCCCATGGGGGAGACGCATTAACAAATCAAGGGATTTTCCACACAAGATTATAGATAATAGCCTCAAGAGGTAGGAATAAGGATAGGAAACATCTTAGCATGAAATGTAGAGTTATTTTAGGTGTTCCCTAGGATCTCCCTTTTTATTGTACTTGTGAAACTTAAGAATTTCAATGATTTGGGGAAAGGGAATCGTGGTGATGGAATTGTTGAAAGGATGAGGAAATAATTCTTGAAACCTGTATAAGATTTCTTGTGATGTCCTAGTTGATGTCCCATAAGGGTATGATCCATTATTTGATACATGTCTTGGGCCAAAGTAATTGTGAAATGGAAGGGTGGTGATTTATAGTTAGAAATGTGAGGTTGTGTTCAGATGAGATGTGTTGGTATTGATAGGAGGAAACGAGATTGGAAGATTGGAGGTGTTTATGGGTAGATGAGGTGGGGTTAGAAGATTGGATATATTGATAAGATGATGAGATGGGGTTGGAGGTTTGGAGGTGATGTGATGTTCTAGAAGGGATGTACATGTTGAGATGTGAGGAGAGGGGATATAAGTTTGAGGTTGTGGGATATGTGATGAAATGTTTTGGGTATGAGAAGGGATTTTGATATGTAAATATAATGCAGGATTGATGGATTGAGATGAAATGGGGAGATTAGAATAAGATGGGAGAGATGAAGTATCATAAGGATTAGAAGAAGATGGAATATATATAGGATTATGATGAATAGAAGGTAGGGGTGTAGAAGGAGGTTATTGGGTGATCTAAGATGTGTAAAATTATGGGGTAATTTGACACCTTTGTTTGCTAGCATAAGGATATATTGGTTGGGATGCTTCATGATGTACCTATGCATCAAGTCCATGTATTGGGTATCTTGGGAAAAGTCTTCTAATGATGTGGGTGAGTCTTGGTCACTTGAATCATGATCATGTATGATGTAGGACAAGGATGAAAATGGGTTCTCCATGAGGATTTTGTGGACTAACTCTCTAAATAAAATGTCATTGGATGATGAGGGGAATTCTTGAGAGTTCTTGATTTAATTTCTTGTTTGGGATGTTGTGATAGGAATCCAAGAGAGAGACCTAAGAATTATGGGATTGGATGAAGATGATTAGTGATTATGGGGTAGACCTTGGATTTGATAAGATTGGGATTATTAGATGATAAGGATAATGATAGAATGGATTGAAAGGAGATAATGATAGTAAAGGTGATAGAAGACCAATAACATCTCAAGCTAATCTAGATCCTTGGATTGATAATGATGGGTTTTTCTTACACTAGAATTTGATAAATATCTAGGAAAGGATTCAATTTTCTTATTGAAGCTTCGATAATCACTTGAGAAAGGCTTGGATAAAGTGTTATTTTCTTACCTAAGCTTGGATAATCCCTTAGGCAAGGCTTGGATGTTATTACTTAAGTTTAGATAACCAACTAAGTAAGGCTTTGATGGGGGTTTTGATAACAAGGATTAGGATCTAGATAGACCCTTAACAATATTTATATTGATTAGATATGTTATGGATTATGATTGGATGATAATATTGTATCAAAGATGATAAGGGTTTGATAGGATGATATGATTGGTTAAAGATTGAAGATAATGGATTGGAAGGATATGATATATGAATGATGATATGTGATTGATTGGATATGATATGATATGATATGATAGAGATTATATTGGAAGATAAGAATGATGAATTATGAAAGAAATTATGATAGGAGATTATAAAATTAAATGATGGTAAGGGTAGGATGATGGTTGATAGGACCAAGGTTTAAAGATGATGATGCTGATGAATAAGTCATGATAATGGATGATAATGATGATATGGAAAGATGATATATTTTGGATGGAAATTATGCAAATGGTTGATGTTTCAAGTGAGATTATGGATGAGGATGGGTCTCCCAGGTTTTCTCTACGGTTACAAAGGTCAAGCTTGCAAATTGAGGTCTTAAGATGGTCAAATGAGAGTGAAATGACAAAGGTGTAACTTTTGATGGTAGAGGTACCACTTTGTGGAATAGATGTGTAGATATGTGAAATAGAGGCACCTTTTTTATGGAACAAAGGTGCAATTTCATAGAAAACTACACAGAGGTGCCTCAAGAAGATACATAGGTATTGGGGGGATGACACAAAAGTACAGTTTGATAGTCTGGGATGGTTTTTGATGAGTTTTGGAAAGATACAATTAGACAATAAGATAAAATGGTTGACTTGAAAGTGACAAGGATAAGTGGCTTCATTGGTTTTACACATGAAAAAAATTCCAAATACGATCCTATATTTATTCAAGTAGGTGTGTTAAATTAATATGAACCCATGAAGAAAAGGCTAATAACTCAAGATTAGTGTGAGAAACCTTTTTTTCAAGAGTCCGTGGATAGAGATCTAGTGGCATAAGGGATCACCTTTTCTCTTTCCTTAGATATCTTAATATCTTATCCAAGGAGCGTCTACCTCTAGTTAGGGAGACATGGTAACTTTGGGCATGATAAAATACCTTGTACCACACTAATAAATGGCTAAAAGGTCTTAAAGGATTCTAGATACAAGAATATTAGTGGGTATGTGAAGATGAGCTCATTTGATAATGACCAAGATTAGGAAGGTCTCTCCTTCTCTCGTCACCAAACAAGTCTCGAAAAATTGAGGGGTAAGTGCATGGATCTGTGACACATTTTTGGTGCCAAATTGCAAAAAAAACCCGTAATAGGCCATATTGTGCTCGCCAAATTTGGAGAACGACAAATTTGGTGCTGTCCAAATGGATTGAATTTTGAAATGAATGAACTTGTGAACTCTTTATTTTTTGCAATTAATTTTGTAATGCATTTTTCTAAACTCTTTCATTTGCTCTTTCTCTGCTAGGGAAACTATATACATGAAATAAACATTTAAGTATAAGTTGAAATTTACATATGGACATTTACTTTCTTATACTTTATGTTATATTTCATGTATATAGTTTCAAGATGTTTGAGAGTGGTTTTAGATCTCTAGGAGTTATAATGCAAATTCTAGTTTTTGGAAGATCTTAAAAATTTCGGACTTAGTCAAATTTTAGTAATCAACAATTCAAATTTTAGTAATTAGGAGGTCAAATTTTAGTAGTCAGCAAGTTGTATCATCTTTCTCTCTCACTCTCTCCTTCTCTCCACTCTCTATCTCTCCACTCCCTCTCTCTCCCTTCACCCTCTCTCCCCCCTCTCTCTCTCACACACCCCTCTATCTCCTCCCTACATCTGCCTCCCTCCTTCCCCTCTCTACTTCTCTATCTCTTCTCTCTCTACATCTCCTTCCCTCTCTACTTATCTTTATCTCCCCTCTCTCTCTCTCTCTCTCTCTCTTTACCTACCTCTCCCTCCATCACTTTGTATCTCAGCTATGTCTCCTTCCCTACCTCTTTACCTCTCTACTCTCTATCTCTCCTCTCCCTCCCTCTACCTACATCTCTCTCACTCTCTATCCCTCTCTTCCCCCTCTTTCTCTCTAACTCTAGGTCCTCTCTATCTCATAATTCTCTCTCTCTCACACACACATGCAAATATCTACCTCCCTTTCTAACACTCTCTCCCTCCCCCCTTACCTCTCTACTTCTCTCTATCTCTCCTCTCCCTCCCTCTCTTAACCTCAGCCTCCCTCCCCTTCTTTTTGTATCTCCTCCCAATCTCTCTCACTATTGTCCCTCTCTGCCTCTCCCCTCTTTCTCTCTCAATTTCTACTTTTCTCTATCTCACCATTCTCTCTCCCTCTCACTCACACACACACCTCTATCTCCCTCTCTACCTCTACCTCCCTCCCTCCCCTCTCTATTCTCTATCTTTCCTCTCTCTTTCTCTCTCTATACCTACCTCTCCCTCCACCACTCTCTCTCCATCCCTCTCTATCTCACCTATGTCTCCTTCACTACCTCTTCCCCTCTCTATTCTCTATCTCGCCTCTCCCTTCCTCTACCTACCTATCTCTCTGTCTCTCCATACCTATCTTTCTCTCTCACTATCTCCTCTCTATGTCACCATTATCTCTATCCCTACCTCTCACCCCCTCCTCTCTAAATCACCATTCTCTCTCTCCCCCACTTTCCCTCCTTCCCTCTCACTCCCTCCTCTCTAAATCAGCATTCTCTCTCTATCCCAATTTTCTTCCTTCCCTCTCTATGTCTCACTTATCCCTTTCTAGTACTCCCTCCCTCCAACCTCCCTCTCTCTCTTTATCTCTATTTCTCATTCTCTCCTTACCTCTCTACTCTCTATCACCACTCTCTCCATCTCACTCTCCCTCCTTCCCTCTCTCCCTCCTATCCCTCCCTCTCTCCTTCCCTCTCTTCCTACCTCTCTCTACCTACCACTCTCTCTACCTCTCTCCCTCCTCTTTCTCTCTCTCTCCTTCCTCTCTACTCTATATCTCTCCCCCCTTCCCTCTCTACTCTCTTTCTCTCTCTCCCCCTTCCTCTCTCCCCTCATTTTCTCTCTTCTCACTCTCTCTCCCTCTCACACACACTCACCTCTATCTCGTCCTTTCCTCTCTATCCATCCCTCCACTCTCTACTTATCTCTATCTATCATCTCTCTCTACATCTCCTTCCCTCTCTATTTTTCTTTATCTCCCCTCTCCCTCTCTTTACCCACCTCTCCCTCCATCATTCTATATCTCAACTGTCTCCTCCCTACCTCTTTCCCTCTCTACTCTGTATCTCTCCTCTCCCTCCCTCTACCTCTCTCTCTCTCTCACACACACACCTCTTTCTCCTCCCTACTTGTTCCTCCCTCCCCTCTCTACTTCTCTCTATCTCTCCTCTCTTTACGTCTCCTTCCATATCTACCTATATTTATATCCCCTCTCCCTTTGTTTACCTACCTCTCCCTTCATCACTTTGTATCTCACCTATGTTTTACTACCTACCTAGGGCTGAGGGATTAAGGGTTGAAGGTTGAGGGTAGAGGGTTGAGGGTATAGGGTTGAGGGATTAGGGTTGAAGGTCCAATGTATAGGGTAGAGGGTATAAGGGTTGAGGGATTAGGGTTTAAGGGTTGAGGGTTGAGGGTAGAGGGTAGAGGGTTGATGGTTTAAGGGTTGATGGTTTAAGGGTTGAGGGTATAGGGTTGAGGGTAGAGGGTATTGAGTTGAGGGTAGAGGGTAGATGGTTTAAGGGTTATGGATTGAGGGTTTAGGGTTGAGCGTTTAAGGGTTTAAGGGTTGAGGGATTAGGGTAGAGAGGAAGGAAAGATGGAGGGAGAGATGGAGGGAGAAGTGAGATAGAGAGGAGAGAAGAGGAGGGAGGGACACAAATATATGAGGTTTGAGGATCCAATGTATATGGTAGAGGGTTGATAATTGAGGGTATAGGGTTGATGATTTAGGCTATTGGGTCGAGGGTATAGGGTTGAGGATAGAGGGTATTGGGTTGATGGTAGAGGGTAGAAGGTTTAAGGGATTAGGGTTTAAGGGTTTAGGGTTGGGGGTAGAGGGTTTATGGTATAGATTTGAGGGTATATGGTTGAAGGATTAGGTTTGAGAGTCTAATGTATAGGGTAGAGTATAAGGGTTGAGGGTTGAGGGATTAAGGGTTGAGGGTTTAGAATTGAGAATTGAGGGTTGAGGGTTTAATGCATAGGGTAGAGGGTCAAGATTTTAGGGTTGAGGGTAGAGGGTTGAGGGTATAGGGTTGATGGATTAGAGTTGAGGGTCCAAAATATAGGGTAGAGGGTATAAGGGATGAGGGTTTAGGGTTTATGGGTTTAAGGGTTGAGGGTTGAGGGTTTAAGGGTTGAGGGATAAATGATTGAGGGTTGAGGGATTAGGGTAGAGAGTTTAATTATGTTTAAGGGTTTAAGGGTTGAGGGATTAGGGTTGAGGGTAGAAGGTAGAGGGTTTGATGGTTTAGGATTTAAGGGTTGAGGGTTGAGGGTTTAGGGTTGAGTGTTTAATGGTTTAATGGTTGAGGGATTAGGGAAGAGAGGGATGGATGGAGGGAGGGAGAGATGGGGGGAGAAGTGAGCTAGAGATAAGGAGAGAAGAAGGAGGGACATAGATAGATGAGGGTTTATGATCCAATGTATAGGGTAGAGGGTTGAAAATTGATGGTATAGGGCTGAGGACCTATAGGGTTGATGGTTTAGGGTATTGGGTTGAGGGTATAGGGTTGAGGGATTAGGGTTGAGGATTTAAGGGTTAAGGGTTTAGGGTTTAGGGTAGAGGGGAGAGAGATAGAGGGAATGAGTGAAAGAGACCTAAGAGAGGGTTTAAGGGTTAAGGGTAGAGGGATAAGGGTAGAGGGGAGAGACATAGAAGGAGTGAATGAGTGAGTGAGAGAGACTTGAGAGAGGGAGAGGGGATGTGGGAGAGGGGCCGTGTAGGAGGGAGAGACTTGAGAGAGAGAGAGAGAGAGAGAGAGAGAGAGAGAGAGAGAG